>VZSV01000101.1:339198-357482 GCA_013398735.1 Nothocercus julius
GCGCGGGGGTGAGGTGGAGGGTTCCCCGGTGGGGAGCGGGGCCTGCGGGGGCCGAGTCGCGCGGGGGAGGCGAGAGCCGGGCGAGAGCCCCGCACGGCGCCGTGGCGATCCCGCGCCCCTGCCTCGCCGCGCCTGCCTTGCGCTCCTGCGAATGCAGCTCCGCGCGGGCTGGAGCCTCCCTGGGAGCCGGTTCAGTATTCCTGGGGTTTTGCCTTAGAGCCTCCATGTTATTTTTGTTGCAGCATGTTCTTTCCTCATCGTTTTTTGTTGCACTGAGCACATGCTAGTCACGGCAAGGGCCTCATGATGGGAGCGCACACCCTGCGCTCCTTTGTTCCTTTGCTTGGCGGGCAAAGGAGTGACAGTTCATTTATCCAGCAGCATTTTCCCCTCCCATGCTGGTAAGATTTGATAATTATAAAAGCAGAAGAAAAGCCTTTTCCTTAAGCATGCACCCCTGGTTGCTTCTTATTTCTGTCCTCATCCCACTAGTGATGCCAAACACAATCCTGGTAATTTGGGAGCTGCAAGGAATCTAGATCTGTCTGCTGATATATTTCTGTAATAACCTGTATCTGTGTGCACAGAGGGCCAGAGAGCAAGGTCCGCCTTCGCTTGATGGTGTCTGGGGTTTTACTCCCCGACAGGGAGGAATAGCTGTGGAGTGTGCGGTAATTAATTTAATCTGGGAAAAAAGGAAGAGGAAGAATAATTGTATTGGAAGTAATTACCTTCTGAAAGCCTCAAATATGTAAGTGATTTCCATGAGCACCTTGGTTTTTATTTTAGACGAGAAGAGGCAACATGGAAACATGCTGAAGCCAGCAGGGTGGAATCCCTTATCTTCTCCTTGGCCTTATCCTTTATTCCCACCCTCAGGAAGTGCAGCCTCCTGCTTCCCCCAGCCTGGCTCTGTCCCTCACTGCGGCAGCAGCACCTTCACCTGCCACTCTCGGAGTCCTCTTCTGGCAGGTGGCTTTTCTGCCAACAGCTTTGTCACGTCTTCCTTGCTCTACACGTTCAATCTTCTTATGGCTCTCCACATCTCTCTCTCTTCTGTGTTTTATTCACAATTCAGCATTTCTGCCTTGTGAAACATTGTGCTCGTTTGCTTTACCTTCCCCTTTCTTGCCACTTTCTGTCTACTCATGCCTCTTCTCTCATTTGTCCCCTTCATATGTCCTCTCTCTCATTTTTTTTCCATCTGTTTTTTTTCTCTTCTGTCCTTTTCTTTTATATCCTGCCTTGCTTTCTCCTTCCTGAAATCTCATTTTGGTCGCTGTCTTATTCCACCTTCTTGGCTTTTTTTTGCCAACACTGTTCCTTACTCTTTTGATCTTTGTCCTACTCCATCTTTTCTCCTTACCTTTATACAAATATATTTATTTTTATATAAATATATATATTTATATATATATATATACACACCTTTACATATACATACACCTTTACATCTACGTGGCTGTGTACATACAAATACATGTATTTTCTATTCCAGATCTTCCATTCTGTAGTTGTACCAATGAAGTGACTCATGCTGATAGCCTGATGCTATTGCATCTTTCTCAGCACCTAAAATATGCTACTCTCTGCCCTTCCTCTGACACACATAGCTGCTATATGGAAAATGGTCCTAAATTGAGAAGCAGACTCAAAAAAGCAGCTTGTTCAGGCTACACCGTAATATAAGAACCAGTACACAGTGGTTATTATATTCCCATTGAAAACTCATTCCTGGGAATGATTGCAAAACCCATAAATTTGTGGAGATAATGGTGTTTTCTTCACATTTCTAAATTTTTGATTTTTGGCAATGGAAAGTCCATAGTTTTAGATAAGAGACGCAACTTTTTTACTCTTTTTTTTTTTTGCCTTTTTTTTTTTTTTTCTTTTTAATTGTCCTTTGTGTCCTGAACTGATTGAAAGCAAGAACAGAGAAAATCCTTTTCTTTTTCTCAGTGGTCTTGTTTTATATGTTTGTTAAGCCACTTTTGTGCAGCTGTTGTGAAAGAAATGCTTTTCTCCTTCCCAGACAGCCCAGCTCTGGCTCTGAAAAGGGCTCTGTGTGGGACAAGACTGCGATCTTGGCTAGTCCGCTGCCCCTTTTTCTGGAGACAGAGATGTGACTGTAGAATCATATGCGTTGGGGGGGAGACAGAGGAATGTATTAAGGTAATAAGGTATTACCCCCAAAATGCTATTTTAATCTTGGGGGTGACAGGGTTGTTTAATAACGTTTCTTTTTGATTATCACTGACTACAAAGGGTATCATTGTGGATCAAAGGTAAATGCTAGATTTTGCTGTTTAAATAAGACTTAATGTTAAAAAAAAAATAGTTTTAATTAAACTTTTTTATTTTTTTTTCCATGTGATAATCATACCACTAGCTGGCTGGAATGAAAACAGGTCCATCCCACAGACTCCACCTCCACTTTCTTACCTGACTCATAAAGAGAGTGGGGGGCGTTACAGGCGTTTTCCTTTGTGGTGAGAGTTAATCACCACTCTTGTCATATTATTTCACAGACCCTCTTGAAGATATGGGCTGTCAGGCTGATTATTTATCTTTCAAACCATCCTTTAAAATCCTTGTAGAATAAGGTGGGGTTTTTTGTTGTTGTTTTTGTTTCGTTTTTCTGAATTCGGTGAAAACACACAGGTGATCCATTGCATTAAAAATGTATGGTTTTGTTCTGTTTAAAAAATGGCAGTTATACTGGGCTTACTCCAAGACCAGGAAAGAGAGAGTTTTCTTTGTAGAGGGCTCATCGCTGACATGAGACCTACCACTCGGACAGAAGAGATGGACCAGCTGAACCTTTCCCAAGGAAATCCGTGCAAGAGGTGTGCACTGGGAAAGGAGGGAGGGGGTGTAGCCAGGATGCTCAAGGAGTTAGGAGAGAAGAGGTTTGTCAGGAGAAGTAATACTTAGATTAGGCTAACAAATGGAACTGGAAAAAAATGGACGAGCTTTGGGCACATAAAACCTTCTGCTTATAAACCCTGTGGCTCATGAGGAAGGAGACTTTACGTAGTTGACTGATTTATCAAGCAAAAAATCCTGCAGGAAAAGGGCCATGAAGGTAGGAATGAGAGCAAAATACAAAGATGGCAACACAATAAATAGAGTCTGCAAGAGACAATGAAAGAAGGAGTGGGAAGAACCAAAAATGCATCTTCAGGAAGTTATTTAGAGACATGAAATGAAGGATTCATATTGCCCTAGAAAGTGAGAGAAAGCTTGGAAAGCAAAGAGAGTGACATTTTTACAAAGGAAATTGCTGAAATGAGGCATAGAGAGGGCAGAGGGGAAGAACAGCTGAGACCACTCTGGAATTCAGTGCCTAAAGCAAGATCTTTAGCATAGTGCGAAGACATCAAATACATTCAGTAAGAGTCTCCTTATTTCTCTATTACAAGGTTAGTCAGACTCAAGGAATGGGAAGGAAGGAAGGAAAGCCAAAGAACTGAAGTTAACAGTGTACAAATATGGGTGAAGGAAGGGGAAGAAAATTGCTACGGTGTTGGCAGAGAGGAAAAAGTGGCACCTTCTCTCTGAGGAACTCAAAAAATAATGGAGCATCAAGACATGGGGCAGGGAGCTCCATGGCTTTGGGAGCACAGCAGCACCTAGTCTGGAATGAGTCAGCTGAACACACCCAGATCTTTGTTATTTCTTTATGTATATAAGCCTTAAAAGGCATTGAAGATGCAGAAACAGATGCTGTCTGTCACATCTCTTTTTCCTCCTATGCCAAGTTTAATTGCCATAGTCACTCATATACATTGTGGATGTTCAGACCAGCGCTGATCGCTTGCTGTCCCCTGTGCTTGCCTGATAATTGGGGCAGAAATCTAAAGTTAAGAAGAAACAGTTAGGAGTCACCGGTAAAGACTACCAGAAAATGAATCTCTTGAATTGGAGGCACTAAGAGAGATAAAAAGAGAGAAACACATGAGGAAGGAACAGGTCAGGGAATTCTAACAGTGTTGCAGTGTTGCAGCCTTAGGAAGAAAGCGAGTGTAAGAGGATGCAGCCACTGAGGGTTGAAATAACAATGTGGTACCAATAATCTGACCCTCGACCAATGTTTTAAACCTGCTGCCTCTGAAAACCCTTTCATATTTCAAAAACTGAGCCTATATTTAGTTGTCTAATTGCTACTCCCTAGCGAGGACTAGTGTCTTCAGCTATCACTTTGTGTACCGGCCCCTGTTTTCTTCACCTCTAGTTGACTGGTTGCAAGCAAGTCTTCAGCAGAGAGCTCTTTGCACCCTTGTCTAATGTAAATATTGATGTATCCCTAATTACCCTGTGATTTCCTTTGGAAGGGAGATTGCCTTTTTTAGCCCATATCTGTATAGCAACCAGCACACTAGCTGCTCTTGATAATGACACTAACTGCCGTACTATCACAATACAAATGATAATTAGAGCTAAATTAAAACAGCATTCACAAACAGTTTGTGTGGCTTGGAATTTGGGCATGGGCTAAACTGGACTGAAACTGAGGTTTTTTTTCAGAGTTTGTGGGAACTGCAAGCTTTTCAGCCCTGTGGCTGTTCAATCAGTCATTTATTCCTCTCTGCACAAGTATCACATGTTCCATGAGCCCGAGTAGCAGCAAACCTCCCGGAGCTTAGAACCTCCTGGTACTTGCACTGGGCATGAGAAGAAGGAGGAATGAACAACAGCAACAAAAAGAGTAAAGAAAAGAGAAATGCAAAGTGTAGGACCTCTGTGCATTTTGGCAGGGGTTCTTTGGTAGCATGGCAAAATGCAACAGAAGGGGATTGTGTGGTGCACATAGACCAGTTACTTGCTATTGCAGGAGTGGAAATGTTTTCAAAAGGTTGTCAGATGTTATCTTTATGCTATGGAAGATCTGAATTTCTTCATCTTTTCCCTCCTGTTCTCTCCCCCCTCCCCAGCGATGAAGTAAAGGACATAAGTGAGATTCCTACTTCTCATTTCTAGTGTAAGTTTACCATAAACATTTTAACCATTTTAAATTATTGTCAGCTCTTGTGTCAGCATTTACTTTTATCTTAAGCAAGTCTTGTCTCCCTCGTGTTCACCTCGAGCTATTTGTAGGGAGTAGCTATCTCCCCTTTAACTGTTCTGTTGGCTGTCCAAGCCCTGCTTTCCTCAGCTCTTTCCCTACAATATTCTCTGCCTTTCCCTATTGCTGTGCCTCCAAGCTGACCTCTGGCACTCGGATGAATCTCCCACTACGGTAATGTGATCTATTGGTGGCAGCAGAGACGGGGGTCAGAGTTGTGTTGAGCTGTGTTCCTGATTCTGTTATCGGATGGTGCGGGTGTGTGGGAGAGGGCTTCTTTATGCACACATTGACTGCAATAATAGTCAAGCATCTTCATTACTTCAGGATGCTTACAGTAAAATTGCTATGAATATGCCAAAGTTATTATTGATATACACTTTCTAATATGTTCAGTATCCTGTAGCAATGAAAATGGACACTGCTGTTCACTTCCTTTTAGCTTGGTGCAGGGCCTGCAATGCTTTTGGATATACCTGTCTGTTTTATAGAATCAACCCATGAAACCAGCATTTAGATTTTACATTCCCAAGCACCCATGCATCAGTGAGAAAGCAGCTTTCAGGTACTCCTGACTTTTTCATTAATTGCATGTTTTCTGATGCTTTAAAAAAAAAAAATAGTGATTTCTTAAAGGGGAGAAGACTTGGGTAATGCTACTGGAAGACTATATCCAAATTTAGAGACTCTTGTTTAGGGGCAATGTCAGTCACAGTGGATTAGAAGGGCGCAAGTGACACCCTCGCTTGGCTCTTCTTCCCTAAGTCCTGCATGTAGAGGGTGAGTTTGTGACACCCACTGCTCTTCCTGTTGAGGATGCCTGTGTTAGACCTGTCCATATGGCATGCAGGTTGTTGGAAAGCCTTTTCAACCCGTGGCAATACTCGTGTTGGGATGTGCCCGTTACAGCAACTCTGAAGAGATTAATGACCTTGCTATGATCTTCAGTCTAACTTAGCAGCATAGTCTCCACTTCATGTATTTGTATCCAAATATTTTGTATCCATAATATTTCCAGCCATGTTTGAGGTATGATCATTGATCTAGGCCCTGTTTTGCTACACAAATGATCTATAGCAATGTAGAAGGTCACAGACACCCATCAAAACATGGGAATGGGGTCTTGTAGGAGGAGGAGGTACCTCATGTCTGTGTTGTTTGTCACATAAATCCTCTCTCAACTCAGAAGGAAATCTCGTTTCCTGGGGTCTCCCATCATCTCTCTCACACCCGCGCTCCCCTTCTGACCTACAAGTGTTGGTCTGTAGCTTTTCATATATTTGGTCATGGCTGAAATAGCGCTTTTTTATTGGATGTTCTTTTCATCGTCAATGAAAATAATCTCTAAGATTTGGGTAATTCTCCATTTCTCCTTAAAATTCCTAAGAATAACTTGTTTAAATGTCCTAGCAGTTCTTCAAGCTTATTATTATTTCTTAATTTAGAAACCATGGTTCTACTGTAAAAAGGGGTGTTTAGATATAGCACACTCAGTGAGTAGATGCTCTGCTGTTTTCCCAGAGAAACTGAAAAGATGAGGTCAAAGATGAAATGATTTTCATATTTGGCAAGGCACAGAGCATTTTTCTTTTGAATCTGCAGTCTTTCAGTTGCGTTAGGTATCATGAAATAAGTAATGCACTTTTTTAATATGTACGATGTAGTTAATATTCCAGAAACTGATCGCCTCTGATTTTTGTTCTGGCACCCATTTCCAGTCATCTGTACTTTCAAAAATGACAAACTGCTGCCATGTAGCTGGGTTGGTGCGATGCCATGTGGCTGTTCCTGCGAGCAGGACTGCGCTGGCTCAGTTTGAGATCATCCCCCTGTAAGTGACTGGTAGGCTCTGACCTTGCTGTGTGTCTAGAGCAACTTTGCTGAATTACTCCAAAGACAGGAGTGAAAGCTACTGCTGACAGGTTGGCGGGGGGCTCCGGACAGCTCCAAATGGGATGTAAAGGGAAAGAAATCTGTTGTTTAAGGAAAAAATAGCTGTGAAAGGCTGAAGTTTGCATTGAAGTTTGTGTTGTGTTAGGGTTGTGACTTGCTGGTAAAACCCCAGGAAGAGCCTGGTTGTGTTCTCTGTTGAGGCTGAGTTACACATTTAGCCCATCTGTATACTCATGAATATAAATTCATTTCCACTGCATGCAATAGGACTGATTAGTACTGAGGGTTTTCAGAGTATAGTTAGGATAATATACATTTCCCTTAAACCCTGGCACTCTTTGTGTGGAAAGCAGACTGGAGTGTAACTTTAGCAGATTACAGTACTGGATGTACTCCTTAAAACATTTAAAGGGTATCTATCTCTGAAGGTCATAATTGTGCTCACAGGCCCAGGTTAAACCCCCTCATTAACTAATCAGAATAAGAACAGCAGTATTTAGTCTGCTGGCAATCATTCTTCTTGCAGCACCGTGGTGCTCTGCTGCTTTACCTTTGGTGATGAATATGATTTTATTTTCTTTAAAAATTCAGTGTATATTCCCTGCAGATAGCTACTAATCTGCAGCGCTGCTTCTTGCTTTGTGCGTAAGCATCTCTGATTGAGAGCCCCACAGTCCTGACAAGTATTTGCAGCTTTAGCAGAAGTAGCACAAGGAATTGCAGCTGGGGCTAGTGTTTGACAAATGTGTTTCTAAAATCATAAATGCAAATACCCCAAAAGAAAAAGCAAAGAAGAAATCACTGTAAGTGCAGGTCATGTGTTAATTCAAGCAATGATACTAAGGAGCAGTCCGGGAGTTAGGACACCAGTCCATGACAGCGCGCTGCTCTGCCTCTACTTCTGAAACCCTAGATCAAATGAAGTGTAACATCCATGCAGCAGGGACCGAGACTGTAGCATTTCTTTATAATTTAAAGGAGAGGAGGCACCTTCAGTTCTAACTCTTCTTGTGGTCCAATCCATAGTCATAAATCTCTTCACTATAAGAATTGCATGGATGCATCCAAAGTTACAATCTAAATGACAACTTTACAAGATCCATCATGTAAAATACAGCAGAATACATGGGATTGTGGCTGGCAGGGTTATTATTAAAGTTTGATTACCTGGGAAGAAACCTGGAATTCTGAGATCGATCCATGTACCCCCCCCCCCGTCACTGGAAAAAAAACAGACGTTTCAGGTTAATTTACCTCAGTCCAGCAGATGCTCCTTGTTACTTCAGAAGAAAACAAATATTACCTCATCAGCACATGCTAGACAACAAACCCAGGGAAAAACTCCTTCCAGTCCAAAATATGAGTGTCAGGTTTTTCACGTGAGGAAGCATCACCAGTGTCTCACTGTGAATCATCACATTTCAGCTGTTTTACTACCTAGGCTAAGCTTAACCATAAAATATCTGCTTGTTCTCTCAGTTAGCATTATTTAATGATATGGGTTGGCTGAGAGAATTCTCAGTCAATAACTTTAAGGTAGGTTGCCACACATTGTATAAGGGAGAGGATTTGCAGTTTGCAGAAATAGGCTCTTCCAAAAAGCATCATTTGCTGGCATCTGGCTATTTGTAAACTGTACTTAATAGATCTTCTGTCTCTGCTTTTAGAAACAATTCTGAGCAGATGAAAGAATCCATTAGAAAGGCCTTTTTTTCTCCATGGAAACATTCTGTCATTTGTTGCCCTTTGTGTTTGAGAAATAGTAAAACAAAGAATAGCAGCAAATTTAATTTTCTTGACATGCAGAATTAAATCCAGTTTTTCATTATTTTATACAGCAAGAAAAATTAAAGAAAGGGACAGTAATCAGACAGAACTAATAGGACATTCTTATTTAAGGACAAATAATGAGGCCTAGAGGGGAGACCACAGAGCTCAGCACTGCAAGGACAGCTTTTAATAGCAAAACAAAAAAAAAAAAGAAAAAAAAAAAGGATGTCATTCCCATCCCTGCCTGACAAGCAGTCCGAAAGGACACATCATAGTCCTCCCATTGTCCTCTGTACGCACCATTGGCACCAACTTGGCACTGGTCGTATAGACTTAGCAGCAAGGCCAATAATGGAAAAAAAAATGCTGAAGAAGCTTCTCTCTCTGTCTGTCAGTACATTAGGCCCAGAGAAAGCAGAGATAGAAGCAGCCCTCACATGAGCTTTCTCAGCAGGAGTGCTCTCCATTTCAGATCTGAGAATCTGCAGTGATTTGTATCTATAAATATGTTTTCAGTTCATTTTGCTTTTAATGATGCTGAAGAAAAGGGAGTCAACCCCAAACAAGACACATCTGACACTCGCTCTGGTTCTGGCAGGTGGGAAGATAGCAGCAGGCATGATGCTGGTTAGTGCTTAGAGCTGGCTAGAAGAGCACTGTTGTTGCTTTTGCTGAGGTTTTTCTGGGGATGCTTGTGAGGAAGAAAAAAAATGCCAACATAGATAATTGGATTGACTCGCAGCATAAAAAGTAGCTGTAAAGCCAAACCATGGCCAAACATTTTCCTCAAAACCCTGAAGCCTTCCAAAGGTCACCTTGGTGCTTCAAAACGCCTCCTCTTGCATGGGCTGTCCCTGCTGCCCCGGGACCTGGCTGTCTCACTGACCCGCATCGTCCCTAGTGCAGTGTGGTCTCCCTCAGTAAGGATCTTTGGGAGAGTCCCTGGCTGAGGATGCCATGGAAAATGTCCCTTTGGGAGAAAAAACATCATAAAGCATTTCAAGGTCTAAGTTAGCCTGCTCCAGCTTCCAGCGGTCACAGACTGGCACAGCTGAGGCTCAAGCAGGGTCAGCTGGAGCAGGTTGCTCGGGGCTGTCCAGGCAGGTTTGAGTTTCCCCAAGGATGGAGCATCCACGTCTCTGGATAACCATGGCCAGGGATCATCTAACCTCGCAGTAACAAAGCCAGTGATCATGGTAACACTTCCTAACAGAGAAATTGGTAATTGATAATTAATTGTTAAAAAATTAATTATTAAAAAGAATGTGAAACTCTTGAAGGTTTTCATTTGGGGGGAGAGAGAGGAAGGAAGGAAGGAAGGAAGGAAGGAACGAACTGCAACTCTTTCAACTGCTTTCATCAAAAAACTTTTTTTTTTTTTAAGGTAGCCTAGTTTTCCTTCAGTAAAGTCTCCTGATGTACAGTTTGGGAATGATCCCGCTCCTCTTGTTTTTAAACCAGAGCAGGGCCTGCCCGTAGAGCGCCTTGCAGCGCAGGAGGAGCCGTGGAGCCCCTGTAGGCTGCTCCCGACGTGACTTGTTTAGCATATAGCAACCTCAGTGAGGGCCCATCGTACCAGGCGCGAGGAAAAGAACCTGCTCCCAAGGACAGCATTCCCGAGCCCTTCAAACGGAAAGGTGCGGAGAAATAGGTGGAGGGAAGGCACGAGGGAGGCAATGGCACTCGAGCCTTCGTAGCAACCCTTGGACTGCAGTATCACCGTTTCCCTCATCGCAGCCGTAGGTGGGAAAAGAGTGGGACCCTCACTGTGCTGCCCAAGGGCGTTAGCGATTTTAATGGACAAAAATGTCCTGTGACCTTTTCTGGAGGCAAGTGAAACCACTCTGGTGCCTCTTATGCGCTGTTTTCGTTTAGAAAGCTGCAGTACATGGGGAATTAACAGTTGATGCATATTTTAAAGAGCCTAAGAAACCGTCACTTACGTTTTGCACTTGCAGTATTTTTCTGTCAAGAATGTAGCTCAAGAGGAAAAGACGTGCACAGCTGTTTCTTGTCTTGGAAAAATGCCTTTCCATTGAAAAGGATATCTTCAAGTTTGCAAATGAAACCAGTAGGGGATTTCCTTTTTACCCACGTTGTTTTCCCAGAGAGAAGAAAATGAACTGTTTGGGTAGGCAGGTCGCACCATTTCAAAGTATATTCAGTGCCTTCAGGTCAACTCAGAATTTAACATGCCAAATCCCTCCACTGTGAAGAGTGCCAGAAAATAAATAAGAAAGGGAATAAGGTGGCAGAGGTGAAGAAATAGTTGGGTTCAGTTCCAGATTTTATGAGCTTATGAAAAACATTTCTTTGGAGATCTTCAAGAAGAAGGAAGAAATTAGTCTACCAGGGCATGTCTAGGGGGTACCCAGTCCTCAAAAAATGGAGAGTGGTGTGGACCTCTAGAGTGTGGAGCTCTTGAGGCTCCTTTCTTGGGCACATTTCTGTGATTTCTTGAACATTGTTTATTACTATATTCCTATTTTCCAAAGAAGTTTTGCTGTTTCAAGCCTTAGAATCCCTTTTTTCCTCTCAAAATTTGCTGTGGCAGACTGGACATGTCCGTATTTTTTCCATCTGATTCAGACTCAGCCGTGGGTCTTTGCCTCATTGCGAGCTCACCTCAAGGAAAACTGCTCTCCCAGTGTGCCCATCTCCTTTCTCTTTCTGTCAAATTGCTTTGCTTTGAACTTGAAAGAGAGTCAGTAAAATATGTTCACTTACGGTCACCAGCTTGCATAACCACATACAGACAAAACAGATACAGACTGTATCTGTATAAAAACACAGACTTCCTGAAACAGTTATTCCTAGCAATAGCAATAATGTTCATAAAGCAAAACCAATTAAAGCAACAACAGCGTTCAGTCTATTTTCTTTCCCATCCTCCATGCATTAAGATGATGACTATTCCATGGACTTGAGGATGGTTTATATGTATTTACCCTCTTTGGAATGTTTGCTTTTTAGTTTTAGTATCAGGTGCCTTGTCAGGAGCATTTGGGATTCTGGTGCAGTGGGGAGTTTGTGGTATCCTTGTGACCTGTTACGTGAAGTTTTCCTATATCCTGTCCTTTTCTGCCTAGGTGCAAAATATCCCATTTTAGATTGACAAAACACTAATTTTCTGCATGATGAAGCAAAGGAAACTCAAATATGTCTCTCATATCTCCAAAAGGCAAAACTGTCATAATAGTAAGGAAGAAAGTGCTTTGCTTGAGCAAAACCTGAATATTGAGGACGTCAGTGCCACATTTTTGCGTTCAGACAAACAGGCATTTGGGAGGATTTTCTCAAGAGCAGAGAGCAGACAGGGCAGTTTTTACTCACGACATGGAGGGGCTCCAGACTGTTGCCATATCCCCAGGGTTGTTGCACCCATCCATATCCCTGGGCCGTTGCACTGCTCCGTGCCCTGCACGGATTTGTAGCCACCGAGGTTCCTCACAGAATTTGGACCCCAGAGGCTGACATCAGTGGAGACAGGGGCACATAAATCCAGCCCCAGCCTTTAAGGTGTCTGCTCCTTCGGGGAACAAGGGGACCTTTTTATACACTTCGTTTGCATGAGATTACATTTTATTTGCAAATACTGCTGGTCTCACTGATTCCAGTGTGGGCAATAATGATTGAAACCAGGCCAGAATTAAGGCAACCGTCTCTTTCCTCCCCAAAGGGGAGAGCAGAGCTGAGCAGCCAGCGGGCGGTGCAGCAGGTTGGCAGAGGTGCCCGTTTGGGTCTGTGTGTACGGCCCCTATGCCGTGTTCCAGATTCCTCCCTCCTGTTTACTCTGTCCATTTTCACACGTACCATCAAGTTGCCCTTTTCTCTTCCTGTTTCTCGTAGCCAACAGAGTGGTGTTCGTAGGCTTTATTCAACAGAGATGCCCTGAGATGAGGCGGGAAGCTGATTGCGAGCAAAAGGCTGGAGATTTCCCTTGCCATGTCACACTCAAAGTGCCCTCCAAAACAGCGAACCCTTCGTATCAAAAGCCCAGCTTACAGCATAGCTATGCCTTGGACCCATGTTGTAAAGCTTGTGTAAATCCATAGCGTAGAGCAGGCATTCAGTTTTATGACCATTTATGTATTGTCTTTTATTACTGCTCTTCTGGATTACAGCAGTCAGGAAAGGTCAGGGCTCTGCAAGTTATGGCCTAATGAAGAAAAAAATCAGGAACAAAGAAGTGAGGCATTTTTGATGTAAACTGGCCAAAGGAGACTTGCTTTCCTGAAAGCAGAAAGAAACAAATGGCAGAGACGGTTTCAGTCGCTGTAGTCTCTCTCAATCAACTTGAAGCCCAAAAGGACCTTTTTTTTTTTTTTTTTTTTTTCCTATCTATCTTCCAGGTTCTGTGCCAGGTGCTTCTTGCCACCTCCTTTCAGCTTTTCTGCCCTTTGGTATTTCTGCTAGCTAGCGGGAGTGTTGGGAGTTTCCCAACTTCAGTTTGCCAGCTTAAAGTTTAATTTGTTTTATGTTCTGCTGCAACATATGTTGTAAGACAATAGCCACAGAAATGCAAACACGCACAAGATGAACTTCAGCCCACATGCAACAAACAGAGTTTACTAGAGTTTGTAATAGCTTATAAAATAAATTTAAACAATCTATTATGAAGGCGGCTGCAGTGATCCCTCATAACTGTCTCCGGATCACTCCAGAATGATTTAATCCATGTTGTAACAATTGTCAAGGACCAGTTCCTGTCATATTGTCGGAAACATGCTCACCCCCAGTCTGTGTTTACCAAGTAGATGCTAAGCAGTTTTGGGTTCAGCAATACTTAAGAGGCCAGTTTGGTGGGAATTTAAACAGAAAACGTCACGAAAACATGTACAAAATGGAGCAGTTCTCATGGCGATTCACAGACGCTTGCAGTGAGTCGCAGGACATTCATCCCGCACGTCAGAGATGTCGTTGCATCTCTCATCTCTGCATTTAGCTCCTCCTTGCTCCCCTGAATCAGCCTCCTGTCGTTGAGTAAAATCAGACTGTGGAAGAATCAAAAAGAATCTGATCTTTTGCTCTTCTTTCCAAGCAGCACTAAGCACCAGAGAAAGCTGCCAAGATGCCGGAGCCAGCCAAATCCACCTCTGCCCCCAAGAAGGGCTCCAAGAAAGCGGTGACGAAGACCCAGAAGAAGGGGGATAAGAAGCGCCACAAGAGCAGGAAGGAGAGCTACTCCATCTACGTGTACAAGGTGCTGAAGCAGGTCCACCCAGACACCGGCATCTCCTCCAAGGCCATGGGCATCATGAACTCCTTTGTGAACGACATCTTCGAGCGCATCGCCGGCGAGGCGTCGCGCCTGGCGCACTACAACAAGCGCTCCACCATCACCTCGCGGGAGATCCAGACCGCGGTGCGGCTGCTGCTGCCCGGCGAGCTGGCCAAGCACGCCGTGTCCGAGGGCACCAAGGCCGTGACCAAGTACACCAGCTCCAAGTAGCTGACGCTGGGCGCCATCGGGACTCGTAGGCGGAGAGGGGCGCCGGGGGGCAGCTGCTGCACGGGGAGGCGTCACCGCTGCTACTGCCAACACGGTTTGCGGGCTGGGCATGGGCATTCGGAGCTCTCTCTTGAACAAGGGGACGGCGAGCTGGACGTCGGCTTGTTTTCCTGTCAGGACACGCTGCGGGTTTTGTGCATCGCGCCGCGGGCAGAGGAGGCCTCTGCTTCCCCCTCTTACCCGGAGGAGGCCGCGCTCTCCTCCGTGATCTGTGCCTGGCGCTCGCAGGGCACACGGGCAGCGGAGGGACGGGGGCTCGGAGGTCTCCCCGGAGCCGGCGCGTCTCGCTGCCCTCTCACGGGCCGGGTACGGGTGCCCCGTAGCAATGAAAAGGAGGCCTGTGCTGGAGCGGGCTGCAGGAGGCCTCTCTGAAAGAGGGAGCCCAGCAAGGGGGCCAGCACCCGGGGACGTCCCTCCGAGCAGGCCACGGGGTGCGGGGCGCCTGGTCCCTGCTCGCCCCAGGTCGGCCCGGACGTTTGAGCTGCCTGTGCCGAGACCTGGGACAGGGAAGGGGGGATGTCGGGTGGCTTCCCGTCTCCGGCTGCTGCTTTGCCTGCTTCAAAGTCCTGCTGTGCTCTGCAAGATGCTGCTGTTTCCACCGCTGTCCAAGACCTCCTCTGCCGCGATGCTGCCGGCGCTTACCAACCTCCTGGTGACACTTGGCATCATTTTAAACAACTTCAGATATTCCTCATGCCTTCTCAAAGTCCGTAGAAAGGTGAGCAATAATAAAGTCTTGATAAAAGCCATAGAGATGGGTGGAGGAACCTCTCCATTCAGAGTATGTCTTGGCGGAGGTGCTGGGCAGCACGGTAAGGCCCCAGGAAGAACTGGTGTGAAGCCAAAGCTTCCTGTTCAAAACACAATAGAGCCAACGTTAAAAAAAGTCTGAATCTCTGGTAGGCTCTAGTATCTCAGATCAAAAATGTTCATGTCTTTAAAACTGCAGCTGATTGCTGCAGTTTATTCTGTGAAGGAAAGGGCAGCAAAACCAGAAAATCCATTGGATCAGCTCCCCCTGAACTCCCCGGCTTTCTTTTTAATGAAAATTTGGGGGTAAATTCATACCCCAAAATAACAACCTTGCACTACATCTCTCACTTTCCTCTATCTTCATCTGAATGCTTTTTTTTTTTTTTTTGTACACTCTGAGAGTGATGAGGACCCTTGAAAAATTGCTGTTGCTTTTGGAACTGCAGAATTCTGCACGAGTTCCCAGTGCTGGTGTCTGTGTTTGGTGGCCACAGTCCATCCCCAGGACCACTTGGCCATGACCCTGTGGAAGTGCCAGCCTAGCACTTCCTTCTGTTTTCCAATCAAACAGCCAAAGGCAGGAACCAGACATGAAAATATACCTGGAGTGGGCCTAAAGCCACTGTCATTGACCCTCCTTCCACCAAAAAGCGAATGGCACAGACGGGGAATGAATATAAAGTGAAGGGCTGGTTGGCAGCACTGAAACTTTTTCCTGCAATCCAGTGGGTCAGAATTCCATCAGGATTTCCCTGTCGTACAGGAATAGAGAGGCAAACAGGACTGTTCAGTTCAGTGATACCCGTGCTCGGCAGGCTGCTGCTGGGCCTCCCCCAGCTTTACTCAGCACTGCTTCAAAATCCTCATCGCTTCGCAGCAACCCAACCCAGGGCTCCGCTTCAGCCTCCACGGGCAGTGCAACTGCCTGCAGCAAGAAATCCAGAAAATAAAATGAAACCTTCTCTCTGCCGAGTCTCTTGGCCAGCTAACGCAGCAGGGGGAGCAAGGCTGGGCTCTCGGACAAGAAATGCTGGCCCGTTCCTCCCAGTCCCAGCGAGCGCCGGGCTCGTGTTCTGCTCTGAGGTGGCACTGTACTGTTGTCACCTCTATTTTGGGGGATTGTTTTGGAGAGGAAAAGAGACAATTTAAGGAGGGTTTAAAAATACTTAAAGCCTTGGGGAGGATTTTTATATCGTTTAACGAAAAGTCACTGCAATTCAACATCTCCATCCCTTTATAATTCAGGCTGTAATTTGGCACGTATTTTGCTCTTTGCTCTCCCCTCTCAAATTCTTTGATTTGCCCCTGACAGCACAGGGAACAGGACCGAAGAATCAATCCATTAAACTGAACCTTAAAAGCATCCATACTTTCTCCTTGCAAGCTTCATTTTGAGCTAGATCTGGTCTGTCACCATCATGCAGGCATCAGTGACAGTCACTGGTCCCACCAACCAGCATAAACTAGGACTGCCTCTGAAAATAGTTAACAGCACTTGCCAAATCATAGCCCTTGTGTGAAAAGACAAATGAAAAAGATACATATGCATGTGTCTCTCGAACTAATCCTGTTGCCTGAAAAGGCATTACTTTTAAATATGCCACTCTGGATGTACCTTTGCTGGTTCCATTAGCAGTTTCTGTAACTGTCGTGACACGGGAGATCAGACACGTCTGATTTTTTCAGAGCGCACTGGATGTGAAGTGTTGCACAAGGGCTGGAGAGCAGATGGGCAGCGGGACTCGGCTCCTCTTCAGCCGCCGAGGTGGAGGGATTAGAGGCTTTTTGCTCAGCCGCTGAAGAGCATGCGAGGCAGCCTCCCCTTGCCTGCCGTTACCTGCTTGTGCTGGCTCTTGGTCACATCACTTTAACTGGAATTGCTGTGACAGTGACAGGCTTTGCACTGAGGCTTAAAAGTAGAGATAACAGAGAAGGGTCTAAAAGTTCAAGGATCAACGTATTGATTGCCCGCTTAGCTAATGGAGTTGTGGCATGTTGCAGAAGTCCCTGGCAGTGGGATTTTCTGGAAAACCTGCTTTTTACAAGGTGTATTTCCAGTTCTTGGGGTTGAAAAAATACTTAAAAAATGCAGAAACACACAAAGCCCCTTTTCCCTTCCTTACTCCTACGACCATCCCAAAAGCATCTCTGAGATACTTCTGTGCTTTGCCAGGAAAAAAACAAATGCAGACTGAAAGCTGGCCAAAGGAAACTGCAGACGAACAATGCAGGCCTTACGGTGCCCGCCTAAGGGTTGCTGCACAGGCACAGTGGGGAGGTTTACTCACCAGGGTGGAGAGATCTGTAGTAAGCGCTAGGAAAAAAAGAGTAGTAGCAGCAAGTGCAGGATGAGTACAACATTGTGCCTGCCCCGGACAGCACCGTGATCCCAGGAGGTGACACCTGCAGCCGGGACAGCCCTTCCCGGGGTAGCCCGAGTCACTGCGTGTCCCTCTGCAGGCAGCAGCACCGCGGCCGCGCTTGGCACAGACTTGGCACGGCCTTGAGCATCTGCCGGCATCGTAGCGTTTCCTCGGGCTTTACACCGAGAGCAAGTTGTTCGCAGGAAGGTAAGAAGGTGAAGGAACCCATGGAAAAATCACTTGCTGCCAGAACTCTGGGCGTTCCCCAGGACCAGCGGCTGGGAGCAGTGTCTCACACTCACTATCCATGCATGGTACTTGGCAGGCTTATGTACATGGAGTTTTTCTGACCATAAGTGTTACATAATGTATGATCTATGCTATATTACTGATGTTTTATGACATGTCTTACAGCTAAATTACCTGTTTTCTGTTAAATGTATAAATAAAATGTAAATGCAGGCCTGGCCAAAGAGTCGGGTGGTACCAAGCTCTGCAGATGTCTTTGTTTCTGTCGTGTCAACGAGCCCTCCAGGCCCGGTGTTTCTCTTTCCCCAAGTTGCTTCTTGCAGTCCTTGGGGTCACAGCAGCCACCGTTCCAGCAGGGCCTGCGGCCCTGCCGGTGCTCCCAGCCCGGGCACAGCAGGGAGCTGTGCGGGCTCCTTCCCCTCCATGTCCTGCTGCTGCCGCCCGGGCACGGCAGCACCCGCCGCATGGAGGGCTCCTTCCCCTCCATTCCCCCCTGCTGCCGCCCAGTCGCATCCCTTGGTGATTTTCCTCCTATGCCTTGGCGTTTTTCCTCCCATCCCTTGGTGATTTTCCTCCTATCCCTAGGCGTTTTTCCTCCCATCCCTTGGTGATTTTCCTCCCATCCCTTGGCGTTTTTCCTCCCATCCCTTGGTGATTTTCCTCCCATCCCTTGGCGTTT
>VZSV01000101.1:357802-379239 GCA_013398735.1 Nothocercus julius
GTTCTTCCTCCCACCCCTGCGCTTGCAGCGAGGGCAGCTCTGCCCACGGGCTCAGCCCGCGCTGTGAGTCACCGCAGGGGGTGTCATCACCGCGGGGATCATCCCCAGACCCACGGGTGCCTTTTGGAGCGCTCCTGCGGAGCTTCCCCACGGCAGAGCCCGAGCTGGAGCCTCTGCTCGCTCTGACTCACCGCCATGGGGGCGAGGAGGAGGAGGAGGTGGGCAGCGAAGCGCCTTTGCCTCCCACAGCCACTCCTGGCGCCAAAGGGAGACACCACACACAGCTCTGCACACGCATAGCCCGCCCTGCCTGCGCTACGGGAGAAACAAAAGCGTCAGGATGAAGAGGATGCAAGTGCTGCCGGTGTCGATGCTGAGGCACCCAAGGGGCAGTGGCACCTCTGCCCATGACAGAAGGTAGACGAAACGCGGCTCTCCTCGCCATGGAGGGCTGCACAGAGGGTGCAACTTGTCCTTACCCGAATTCCATCTGGCAGCTATCGCTTAATCCCAAAGTGCCAACACTTCTAATGTACACAAACTGAAGCACTGTGGGTTGGAAACACGTTTTACCCACATTTAGCGTTTCTGTTTAGCTGTCACTGCCGCTGGAAACACCTCTGCTTGGACTATGATAGGTGTACAGGTAACAAACATGGAGTAAGATATAACATCCAGAAACCCCAAGACGAAAAAGAGCTTCCTTTTAAAGAGTGACTGATACATACGTTCAGCTGGAAGCTTATCCGCTGGACCCCCACCTCGGAGTGCATCCACTGGCGTGGGAGCGCGCGTGCCTTGCCAAGTGCTGCGTGATGGAGGAACGAGCTCAGACCAGCGGAAATCAGAGCTGGAGACTCTCTTTGGTCTTTAAGGAGACTGAAGAGAAGTGCATAGGCTTCATGCGGTTTGGGAAAGGCAGCACGCGTAACGAGCTGACGTGGCAGCGGAGTGCTTCTCTCCAAAGCAACGCTGTCGTCTCTGTTGATTTCCACTTGGCACCCCTGGGCAGAGCAGTGCACAGAGCACCTCTGTGCCAGAGCTGACACCTGGGCCTTAGGAAGCCCCAGACCAGGACAGATGAGGAAGAGCATAAGCAGCGCGCACCTCCGTCAGGATACGGGAGAAGGGAAGCAGGATCCTCAGGATCAGGAGCTTATCAGGAGCCATGCACTTATCCAGGGTCAGGTGTGGAAGCGGATGCGCAGATTCAACCCAGACCTGTGCAGGGCCACACAGAGCCAGGATTACCTGGCTAATATCATTTCAAGGACCATTAGTGGTCACACAGCTACCACGCGGCCTAATCTTTTGGCAGAATCAAATATGAGAACTTTGGACCATCAAAAGAAACTGGTGGAGAAGCAATTTTAAAATAAACAGAAAGGAGTAGCGCTTCATGCAACAGGTGGTTCACCTGTGCAGCTCTTTGCCAATGGATATCGGAGATGTTAGAAAGGATCCTTGATTTAAAGACAAATGAAGAGATGAGAGATCTGTTGAGAATTACTCAGCACATAGAAAATATGCTGAGAACAATTACAGACTGGGAGAGCATAAGGAGTAATCCCTGCTATTCTTACAGGGTTTCTCACATGGCCACAGCTGGAAACAAGATAAGGGCTGGGTGGGCCAAGACATCCAAGATATCTTTGTATGTTTATGTAACACCTGCCTTGCACTATCCATGATCTGTGGAGAGGTTCTGACCATGTTTTATTAGGCCTCTGAACCCTAGAAAAAAGCTTAAATGAAATCTTTCTATTATTCTTTTTTTTCCTGTGCAGCTCCTCTACATATATAGATGGTTATGTGGATTGTGTTAGGCTTGGCTTACATAAAAAGAGATGTTTTGTTTCTAAAACAGTTGGAGTTAACAAACACAGATGGTGTGAGAAAGAGAGAGGAATGGGGCTTTTGCTTTCCCATGTAAAAGAAAGCTGTTCTCAAAAACATTTCTCATTTTCTCCTTCAAGCAGCTGTTCCTTTTCCCTGCCTTTTAATGTCCATAAATCTAATATCTCCCTCCAACCTCTTACAAACCGTCTCACAAAATTCATTCAGAAAAAAAAAATCTCTTAACTTTTTCTGTTAAGAGAGCTGCAACAGAAATTGTAAGCCTGGTCAGGCTGGAGGAGGAATGGCAATGTCTGGAAAAGCACCAGAAGGAGCAAAAGGCAGAAGACTATAAAAGAAGGTGTAAGAAAGACAGATGTCAATGGGCCCTAGATGAGAAGGTCATTGAGATCGCAGCACACACCATTAGCAGTTTCTCAGGACACCTGGATCAGGAGAAATGGGACGGGGACCAAATCCTGATGACTCATGGAGATGGAACAGCATGGAATAGTCACTCTCAGCTTCTGAAGGGTCCGAAAAGCAGATCCAAACCCAGCATCGGATCACTGATCAAAGGAGAACCCAGGAGACATGGCGATAGCTTGATAGGCGCCATCTCTTGTCCTGCAAATCATTGCAAGGATGGACGTGTGCATGCCGGTGTGTGTGCACGAGACAGATGGTGCAGATACCCCACTTTGGCGCCTGTGAGTATGTGGGCGAGAGAATATGAGCACGAGTGAGTCAAATGAGCTCTGTTTTAAAATAAAATCACCTGCCCCTGCTATAAGGCATTGCCTTGAGTTTGCCAAAGTGTGGCACAAAGTTGCAGCATCATTGCCTACTCTTGGTCCTGGAGGTTGCCCAGAGTGACTCCCAGCCACCACCAGCTTCAGTGTTGCCCACCTGGTTGCCCACCTGGTGCCCACGGTGCCCACCCAGCTATTTCTACCTGCTTGTGGAGCGTCTCATCCCCTATTGGCTTTAAATGCAGCCTTGGAGCAGGAAGGGCGCGTTCATTCCCTGTGCAAGCTATTGTGAATTAAACCTCCTCCTATGCTGACGGGGGAGTGCAAGGTTTATACAAAGCATATTCACATCCACCAACATTATAAGAAGTGTCCAGGCATGACCTTTTAAATAAGTAAAGACCTGGCCCATGGTCTAGGACATGTTCTGACGAATCTCAGCCTGAAGAAAATGGTTAGCAATGGGAGAGCAGCGAGTGCTGCCAATGCGAGCGCTCAGTCTCCTCTTCCCACCTGAGACTGCCTGGGAAGATCAACAACAGGAAGGCACACGAGCGCTTCACATTCAGTTTCACCAAAATGAGGGAAACATGAGGCTTCAGTTTCAGGCCTTCTGTTTTGTGAAGCCCTGCAGCATTCACGGGTTCCAGAAAGCCAGGCCGTGTGGAAAGAGGCTGCCGAGGTTTGCTGCGCCCGCCTCAGCTGCCACGAAGCGGGACCTGCTGCCGCAGGAGCTAATTCGGGAGGCAGGTGCTGATCCTCCTGCTGAGACGTTACTTTGGTGGGACGAACACTTATTCTGCACCTGCTTCCCCCACCTTACGGGTGATAAAAAGTCACACAGAAGGGATGACGTTGGAACTGCAGCGTCCCCTTGCCTGCTCTCCTGCTCCGTCTGCAGCCACCTCAGCGTGGACTTGCCCTAGGCCTGTGCTCTCACGCACTGACTTGCACTCTGGCCCCCATCCAGAGTGAACCAAGTGCATCCTCAGCGGAGGAGCTCAGAAATGTGAGGAAAAGGGAAGAAAATTCAGAGCAGACACCTCACGCCCTTTACAGCGGGCATCACATGCAGAGAGCACCCAGGCCACTCGTGCCACAGCTGGTATGAAAAGCTGTAAGCCTGGGGCCATGGGCCGTCCCTGGCCACCCAGCAGGGCAGCACCAGAGCTGGGTTTTGGCCAGGGTGATTCAGCACAAAGGAGCCTTTAGAGCCCAGGCGCAGGCATCTTGCCCCTCTTCTCATCACGCCTCTTCTGAGGTTTTAAATATAAGGGACAAAAGTTCTCCCACTCCCCCGATTCTGTCAATTCCTCGCACATATGTCTATAGTGCTGTTTTGGGCATTAAAGAATCTTTAAATGGAAAAGCTAGCTCTCTTAGGAATCCCGGGATGCCACTGGCTGTAAGAGCCAGCATGTTCCCTCGCAGTCCGCATTTATAGCGCAGGAGAGCGAAGAGCACCGGGCAGGGGCCGAGGAGTTCAGTGCAAGCAGCTGCACACGCTGAGGATTGAACACGAGGTCCTCCGTGCCAAAGGGTATCACAGCCACCAAGAGCTCAGCAATATTTTTAAGGGATTAGAAGCGCAGAGAGGGCAAGAATTTTAATAATAAAACACTTAATGCACCTTTGCCAGGAACAAGAGCCTTCCTGCTTTATAGAAAGCTTCCTGAGAGAGCAGCAGGAGAGGGCACTGCCCTATCCCACCGCTGCAGGGCCCTTGGCTGGACCCTCTGGAACAGCCCATGCCTGACAGCACGGGCAAGGGGCCTGCCCAGCCAGAGGCAGAACAGAGTTTGCACCTTAATTGTCCTATTCAAGTGAGCAGTAAGTTCAGACTGAAGTTCAGAAAATAATTTTTATATTTTGGAATGTTTTGTTTTTGGCAATTTTCCATTTAGATCACAATTTCATGTTTATTTCAGAATGACAGGACTTAGTCCACCATAGATAACTTTGACAGATTTACACCCAGATACACAGCTGCAAAACCCTGTGCGGGCAACGTCTCTGAAGTCAACCTGCGAAAAAATGTGCAGTCAACTTAAAGTTTTGCTTCTAGACACCAAGACACCAAAGGGTGGGTGTTTGCACAAGGCTGAGCAACTGTGACTCTCTAGCAAGTTGTCTTAGCAAAGGCAAGAGCTCTCAGCCTCTAGAGAAGACTCATTTCTCTCCTTCTTCTGTTTGGAGTACTAGAAAACGGGGGATTGAAACAATCCTGCCAGCTATTAGGAAGAGCATGCGAGTTGTTGCCTATCCACCTGTTCATAACCTCTAGGTCTGAAATCACTCCCATCAGTTAATCAGGCACATGCATTTTTACCCCTCTTTTGCTACTGTTTGGAAAATAAATCAGAAGAAAATAAACAAAGGAAGAGGCAAGCCTTTCTGGAGTAAGGAATAACCAATAAGTACCTTAAAAGTGCTATTGGAGTGCTTAATAGACAAGGAGTAAGTGGCCCGGAGCTTGAGTCCATTCCCCAGGGATCACCTTCACCTGCAGGCTCCGCATCAGGAGCACTTTCACTTCCTTCCTATGCATTTGGATAAGGAGACAATTTGGGGGAGTAAGAGGGAGAAGTCCTTGGAAATTAGGAACAGAGGAACACTCAATCCTCCGTGCCTCTCTTTCTTTAACCCTGCTAAGTACTGTACACTGGGAGAAATCCAGCCTTCACTTCTCTTTCCAGACTGAAAGCAGAAACCTTCATCTCAGCTGGCCCCAAAGATCCAAGCACTGATCTTAGCAGCATGAATGGTCATTATTATTATTGCTGACCTTTACAGAACACTATTTATTGCTCTGAGATGATCCTTCTCTGAGCTAAGACCTTCGCCTGCCCCTGGAGGCCGTTTGACAGTGGATGCCTTGGGATTATTTTAGCCCTGCAAACAGTCTCCCCTCTGTGTCGTGGTTTCTCAGCATTCCTGCACTTGTCAAGATGAAGACTGACCCAGACGAGCTAGCTGCAATTTCAGGCAATATTTTCAGTACCCTACAGTCAGCCAGGTATGGGGTTTGACTGGGTATTATAAATGATTTATTGGAAGACATGTGGCTGAGCTGACACCTCTGATCACTCGTGGGATTTTTTGTCGTAGCACATGTCAAATTGTGCTTCACTCTGAGGGACTGCTATGCTCCCTTACTGGTGTCTTGCTAGCTTTTGCAGACACTGATGTGGATGTGTATTATCCAAACCACACAATGCTCTGTATCCTACAAGCCCGGTAGCTGTGTCAGTAAGTTTCAGTATAAAATGTCACTTAGATTCTCAGGTTATATTTGAGTTGCATTTCACTAGGAACTGAGCTTAATTTTACTAATGTGGAAAAAACATTTTTCGTCTTCTTGGAGCCAGTTCTCTCCTTCAAGTCAACCAGGTAAGACACCTCCACGTGGATGCTGAAGCACAAAGCCTCATTTGGCAGGACCTTGTCCTTACAGAAACACTTGGGTTGCCATTTTGGTTCGGAGTCCTGAGCCGGGGCGGTGAACATGCCGTCCTGACAAGCCGAATCCCTAAAACAGCCACAGGAAGCTCTTTTTGCCTTGGGCGCACCAAATATGCAGCCTCAAGCCCTAACCCTGAAGGACAACACATGCACAGCTTCTTCCAGCCCCTGCTATAGTAGGACCAGACGTAAACCTGCTGCTGACAGCAATTTGCATTCTTGTAGATAATGATAAGCTGTGGATGTAGCGGGGCAGCATTCAGTACAAATCGGTTCATTGAAACTCAGCCAATTTGTGTCAACACTGAAATAAAACTGAAAAGAGTAAATCATCCATCCCAATTATTTTATCTGTATTTCAGCAGTGCTGAAATAATTCAAATGTGAGAAGGTCTCTCAGAGCACAGAAGGCAGTTTCTGTTCCAGAGACCTCTCTCGCACACACAGGAGACAGACTGGCAGAATGGCCTGAGCCTGAGAAGGAGAAGGACCAAAAAGGGCACTTGGGCACCAGGAAAGCAAAAGCAGCCTGTCCCAGACCCCACGTTTTGTGGGCACTTTGCAGTCTGCTCAGTCTTCAGCAGGTGCAGATGGTGCCACTGCAGTGCGGTTCAGCCTGTGCCTGCACCAGCTCGTAGTGAAATGCTGCCGTGATATCTCCTTGTGCAGACGTTTGTAGGTGACTTTAGACAGTGAAGATTTATGCCTGAGAACTTGATCTGCTAGACATCAGAAAAATGGATGTTTTCTAAGCAAAACTAAGCCCATGGAGTGTTGTCCATGACCTTTACCTCTATATTTCTTTTTCCATAAAAGCAGCAGACTGTAAGCAGAACCCAGCAGACAGAGGGTTATGGTTGCTTGAGTTTACCACTAAAGCCAAAGGAAATGTGGAGTCACATCTGCGTTAGCCTTCGGAGATGCTTCTGATTTAGCCCTGAAACTCCCTGCATCTTCAGGAATTTTCAAAAAGGATCCAGCTGGGCTTTTTGTACTCCAGTAACCCAAATACCTCAAAAGGATCCCAGTGACTATTCTGCTTTCTGCAAGTTTCTGATGGTTTCTAGACATGTGTGCATGACACCCCCTTTCACTTTGCTTTACAAGTGCCTTTGTGACTAGTATAGATGCCAACGTCTATACTGGGGTGAAGGGGAATTCCAAGGGTGTGATCCAGCTGCCCTGCACTAGAAGTGAACTACACCCTAAAAGTGCCCTTCTGCCTCATTTTACAATAGAGAGAGTGTCAGAAAAATACCTTGGAGATAAATATGGAAGTTTAAACAAGAGAAGTTAATTCCTTTGAGATCCGTCTGCAGTCTGTTTGCCCTCAAAACGCTGTATACAATGGCTGTGTCAGTGCACCACCTGGAGTTCGGACCTCCTGATAAAGGAATTGGCCCAGCCTGTGCCTATACCCACGGACTTGGCAGGGGAAGCAGCTCGCAGGCTGTTTTGGACTGCCAGAAACACCCTGACTGTCCAAGAGGACAACCTTGCTCACGCACGCTGTCACCCAGCGCCACCAAGGCAGCGGGGAGCTCGTGGGCACGAGGCTGGCAGAGGCCCAACACAGACGCCAGCCACGCCGAGCTGCTTCTGCCCAGCACCGCTCTATGGATCGTGTGCTTGTGATATCCAGAGCACGAGCCAGACCTGCGCCCACCGCGCGGGACAGCCCCAGGAGAGGGTGGTGTTTCCATGGGTGCACGCAGCAACCAGGGATAGAATCCAGGAGAAGGACTGCAAGGAGACAGGAAGGGTATATTTGCCCATATTTGCCCTGGACGAGGGCATCTCTCGGCTGTTCGGACGTGGTGGGACAGAGGGCTCCTGAGAGCAGCCTTGGGCTCCAGAAGCAGCAGCTTCAGCAGCCTGTGGCATAGAGCTGATACCAAAAGAAAACCCCCCCTGGCCACCAGGCTGTGCTTCACTCGCACTGAGCAAGGGCAGGAGCAGCTCAGAGCCAGGGGATTTGCCAAGAGCTCCTAGGGCACGCAGTGCGGCCGCAACGCATGATTTGGAAATGGATGGTTTGGAACGGCCTCAAAGCAGGCAGACCCGTGCATGTGCACGGAGGCAGCTGGGACAGCAGGGAACACTGTTTTAAGTCTGCAGCACTGTTCCTGTTGTTACAGGGTTTACTCTCATTGCAGCTGTGTGACAGAATGCACAACATGACCCTGGATTAGGTTCCATTAGCACAGGGAAGCATGGAGCTTTCCTCCTGTGGCAAGCTGTATTTCTTCTATCATTAGACCCCTGAGATGGAAGGCATTTTTTTATTGCAAGTCGTATTTTATATTTTACAACTTATTTCACAATGTGCTTGTGCAGAATATGACATGCTGCAACTCTCCCCCAAATTAGCATGATGCAAATATAGTGAGAGCTTTAGGGATTGGTAGCCCTTAGTTACGCTGTTCTTTGAATAGTATGAATCTCCTTATGCAGCTCAGAAGAGTCACAGGCTAATGACAAACATTTGTTCTCTTTAATTATGTGTAGCAAGAGGGACAGCACAGATTCCTCCAGCTTTCCTCCTCCATCGCTCTGCCAGCTTTGACACTACCTGCTCTTGGAACAAATGAAAGTAGACACAGGAATAAAATCTGCACTGATTTTTGGTCTGGTTATAACAGCCTTGTAATGTGAGAACATGCACTTTATTTATGAGTACCGGTAAAGAACACGGGTGCACCTCAGGCACTGCTGACCTCCCTGTTTGCTTGTCTTGGGAAGGTCCCCCCTCGCCAGTGCTCTGTGACTCAGGTGAAGCAGTGAAGCAATACATTATTTCTGGTCACTGGGACATTTCTAGATGTTGCAGAGCTTGGATGAGTCACTGCTCTTCTTGATAAGTCAGATAGGGAGGTGGGGCTGGAGACAGCGATCAGCTCTAAAATGGCTCAGCAAAGCCAAGCCCTGTTTGATAGCCCCGTCCTCCCATCCAGGCCTCGCACCCCTCAGCACCCACCAGGTTCGGGCGTCTGCAAGGCGAGGTTCAGGGAGCTCGCCACAGTTCAGCGTTGCTCCAGCTGCCCGCTGCTCGTCACCCTCCCGTCGCCCGCGGGCAGCCGGGCGTCCCCCCGTTCCTGCAGCGCGCTGCGCTGGTCGGGCCTGCTCGGCCTGGCACAGGGGTCTCTGCAAGGAGGAGGTGGCAGCCGTCTCCGGCCGCTCCACGCTGTTCTCCTTCTGCGGCCCTTCCCAAGGCTCCCATGCTCCCAAGCTTCATTGCTGGAGCTCCTCACGGGACCCAGGAGCCCCTAGTTGGCTCTTGCTGCTCACCTTGCCACACAGCTGACTTTTCAGACTTGCCAGATTTCAGCTCTATCTCCCATGCCTACCACTAAGATGGACCAAGAGGAGATGGGAAAACAGAGCTTCCACCTCATGCCAGGAGAAGCAAGTGCTGAAGGTCGCTCTTCCATTCAAAGCAGGAAGGGGGTCCTTTGAAACATAAGGAAGATTTAACTGTCGAAAGCTCACAAACTTTCCAGAGCTGAGACTCTAGGTATTGATCTTTGGTACCTAAGTCTTAGTCTGCACCACCGCGTTGTGTCTGAAACAGCACCCTCATTGTGGGGATATTATTAGACGCAGGCTATTATTTTTGTGTAATTAAATATTCAACAACAGCTAAGACTGGAAAAGCCTGTTCTTTGGATGGAGCTGGAAAGGCCAAGGTGCTGGTGGCCTTACCCTGTGCCGCTGAAACCCAGTGCCCGCTCCTCCCTCTGCCGGGTGACATTTGCTGACTCACGGCTCTCTCGCCGAGCTCTGTCCTGTTTCCTCTCTGCTAAGCGACTGGATGAAGAAGAAGTTCCCTCTCTCCTCGTGTAACCATCACATGATGAAAAACCAGGACAACCTATTAAATCGAATTGCAAAAACAGAGCACCAAGATGACCGGACTGGCTGACCCGAGTTGATCTGCAGGGCAAGGTCAGTTTTCAGGATGATCACCCTCAAATGGAATAAAATGCAGCTAAAGGTTCAGTCGTGGGCCCATGTGGCTGAAGATAACCCTGCACATGTCCCTAGCCATACTACAGTCTCCCAAACACAGGACCAGCCTCAGCACTTACCCGCTCTGCTCTGTGGGCTGCTCCTGCTGTCAGAAGGACATTTTCAGGCCAAAGTTTGCCAAATGCTGACCCTTCCCTCTGTAATCCTCCTGGGAAAGGGAAGGAGCGATCCAAAGAGCTGCTGGCCTTTGAATGTTGGTTTCCTAGGAGAGGTTTCCTAGCGCCCGTTGCCCAAACCCCTCCTGATTTTAGCCGACGGCTTTAAGTTTTCACCCAGTGAAAGCAGCAACTTCTTCAGGCAGGAGGAAATCTCAGGAGCAGGGTCCCGCGACCTGCAGCCCTCTCAGCAGGGCAACTCTCGGCAGCCCGAGGGGCGAGCAGGCTGCCCCGGGCGACCAGCCTGGGGAGCTCCGGCAGCCTCTGCCCCGGCCACTGAGGCTGCCCGGGATCTGCGATACCGTGCTGCTGGTCTGCGACAGCACTGTGTTCGTTTGTAATCGCGGTCACCGAAAATTCCTCGTTAGAGATTTCAGTTTGCATACAGCTAACTCTGCTCTTCCAACAGATTTTAGGAAACCAGCAAGCATATTCAAGCTTCTTATTCAAGCTCTTATTCAAACTTTTAGGGCCCAAATGCTATTCTATATAACCATATGTGTGTATGTGTGTGTATATATATATATATATATATATATATAAACCTTATATAACCTTTATATGTATATATATATATAAGTATCCATCAATTGCCTCAGTTGCAACATTGACGTACTTTAACCGCTGTTTTAATGGAGACTTTCAAGGCTATCACACACCTTTGCTCAAATGTACACCCAAAGGTGATATGTTTTCCCAGGGAATGAGCAGTTCCACAGGCTGTAATTGTGGCGGAGAGTTATTAGCTGAACATCTACAATCCCGCTCTTTCCAAGACTAGCAGACAGGTTTGATTGATGTGTTATAAACAGCCTCATTCGCGTTTTTGCACGTAGAGTCTGCAGTATAATAGGCTCCTGATTCACATCAAGAGCTCCATGGAGCCACAGCAGTGCAAATAATAATAATAGGTGCAGCTGGTTCATAAAATTGAACATAGGTCTAAGTCTAAAGATACTGAAGTGATTGCTGTATGGAGAATAAACTAAACAAATATATTTTGTCCACAGTTAAAAAAAAAATAAAGTTTTTTCTTTTAATTTTCTCCTCCTTAAAAGACTAGAAAACTCACGAAAAGTCTATGAACAGATCATAAATACTTCTGCATATTTTTAATTTTTAATACCTTTGAGCTCTAGTTCTAAGAATTGGATGTTTTTATGGCTCTTTTCTCATAAGGCGGCATTTCAAAAGACCATGATTTAGAAAAATTCTTAATAGGCAAATGATGAAGTTTTTCTACTAAAAGGGAAAAAAGAAGCCTTCTAAAATGCTGCACTGAATGTTCTTTGAGCTATCTAATACTCACTGCACTGTTTTGATCATTGTCTTAAAAGGTAGAACAATGCTGCCGTGATTAATCTTTTATGTCTTGGGCAGGAAGAGATAATTAGAGCGTACTTCGTACCGACTGTCTGCGACTGCTTTCTAATTAGCTAATTGGCTACAGAACTAATGAGATTCAAATTCAATTTTTATATTTGAACTTGGCCAGACCTATTTTAAGAAGCAGGAAGATAAATTGGCCACAAACTTTCATTTGATGTCCATCTGACTGGCATTTTGGAAATGCTGTTATAGCGCTGGCTGCGTATTTGTTTTGTAATGGCTTTTGCCTCTACCTAGTGGCTGGAAGGCGAACTGCGTGGCTCCATGCTTGGCATGGGCGTCTGTGGGGCAAGAAAATACAGAGAAATTTAGGAACACTCTAAGTTATTACAGTCTCAGGACTCTGTTTTTCCCCATTACACATTCTGGCAAAGATGCTATTGGAAAGAACAGATGTTGTGGACATGTGAATAAACAGGATATATGCATCACAGTCAGAGTCATCCACAGATTCTGTACAGGGCAGTTGTGACTCATGTCTATGAGAACACTTCGAAAGCATTAACAAGCATATGGACAAGACAAAAGAGCAGATACATTCAACCTGATTCTCTAAAGGCTTTGGGTAAGTCCTTCAACAGCAGCTCGTAAAGCAGCTGCTGTGGATTAAGAGGGACGACCCTCGTATGAGCTCGCAACTGGCAAAAACAGGAACCAAAAATACAAAAAAAATGCCGACTTTCACAGGACTCTGAGAGCAGCCAGACAAACCTGTGGGACACAAGCCCGCTTGGCTCTACTAAAAGTCAAGGTGTCATTTCTGGCCAGGAAGACTTTGAACCAGTCTTTGTAGCCTGAGAGCACTTTGGGGAAGCTTCCCAGCTACACCTACAGGTGTCCTGTTCTCGTGCTCTTCCTGCAGGACCTGCCACTGCCTGCTGTCACAGGCAGGTGGCCCTTTAGTCTGCTTCTTCTTAATTTTGTGAATTACTCAAATCCAGCACCTTCCACATCTGAGCAAGACCCCAAAGTCTACTAAGCATTTGCCAAACATACAGCCCACTGTATTTTATTTATAACCTCAATAGGAGCTGTTAGTTTAAAGGGTCCAGATAGCAATGAAGAAAACGTCAGAAAAGCCTCAGCTGTATGTGAGAGGAAGCAAAAATTGTTTCTGTGATTGAGTCCACAGTGTGCAACTGACTGACAAATTGCAACATATTCCCATGCCCTTCAGCAAAAGCGTAATGTGGGATTAAGGTTGCATCTTCACTGCATTTCAGAACACAAGCTTTGAAAGAGCCCTTCATCCTATTTGTAATCCTCGGTTATTGGCTTTTATTTTGTGAACAAATTGCAGTTGCTCTGGGGCTGAAAACTTCTGTATCATAATATCTGTACCTAAGGAATGCATATCGCATGCACACCTTAATTCTGACATCCCTTTACTCTCGAGTACTTGACTTTGCAATGGCAATAATGTTCACATAATTTGGTTTGCGTGCTTGTTTTCATGTGAGTAATGAATAGTAAACATTTCTAAAAGCAGTAGCACTTCACATTGGTCCTCATTTTGAGATGCCTTCCCTTTATCAGACCTTGTGGTGCAAGTTGCCTGATGCGCTGCTGCATGGAGAGGCAAAGGCTACGCCGCACAAGGGTCCTGACCCTTTGGAGGACGTGTGAATCGGAGAGATTCCCTTCGGAGAGATGGGTCCACCTGGATCCTCGCAGCCGGATTGCACCTTGGTGCATTCAGTGCTCCCATGGTGCTGAGCAGGGTCCGGGCTGTCGGCTCGCTCGGCCTAAGGGGTGCTGAGAACCTCAGCTCGAAGGCACCTGGCTGGTGGGGAGCCCTGTACCCTGATTACATGGCCAAGCTGGATGGCATCAATATGAAGAAGATGGACTGAGGGGTGCCAGATAAACTCGTGCAATGACAGCAGTAATAGCAGTAAAACACTGGCTATCCAGCCAAAGCAGGAAAAGTGGGATCAGACCCTCCAGCAGCGATCATGTCGGTCATGATTATCCCAGGCCTGTGTATCTCACTTCACAAAGCTGCCAGCAAATAACTGAGCAGTTGGAAACAGAGCAATGAGGACTGCGAGAGGGGTGTGCACATCTCCCCAGCGCGGGTGGATGTGCCGGATCAGAGCTGCGGTGGCACGTGCCGCAAAATCCTGCCCCAAAGCAGTGCCTGGCACGGGGATATGGACTAAATGGAAAGGGAAAAATCATAGAAAAAAGGCTTCATTAGGAGCCACGTCTCTTGGATCACCTTGGATCCCCCTGACATCCACAGGAGACCTCTGTATCAGGAGACCTCCCTGCTCACCAGGGATCCCTCGTGGTATTCCCTTTCCTTTTCCACATCTGTATCTCACCTCACACTACCTTCCTTGCCCTGCTTTTGTCCTGCCCCTCTTTTCTTGTTCACTGTCTTGACTCATATGTGCTTTGAGTCCTGGCCCTGACCCAGACCCTGTGCACAGCAGGCCAAATTCCGCTTTCAGTTATTCCCATGATTTAAAAAGATTTGCTGGATCAGGCGGAATGTGGCTCCATTAGCCAGATCAGCATAACAGAGCAGACAGAGAAGCAGAGATTTTCCTCCGAGCTCATCCCATCAGACTTAGTCTGTTCTGCCTTTGACAGAAAACATTTGCAAAACCTTTGGAAAACCACAGTGCTCCTCACCAGGAGGAGCAATGTACACAGGGCAGAGAAACACTCCACAAAGTAACAAGCAGAAAATGTGACCAGCGCCAGGTGCCTCCACAGCACTGGATTAGGAGAAAAATCCTGCCAGGTTTATACGGGAATAGAGGTGACATTTAATGTACTCCAGAGGCCACCAAGTTCCCACCTAATGTATTAGCAAGGCAGACTCCTCCCATATTTCAGAAAGAGTTCTCTTGGGGTGAATAGAAGTTACAGTACATAAGAAAAGAGAGATCTTTTGAAGAGAGCCATATGGCAGTACAACAGAGGGGACTGTGGATTAGTAATTTTGGTTGTTTTAGGATAGGGCATAGATATAGTATAGCACCAGCTCCATCCGCAAATGCCCCAGTTTCAGCAGGAAACATGAAACGTGCAGTTGGGAAGTAAAGCAAAAGGAGAATGAGAGAAATCATTTTCCCAAGGAAAGAGATTGAGGACTTCCCGTTGTCCCTTTTCCCGGGAAGCAACCCAGGACTGTTCAAAAATTTCTACCCATGAAAGACCCAGCATCCCAGGACTGCTCCCGTGAATAACCCGGGACCCTTCTTTTCCCCATATGAAATCCCTGCCAGGGCTGACAGCTTGATTTGCTTGTTAAAAAAAAAATCAGAATAAGCCTGTTTTGACAACCTGCTTCATCACTGACAGTGGCAGCTGCAGGAATATTTTTAGTTCTGAGTCTCTCGTCCTCTTCATAGTTCAGAAAATATTTCATTTTTTGCACAGGGGGTGGAAATGGAGATTAGTGCTTCCTCATGCTACAGGGATGCTCTCCGGATGAGCAGCAGAGATGGTGGTGGGAGGCCTGAAGCAAAGGGTGCTTTGTGCTTTCCTGAAGTGGCAGTGCCAGGAGGGGCAGATAATTGTAGAAACAGCAGCCCTGTGCAGTGATGTTGAAGGCCCCGCTATTTTTACACCTGATTTTTTGCACCTAAAAATGTGCTTTATGCCCTTGATGACAAACAAACCACCCAAGCTAAGCTTGGTGGGTCAGACCTGGAATAGGAGGCAGGAGGGATATGGTGCTTTTTTGGCTCTGCAGAGCCGTGCTGGATGGTGTATTAACTGTGTTGTTTAGTGGCTCTGGCAAGAGCCACGGAGTCCTTGCAAACAAAACCACCCTGGGAGAAAATGTCTTGTGTGATTCTCTTCTTCCCGAGACCTGCAGAACCTGTGGTCTGTCAGGGCACGAGAAAAACACCTTGTCAGCAGTGACGGGGACGGAGCAAATGACCTCCCCACTGCCCAGCCGGAGCAGCCGATGATTATTCTTGTCCTCTTTCCTTCTTGTAGCTTCCAGGCTAGAGAGCCTCAAGACCAGGATGATCCTGGGATCCAGGGCGCACAAGAGCTGACCCCTGGCCACAGGTGAGCAAGGACCCTCATCTCCTTCCTTCCACACTGCTCCTCCTCCCGCCGTCACTGCAGAGCTGCCGGTGCTATTTGCAAGGCGGGTCTGGGCTCTGCAAGGAGGGCTGACCAGTTATACTTAAAGTATAAGAAAAATTTGGAAAGCTTCCCAGATTATAATTACCTATATATAAATATAATGATAATTATACTCCCAAACTGAGGCCTCAGAGCACAGAGCTAGCAAGTGATGACAGCCAAATTCATTGATGGCACAAAGGTACTTCCTCCCTTTTATGAAACAAAAGCGAGTGATCCCTCAGGAAACCCAGCAACGACAGATGGCACTTACAAATACGTGCTGAGCCGGGGACAGGTGACACTGCTGGAAAGGCAGGACAACCAGCAAGGCCCATCACTGTTTTATTGCTGGTTTCCAAAAGAATTTTGCGTGCTGGCATTTCAAACACGTTCTATTTTTTCACACATGGAGGTGGCGAGCCTCAGGGAAGATGATGGATGCTCAGCTCAGGGGGCGACCAAATGCATTCACGAGGGGAAAAATGACTCTTTTCAGGCTTCTTGAAAAAATAAGAAAAGAAAGAAAAAAAAAAAAAAAAAGAATAGCAATCATGGAGCAAAGTGTGCCTCCAGACCTGGACTGGAAACCAGGGCAGAATCTTGCCATAAAACCTTCGGTAGGAAATAACACTAAGAAAGAAGAGGAAATAGTAATAGCTGTAACGCATCATGTGCAGAGAACGCAGGGATTGGGAGAGGTGCTGAGCACCTCCGTGTCACACATTCCCAGACTTTTTGCTGAGACAGTCACAAAGTCTCCCGGAGCGCTGTTATCAACCTGCTGCACTGACGTCGTGTCCCTGTGCTAAGCATTTCAGTTTATTTTATTACTATTTTTCCAGCAGTTCAACTAATCCCCTGCCTGAAAGTGTTTCATTACTGCTATGTGCTTTCTCCCATAACAGACTGAAAAATGCATTCAAGTCTTTGAATGTAATTGAACTGCTGGAAAAAAAAAAAGAAACAGTTCAGAGAAATTTAATGGTGTTCCTGCTTTCACTCTGTCTTGCGTAACCACGCTATTTAGGTGCTCGTTTACAAAGAGTTCAGAAACTCCTCAGATGTTTTTTTTCTTATAAATGCAGCCTTGATGAGTGACCACTGCACTGACCAACAAGCCCAAGAGCGCACGGTTACGTTTGCGCTACCACACCGTGCTATCGCGCCGCAACTGCAGCGTTATGAGCAGTTTTCCTGCTCCCGGCAGCAGGGCACCCTGGCTTTCTGCCTTCAGAGCTGCAGCCTGGAATTTCTGCACAGTTCTGCCTTCGGCCCTGCTCCTCTTCGCTCCAGAGTTTCCTCCTCCTCCTCGCCTGGGGAGCTCGCGAAGCAGCGGGTCCCCGGGCTTGGGCACGGAGCAGGGTGGCAACGTGTGCAGATGTTACTGAAACAGGCAGGAGAGCCGAATCCAACAGCGTTTCAGGAGGCCTGAAGAGGTGCCTCGTGCTGCTGCGGGAGAGGGCAATGCAGAGGGCAATGCCAAGGGGGAGACACACAGCAATGGCAGCGGGGGAGAGCCTTAATCCTGCCTCTCTAGACACCTGTGAGCGCGCAGAAAAGACGAGTGCAGGCAGGCAGGCAGAGCTGGGGAGCACTGTAATTACTAGAGGGCGACATTTCGCTGCTAACTGGGTGCCAAAAGGCTAAACAGAGCACTGGAAATGATGAGGGGAGAGGCGGAAAACGGCGGGAAGCACGAGGCGGCCCCGGGGCAGCAGCATCTCCCGTGCAACCCACGCCACCCCCTTACGCATCACCCCGTTGCCACCAACGCTTCTGCTCGTGCCGAGCAGTGACTGCTCCTTGGTGCTGGATCCGGGCTTTCCACACTGCTGCTTTGGACTGGGACATCAGTCGCAGTTTTGATATAATATTTCATTACAGTTTTGTAGGACAACATTTACGACGCACGAGCATCTGCGGTTTCCCTTTTCCCATGAATAAAAGCTGAGCGTATTCAGGTTTTATTTGTTCTTCGCCACTGTGCAGTTTCTGTGCATGAAGATTGCTCTTCCATTGGCTTATTTGTCTATTGCATGCCTTAACACGTTGGTTTTTTAGCTAATATAAGTGAGGAGAAAAATATACCAACCGTATTTCAAGCGAGGACACTCAGAGCAGTGTTTGGGAAGGGTGGAGCTGAGCTCCTTAGGGTAAATCCCAAGTGGATGGTATTAAGTCTAAGGAAATAAACAAGTTACAACACCAAGTATCTCCCATCTCCACAGAGGATTTTAAAAGAAGCAACGGCACGATTGGTTAAAACACACCTACCGTTTAAGAGCTCTAAGTGGTTTCTTCTCTTACTACCTAACTGCAGCTCCATCCAGCCCAGGAGCCTTGAGCATGATCCTGGCAAGAAGGACTGCAGCAGTTTGGCGGCTGCTTTTGGCTTCACAAATAATTAATGTTAGCAATAAAAGTACATTCTGAAACCTTTCCAAACCCATGTGGTTCCTGCCACAGGTGAAGGTTCAGATTGCGTCTTATGGAGCTCCAACTACTTCCATTCGTAAAATAAACTCCCAGGAAACGTGTGAGAAAATGCAGCAACTTTGGCTCACTCAAGCTTTCTTGGACGGCAAACGAGACAGTCATGTGTGAATTGAAGTCCAGGTACCTGTTCACATAGGGACCTCTTATCACGAGGAGGACCAGCCGCGCAGCCCGCACCTCCTCTGCCGCAAATGGAAGCGGCGGGACCCAGCGCAGCAAGCCTGAAACTCCAGCACCTTGTCTGTAATTCAGATTTGCTCTGCTTCAGTGCGATGCTGTATTTGAAATCACGGATAATTAACAGTGTTCCCCTCCAGAACCTCGTTTTGTTCTATTCTAATAGATGGCACAAAACAACTGCTCTCTTTCCAGGTGCTGGAAAATTGGAAGGTTGAGAAATAAGATGTGGTTAAAGGCTGCATTAGTGTTGGCTGTTGTGGTTTCTAAGGTTGTTTTTGTAAAGTGTTACCTGAGAGGGAAGACATCACTGGCACATCTGTGAAGTCGAAAAATGCATTTCTGAATACCTTCCATATATAAATCCATAGTTAACACTGCATGTATACATCACGTATAATATTGCAGACATGTGTGTGTGTGTCCACAAATTTCATACATATATTTGCATTTTCAAATTTGTGTTGCTTAGATGGCTAAATTTGAGCATGATTTTTCTTCTTATGTGCAAAACAAACAAACAAACAAAAAAACCCTGAATAAGTTTAGAAGATAAAAACAGCATTTTTTCTTGTGGAGGGAGGAAAACCTGTGCATCACCTTTTTTGATACTGAAAAAGCCCATGACAAAAGGATTTTTGCCACTTCTGTTCCAAGAAGTGAGGCATTCACAGTAGTGTTCTCCCAAAGAGCAGCTTTTAAGCTCTTCATTAAGGGTCTGAGGGGCTGCGAGAGGCCCAGGTTCCTTCCAAATTTCTTTCGCAAAGACGGAGGTTACGCTGAATCACTTCTTTCCCAGCCTTAGAGATATTATCAGATCTAGACACAGGCAAATCTAACTTGCTGTTTCTTTCTCCCTGGCCTAGAAATGTTGCAGTACACTTTAAGCTGAGGAAATGAGTCCTCCTTGACCTCCTAAACTTAGTATTTCAAGAAAATCTCTTGATTTTTTTTCCATATAGCTGAGCCCTGGATGGAGCTGGATAGGAATAATATCTCCTCCACCACCCCCTTTTTTTTCCCTACCCTCCTTGCTTTTATTTTAAATACACTTTGGAAAGAACTTGAAATACTTCACTTCCAGACAAGATGAAACAGGACTTTTTGAACACTGAAATGAATGTGTCATTGATGGCTACCAGGAAAACAAAGGACTTGGGCAGAACCTCACCCACTCGTGTGTTTTTATGGAAATCACCCATCTTCTTGACATCACTGTGATTTCTTGTACAAGTAAGGGCAGTAGATAGCAGAAAGTCAAAGGGAGAATCTAATTTTCTCTGAAAGATCATCCTTCATTGAAGACTTGCCAATTAAAAACATTAGACAAATTTAATTCTGGCTTTTGTCCCCAACTTGAATTTCCTTCACGAACTATTTGGTTTTGCCAATAACTTGGTCTCTTCTGGAAAAAAAAAGACCCATAGTAACAGCAAGCAAAGACTGATCAGTTCGGATCCTATTTCCAGCCAAGCTGAGATCTCAATTTCTACAGAAACACCCATTTAACTGGAGTCATACTGAAATAAGTGCAAGATATTTTACCAGGGTCTGTGTCTGAAAGTTGACTCAAGCAGCCCACGTGTTTTCCAAATAACCTCCTGTTTTCGCCTGGGCAGCAAGTCATCTCTGTATACAAATACAAGCAAGGTATTTACAATTACGCCTTTGAAATATATATTTTATGGTAAAATAATAAGGCAGACGGCCTAAAGCATGACCGGACCTGGGAACTGTAGAGATCGTGTAATTAATGAAAATAGAGTAAAACATGTCAGATAAACAAGCCCAAACTAACGGCTCAGCAAGGGGCGCTGATAAACGGCAGATGAGTCACCCAGGCAGGAGCAGACGCAGGAGTCTTGTGGACCTGCTCAATCCATTTAAAACTTCCGAAACAAGGACTCAGATTTCAGGTGGAAAAAAAATGCATAGGAGGATTATTTTGTAACGTGCTTTTAAAAAACATGGGCAATTAGCATTGAGACCAGAAAATGGAGAGATCAGTGAAAAAAAAAAAATATGGACTGAAAGGAGAGGTTTTTGCACAGAGCCCAAGTTAATATCACTATGATTTACAACAATCACAACGAGGGTAAGTTGCCTGATTTTTGTGAACACAAAAAAAGATCACAACATTCATTAGGGCTCGAAAATGGGGAGGTTATGTCTAATTTGTTTTTAAATCTACTTTCTCCCTCCTACTTTAAATGAAATATCCAGTTTCATCAGAGTTGAAAACATTACCAAACTTCCATATCCCATAAAAGGCACTCTAACCAGGTAAGGCTGAATCACCTAAGCAGTTTCCAAAACTTCAGTTTAAAAAACTGCTGGACATACTGGCACCAATTCTTTTTTTCCCGCTTGAAATACTACAGTTCCAGGGATGAGGGCAGTTTTAGGGAAGCGTGTTTTTACAGTCTTCTTGCACGTGCTGCAGACACTACGGCGACCCTATGGGCTTTCTCCAAAAGCTGCCCTCCAGCTTGCAGGCGGCACGAGGTATCGCAAACCCTGCCTTGGGTGGCTGCTTAGCTGCTGTTTGTGTTGGCAGCTGCGGGAAAGGCCGTTGCAGGGCCGCGCAGCGCAGCAAGGCTGCAAGCGCAGCGGCTGCGGCGGGCGCAGGCCCCGCTTCTCGCCTCACCCAGCAGAGGACACTGCAGCCGCAGGGATGCGTGTGGCTGCAGCGCCCAAACGAGGGTGCAACGCGAAATAAAGCGATTTATCCTCCACTTGCGGAGCCAGCACTGTAACTGCTGGGGAAATGGTGAACTGGGGGGTCTGTCTTCGCTTTGTTCCAAGGAAGTCGCCAAGTTTGCAATGCTGGGCAGAACTGCATGCAAAGTGCCCCAAAAAAACCTTCCAGAAACCTGCCTGGCATTTTGCGTAGAGCAGAGTGGGAGAGTGCCAGCAAAAAGCGAAGGCTGGGACGCAGCGAAACGCTAGAGTAAGGCGCAAAACTTGCGCAGCCCAACTGCGACCGGGGGAGGGGAACCCGCCTGGGGGGGAGTTGCGACCACCTTATTCTGGAAGGAGTTTT
>VZSV01000101.1:388486-429570 GCA_013398735.1 Nothocercus julius
TGGATGGCAGCGCAGCCCTCTGGGCTGTCAGCTCCTCTTCCCAGTTTGGTATCATCACCAAACTTGCTGAGGGAGCCCTCTGTGCCTTCATCCAGGTCGTGAATGAATAAATTGAACAGGACTGGATCGAGGACTGACCCCTGGGGGACACCGCTAACCACAGGCCTCCAACTCGACTCCGCACCACTGATCACCACCCTCTGAGCCCTGCCATCCAGCCAATTCCTAATCCACCTCACTGTCCACTCATCTATAAATAAATAGATATTTTATTTAAAAAATAAAATACCATAAAAATAAAATACCTTTACCATGGCACACTTTAGGGAGTAAATGAGATGGTTCACCTCATCACTTTGTCAATCTGAGTCTTCCGCAAAATGCTACTCTGAAGAGCAACTAGCGGTGAAGATGTTTGCTTCTCCCTCTTTGCATGCAGGGCATGTGGTTTTGTGGCACAGTTTTTCGCAAGGTGTTTGTACCCTGTTGTGCCTTTGCATCGGGAGCGTATACACATACATGGTTCTTACCCTCATCCTGCGTGGTGCAGCCTGGCAGCACAAATACTGGAGGTCTCTCCCCACCACTACCTTCAGGAAAGGGTTCCTGGGCCAGAGCAGTCTACGAAGCTCCGGGTCTAATGGCGAAAGGGAGAATTTGACACATAGCAGCTTCCACTTTTCCCTGGGTAAAAACGCAGAACACCAGCTCTGTGAAGGAAGTAGATGAAATGCATGTTTTGTCTAGGTCGGAAGCAAGCCCTGGGTTGGCCTGCGCGGTGCTGGGCAGGCGGTTGGGGCCGTGGCCAGCGCGTGAGCCCGACGGAGTCAGAGGCAGCCCACGCGCTTCGGCTCTTTGATAAGACAATGTCTATCCAAACCCTAAGTAAACCCCAACTCAGCAGTGCTGCCTCAACCCCAAATTAAGTGCGTGTTTATATTTGCAGAGTCAGGTCACAGTCTTCCTGTTAAGTTTTCTCTGCAAGTTATTGGGTTGCCACAGGGTTTTCAGCATTTTTTATGGATGGCTTTGTGTACATTTCGCTCAGTGCAATGATGGTTTATTTTATTTTTTATTGCCTAAACATCGATGTTTCCCTCAGTGCTGTACAGAAACATACTGTGCTGGGAGACTTTAGTACAACAGTAAGGAGGCATAAGAAAAATGGGACTTTAGATGTTAAAGGCAGAAAGATCTACTAGGCTTTTTTTGATAATAGTCTCAAGGGATAAAGGTTAGGTTTAGAGAAACATGAAGGTTTTTTTCCTGAAAAATGTGTTTTCGTATTACAAAGTTATTTGCAAGTGGGGAGGTAGTTTTAATAATCAATGTTTAAATGGATTGGTAATTGTTTTGTATTTCTGACTCCTTTTAAAGCGTCAGGATGTATTCGTGCAATTTTTTGTTTAGTATGTCCTTTTTTGCTTTCCTCTTAAAAGTCATTGGAGTTAAATGTTATTTCTGATTATGGATGAAAAGTAGGAAGACTCTTCCTTTTCTTATTCTGGGCATGCATTTCTTTGCTGTTCAGCATGCTTTAGGATAGGGCTGTGGAGCCTACTGGAAACTGCCAAACACAGAATAAATAGTGAGTTGCTATCAAAGGTAATGACCAAAGAACCTCTTATTTAGAAAAATAAAGAAACTACTTCCCAGACATGGATACTAGGATGGTTGTAAACCCATCCTAGAAGTAGTGACATGCTACAAATGCCTTTTCAATATTCAGGAGTGTGGGCAACTCTAGCTGTATCGCTCATACATAGGAGATGAGTAAGGGCAGGATCAAATGGCAGGAGCAACATGCTGCCTCCTGCTTCCTCCACCCCCTCACTTTTATAAGCCCTTGGGATTTTGAGGGCCAGTTGGTGGGGTCAGACTTGCCACATCTGAGTGCTTGAGATCACGATACAATTTATATGCTTGACTCAGTATTGCCTAATTTACTGGATCTAGGCAACTCTGTGTCTTAGCTTTCTTTGGCATTCTGACTTGCGTTTCTGAAAATTTCTATGGTAACTCTCTAGGAAACATGGTAGGGTTAAAAGCATTGAAGATATTCAGATCACATCTAACAACCCCCTTTGGCAATTTTCCATGTTATAATCATTCTATCCTGGTTTGTGTGGGAATGATGATGTTTTTAGACAAAATAGTACTTAAACTACTCTGACATCCACTTTGACATTTCAGAAACAAATGTCAGTGCTGTCTTTCATGATTAGCTGGCTTTTCTGTTGTGTGTTGCCTTTTCTAGGCCTGTTTTGCCAGAAGTTGCATAAAGCAGGGTATATAACAAGTTGACAAGGGGTTCAGCTCTTCAAAGCCTTGTTCACAGTAGTTGTCCACTTGAAAGAAAGAACTTCAGATTAAATTCATTTTTGCCACTTTATTTTTCTGTGACAAGCGACAGAGTTTTACTGTTTTTTCCCCTAGTGGAGCTCTCTTTCCAGTGTTGAAAGCACTGAACTATTTATAGATGTAACAAAAGTTTCCAAAGGAAGCAAGATGGAATCTCCATGGAAAATTTTGCAACCTGTTATTCAGAGGTTTCTTGTTTGGTAAAGATTTGTCCAATGCATTTTTTAATAAGGCACGGATGTGTAAGCTCTCTCAGATTTCTCGTGAACTTCTTGATTTTGTTGGAATAGTGTAACCAAAGATACAGTTTGGTTCCTATGGCTAGGTTTGTATCATCTGACATTATCCATAGGGGAAATAAGTCACTTATTGAAGGCTGGTCCCATCCACGATCAGCTGGTGAGTGGGAGGGCTGCGGGGGGGAGATGTGCATCTCAGTCCGCCGATGAAAGAGTGAACAGAAATGATTGACTGGGGCTAATTGCTGTGCTGTTAGATAGCTAAAGTTCAATGGGATGAAGCTGCCCTAAGTATCTGCCAGGAAGGATTTCTTTTCCTGGAGATGATTGTGCTCACTTCTGTTACAGAAAACTAGCTGCATTACCAAGCTTGGCAGACCAGAAGGGGCTGGGGGAGGTTGTAACCTGCAAATGGGAAGATGTTACACCATGAGTAACATTGGGGTATACTTGAAATGTTTTCAAGAGTTTGAGTGTATGAAGGAGAAAAGTGTGCTCTTATGGGAATTTGGCATTTGACAAAGAAATAAAGTTCAAAACTACTTCGTAAAGATGATCTTTGCACTTGGGGAACAAAAAGCTATTGGACAGAAGAGTTGGATTTGCTAATAGTAGAGAAAGGAAAGCTTCGGGAGTTTGTTTGAGCAAGCACTTGCAGCTGCTAATCTGTACCTGCTTTCATATTTATTCCAGTGTTTACACTTGCCAGGCACACACATGCACACACAAAAAAAGCAAATAAGTGACACGGTAAAGCTGTAGTAAATCCTATACAGGCCACTTAATAAGCACAGACACATTATGCTTATCAAATACAAAGAGAGGCATACGTGGCCAACCTGCTTTCAACACCGCTGCAGGACGCGCGATAGATGCTACATTCCAGCAGGTCTGTAGCACTTTTGGAAATGACACATCTGGTCAAAGTATTTCAACGCTTTCCGAAGAAGGGAGACCAGGGAGAGCCCATTGCTAACAACCAGTGTCAACACCAGCTCTCTCCTAGTGTGAGTCCATAGTTTCTATCTAGCTCCGGGGAGAAGCACAGCCACCTGGATCTGCAGAAAGGGGCAGAGTGGAGCAGCGTGATCCAATTTGAGGTTCATGGACGTGACGGCCAGCATCTAGCAGTCTGTCTTTATAGTTATATCCCAAGAGACCTAAAGGGTTTGGAAGTCTTCCTGAGAGTTAATAGTGATAACTTAGCAAACTTAATCAGGGTGATTCTCTGTAGCTGCTTTGCCTCTGGAGTAGGTTTCGTGGGCACAAAGAATTGCTGGATCTGTTGACTTTGCTCTTTCATTTCATTAGCTCCAGATCAGATTCTTTAACCTTGTTTGAAACTGATGTTAGCAGCTCATTTAGTTTCCTTAATTGAATTTATGCCACAGCACTTGGGATTTGCCAGGGAGGCAGTCCAGAGCACCCCTACTTTATTCCTGTGCTGTTATCATTCATTGTACTAGGTCTAGCACTGAAGGAGAGCCTTTAACTCCCTAGCTGTATTTTTTTCGGGATGGTTGTCTGAATTGAGCTTAAGTCCTGTAGAAGTTGTCACACGCTCACTAGGGCACCGTTTGCTTTAGCAACGGGTGGTTTCCAGCCTCCGGGCCCTGCTGGGCAGAGCCCTGGTTACTGGCGGCCCCTCACGCTTGACATGGGTAGGGAGAGGCCTTCGGCGCCTCTCGAGGCTTGGGTCGCGCGGAGGACTTGCACGTTGAGCTGAGCATTACCGGCCACAGCACCTCTCTTCCCAGGCTTCCCGGTCTCTGGAGTGGTGTCCTGATTTAGGCAATTAAGTGTCCTGTAAAGTGGGAGCACTTGAAATACCACCCGGCTACCGCTTAGGCACTTCACTCAGCATAGTGATGGGGACACTTATCTGGGGCAGAGATGGGCTGGGCTCCAGGCCTTGATCTCAAAGCTCTTGCTGTGCTACACATTAAAGAGAAGCCGAATATGATACAGAAACAGTTTGGGATTTACGATTGCCATCTCTTAGGTAAGCGCCGTAAGCTCCAGAGTCATGCTCGCACTTGCAGCGTGCCAGGAGGCAGCTTTCCGCATGCATTTGTCTCCTGGCTTTAGCTGTTGGTAAATGTGCACCTCAGAAAAAGCCTCCTCTGGCGTGCACTCCGGTGGAGGAGCCCTGGGAGGACTAAAGGGTCAGTTATGGTCGGGTTCGTGGGCTCGGCGCATCGCACCGCTGAAGATGAAGCTCCGCGCACCTTCACCTCCCGTTCAACCCTCCTCCTCGCTGCAGCCTGTCACGATGACGGACTCGCCCGTCATCGCCGACGTGTCGGTGCCTGCGCTGGGGCCCGCGGCTGCTCCGCAGCGTCACAGCGCCCGCGGTGAGGACCTCCTGGCACCCACCCCGCCGTGCCGGGCCCGCTCCGCGCGGCCCGCGGTTCTGGCGTCGCCCCTCTCCTTGTGGACGTAGTTTAATTTGGCAGTGGGTGCTCCCCCCGACGAGCTCTCCATCTGTCAGGCCTGAGTCTGCTAGCTTGGACCCCCTCTCGGCTTGGGTTTCTGGACTTCACACGACCTGCCCCTTGATTCTGGTTTTGCAGCCTCTTGTTTGGAAAAGGATTCATTCGAAAGGTTCAAATGGATGTTTGAAGAATACGTTTTTTGGCTTGCTGTTTAAAAGTGAAATAATTGGTTTAGGGAGCTTACAAATAGTGTATTTCAGTAGTTTCCCAAGGTTGCGGAGAGTGAGCTAGAGGAACTTTATAGAGGTTTGAGTAACAGTTTCACACGATAATTGAAGAAATTAAGTGTGGAAAAACTCAGAAATTGATAGTTTGTGCTGTGTTTGAGTTTTAAGCAAGACATAGATTAAAAAAAAGAGGCAGCTGAACAAAAAGCAGAAAAAAACCCAGACTTTGCATTTTCCAGATGGGCAATTTGGAGCCACTTAGAACATCCCATACATGTTAAATAAATAAATAAATAAATAAATAAATAAATAAATAAATAAAGTTGATGTGATGCAGAAAAACTTTTTTTTTTTTTCCTGAAATGACTGATAGTTCTGTTAAATTCAGCTTTTACTTACCGAGTTACTTAACATTATTCTACGCTGAATTTGGAAATCTCAACCTTGTATTTGAGGAATTGCTGTCTAGGCAGAGGCCCTTTCGCTCATCCCTAACCCCCGGCCGGCGGGAGCGCTCGCACTGTGTGCGGGTCGGGCAGTGCCCCTCGAAGCCGCCTGCAGCACGACGGGAGGGGTTTGCCCTGGTGGTGCAGAGTGTAAACCCAGGACACGTTTTAGCACTCGGTGGATGAAACTTTAATATACAAAAACATGCTGGTCTTTCCTTTTTTGCCAACGTTTTGTTAATCAAGTGGAAACATCCTTCCTCATTCGCTGTCCTCTTTCCTGCTGGGTGGCAAGGCAGGTTTCTCTTTTATCCATTTCCCTTGTTTTGGCCATTGTGCTCTTTCCATACTCGCTGCGTCGTGGGTGCGTTTCCTGCATGGTGAGGGGCAGGATCCATTTCTTCTAGGGGTTCCCTGTGTCCAGGGCTCTCAGGGGGCTCCTATAGCATGGGGGGAGCCGGGCTGTGCTGCGCAGGAGGTGGGACCAAGGGCAGCCTCTGCGCTTCAAGGATTTGTGCTGCTGCGATCCTGCATCCTGAAAACCTGCCTGTCCGGGGCGGGGGATCTCCTGGAGCGGCCAGGGCTTCCTTTGGGACCGCATTTCCCTCGCAAGAGCTCAGGAGCGTTGGGAAGATGCATGGTGTGTACCCAGCACCAGGACACAGCCAGCACGCTTCCTTGGAAAACGTGTCCGGCCCCTCCTTGTCAATGCTGGATGTCATCCCTAACGGCGGGCTCTGCCCAAGGCTCCCTGCGCCGCAGAGACCTCCGGGTGGGAATTGGTGACCTAGGGAGGCTTTGCCCGTGGCACATGGAGCCGAGCGGCCAGCTGGCATCCTGGGACACGTCCGCGCTCTGGATGTTGGTGCTTGGCATCTTTGCAGTCCATGGGAGCAGTGCTCGGCCCTGGAGCGGGGAATTCACTCCAGTTTGTGTCTAGGTTCTCACTCCGGTTTCTTTATTTTCTTTGTGACTGGCATTCCTGTCAGCTCCAGCAAATACATGTTGTTACTTCTCTGTGCATCCGTTCCCTTACAGTTTAGATAACAGCAGTACCTGTAACTTTGTTCAGGTTTAAGAGGCTTTAAATAAAGAAATTCCTAATTACTACTAACAGTATTGATGGATGTGAATGATTAATAGCAATAAATTCAGGTGAGAACTGAGAAGTGAGTGATTTTTTATATGGTCTGTGGTGAACCTGTTTGTTTAGTATGAATGAGTTTTACAGACTTTCGTACAGTTGCTTTTAAATTACATCCTTTGCCAAATTGTTGGGTATTTCTTAATCTGAGATGACTAATTGGCTCCTTGGCGCAGTGCACGTGTATCAGTAGGGCTGCTCTGAAGCCGAGGTGCTGAGATGATCAGATAAAACTACCCAAATTCCTTAGAAGTCTCAGGAGCCGTTTCCCGCTGCCTCCTTGTCTTTTTTTGTCCTCTCTTTGGGAGAGGAGGATTCAGCCGCCACTCTGTGGTGCTGCCAGTGCCTCTCTGGTCTCGCTGTTCATCGCCTTCATCTGACTTGGTCTCTCAAAAGATCCCGTTCTTCTTTCAAGGCCTGAAGGGAAAGTGAAGTGACAACTTTCATGGCTGAGTTGGGAGCTTTCCGTCGGCTCTAATTACAGGTGTCTGCTTCGACTGGAACGTGTCTGTGGAGTCAAGTTTACTTGCTTAACTCGCACTCAGTGCCTCCCCTGTAACTGCTATAGGAGGACTTTTTATTGTGTTAGTGTTGTATAAAGGCGGTGTTTTGGGCATTTGAGGGTACGTAAACTTACATAAGTGAATAATGATAAGAAAAGACTAATGATATTCTGGTAGGTTAATTAAACTGAATTTTAGAGAAGCAAATCTCTGTGATTTTGTGAAATGCACAGTTTTTGCTTTCTGGGTTCTTTATTCTTACTGCTTTAATCACGTTATATAGTACAGAGCAGTACCCCAGAGGGTGCACGCTTTGCTCGGTCACTGGGTGAGGCTCCACCAAGGCCACCGAATCCCTCCCTTTTATCAGCACAGAGCTCAGCCCGATAATGCAAGTGTCACCTGTGTGTGTTTGCACTTACAGAACATTTTCTGCCTTGCATTTGACAGCGCAGCGGTTACTAAACGCACGGGTCGGTCCAGCTCCGTAGCAAGAACGATCCCTCCCTGCATCCCGGGCACCGGAGCTGCCGCTCTGCTCACAGCCGCGATGCTGATCCGGTCGGGCCACAGGGGAATTTAATCACTTTGGGGAAGCGCGGTGGTTAATAATCGCGCGCTAACACCCTGCCACTGCTTCTGTTCCCCGTTAGATTTCCAAATTAATTTCTTTTCCTTTTTTGCTTGTAGACGTTTTGTAGCATTTAATTTTCTCTTTGATAATTTGTGAGTCACTAAAAGCTCATGGAACATAGGAGCCTACTTGTGATGGCGTTTCAGCACATTTCTCACGTTTCTTTCTGTTGGGCTGGCTGCTGCTGCCTGTTTGGGAGCAGTGCTGTCCCTTCCCTTCAGAAGGTAATGCGTCCCTTATATGTAGTGCCCGAACGAGGCTGAGGTGTGTCACGACCGCTCTGTCCTCTGCTTGGAGACCGTCCCAGCTCTCAGGTCGCGTTCACAAGGGTTCTTGCACAGGGGTTGTTTCCAGCAGATACACAATCCTCCTTTGGAGTCCTACTCCCCTCTAATATCAGTGGCAGAGCAGAGACAATGTCCCAAACTGAATCACGTCACCTCAGTGGAGCGCTGGGAACACACTCGCTCTTTCATTTTAAGGAGAAGAGAATTTGGAGAAGAACCTGTCTGAGATTTCCAGTGGGCAGATGCAACTCCCTAAAAATGACCTGTGAACAGGACTTTTAGTAGTCCCTCAGGGTGAGAAATGTGTGTGAAATGCCTGTTGGGGGACAGAAAAGTGTTGCGAAACTCTGTACCAGGGTAGGGGCTGTGGATCTGCAGCCTGAGTCTGCTCATCCCAAGAGGAAAGGGGAGAGCAAGTTGAAGATGAATGATGGGCCCGTGATCCTCTTTCTTAGCTGTGCTGCTGGGCACAGTCAGGCATCTCGATGGAGCTGAGGAAAATGTCATCTTTCCTTCCATGCTATCACTGAAAAGGAGGAAAAGGGAAGGGGTTACCTAATACCACGATGGAAAAATTATGTTCTGCTTTCTGAACTTACAGTACTTTATTATTCTTGTCCAATCACCATCAATGGGTTTAAAATGGTATAGAAAGAAGCAATGGGATATCTGAAATATTCACTGGAATATGGCTCTTCCACTTTAGGGTTGTGTTGAGCACAATAGTTTTATTAAAGAAAGTGAGGTGTCATGTTATTGTACTGCTCATTCCGCTTGTCTGTAGTATGCCGATAGCTCTCATTTGAGAAAAGGTAATTTATCCTGGGAAAGGTGTTCAGAGAACAAGCTGGGAATGGAGAATTTGCTTCACCAAAGGTATCATCTGCACCTTTAATTCGGCAAAACAAAAAGCAAGGACAATGAATGTCAGTGACCTTCCTGAAGCATTAAGGCAAACAAAGGCAGCCACAGGTCACTTTAACAGAAAAAAAGGAAAATATCCAAGTGAACTGACTCAGAATAAACATAGGTGGGATGTTAGAAGGCAGTTTGAAACCATTAGAGAAGCAAAGCTCTGGAAAAGCCTCTCTGTAAAGGGATCCAAAGAAGCCGGGCTGGGTTTGAGATGCAGCTTGATAAACTAATGAACACTTGAAAGTTTATGAGTAGCAGTATGTATATGCAATGCACTTCCTTGAGAAGCTCCCTCGAACAGAAGATTGAACATGTTGATGGGAAAATTATTTCCCATTCTCTTTTTTTTCCCTGCAGAAGTTAAATATACATATTAACAAATAGCAAATGTGTTAGCCCTTTGAACTGCGTGAGCTTGTGTAAGTTGTATGTTGATAACAGCATTGCTATTTTCTCTTAAACATGGTGTCAAAAGAAGGTAACGAATCCACAAAGCAGATAAATTATTAAGGCTGGAAGATGCAAAGAAATGTCAGAGGCCATGAGTCACTGCAAATAGAAGCCAATGTAGCTTCTGGCTGCTACAGTACAAAGAAGGATGAAAATGGATTAAAAGACAAATTACCAGTAAAAAACACAAATCTAAAGAAACAGCACAGTGCAATGTAAGATGAGTACCTGTGTACCATGGCAGTTAGATCAGCTTAGGTCAGCTCTGCACTAGCAACCAAACTCCAAAGGAAATTACTCATCTTTGCTGGGTGTTTTTCTTTTTTTTTTTTTTTTTTTTTTTTTATTTTTTATGTTAACTTAACAGATAGTTCTCCTAAAGCAGTGCCATGTATCATAAGGTATGCTGACTTAGTCAATAGCCATCATTGGGTGCAAGTTGAACTTTACACTGATTTTTTTTTCCCTTTTTATATGCACTTGAATTGCTATATTTTTGGTTAATACAGAGATTTTTCCTTTTTTTTTTTTTTTTTTTTTTTTTTTTTTTTTGAGTTCGACTTATTACTTTGTGCTGAAACAGTTCGGCACGTGGTTGGGCAGGTACCAGAAACGGCATAAGGGAGGAGGCAGCAACTGGGCTGGCTCCGGCTCTGCCCTTGTCTTGGTGGGCGCCCTTGCCTCGCCTTGCCTCTGCCACCTGATATTAGAGGAGATTAGGAGTGTTTGCCCATACTTGTATTTTTTGTCCCCTCTGGAAGGCAAAAAGTCTCTAGAAAGTCCTCTCAACATGCAGATCCCCAGAGGTTGCTCTGTCCCTCGCTGGGGCTTGACGCCAGCGCGGGGGAGAAGTTGTTCCGCGCAGCCGGCGCAGCAGCGAGCGCTAAGGAGGGCAGGTCCCCAAGCGTGTCGGCACCCGCGGCCCGTCTGCGGGCACGAAGCTCCCTGCCTGTGTCCGTGTGAAATTCTGCTGCCCTTGGAACACGCTGTGCTGCGAGGTGCACCCGTACTGCCCACAGCAAAGCCCTGCGAGAGCCTGAGATGGTGAACGTTTAAAAGCCTGAGCGTCGGAAACCCGCGGGGTCGAAGGAAATACTCTGATAAAGAGTGCAAAATCAACAACTGGATATTCTTAGCCTGTCATTACCTGTAGACTATTGCCTTTCTAGATTTCTTGAAAAAATAAATAAAAGTTTTAGCAAATCTTAGCTTAAAAATGTAAGAAATTTTATGGTACTAAGGGTTTCTATATGGTAAAAGTACTGAGGAAGAGGATGCTTTTATGTACTCTGGCGAAGTCCCTTTGAATTATCTAGGCACCACTGTAACGGATAAGCAAATGCTGATAACCCTGTTAATATTTCAAGGAGTCTGCAACTATTGGGGAGCAGTAGGTAGCGATCACGTTCCTGCACACTGCGGGACAGGTTTGCTAACGCAGTTTCTGCAGCGCTGTTCACCTCGTCTCACAGCAGCCCCTTGGCACGCAGCCTCCTGGACTCCGTGAGACGCTTCTTGCTCGCAGTTGAGGGGCTCACGGCCTGCCCTGCCGCGGCTGGGATTTGGATTGCAAATTCCTGCTCTGAACAAAGAGGGAGAATATAAAGGGCTGGGCTCTGGCCTCTCTCACACTTTGGGAAACCTTTCTGGCTTCGGAGGGTTGTGCTCGGAACTCTGGCCACGGTTCAAAAAGAGAGTTTCTATCTCTGCAAAGACTCCACTGGCAGGCACGATGCTGCAAAAAAGAGAGAGGAGACTCCAGGGAGGTTACTAGTATTTTAGGTGTCCTCTTATCTACTGCTAACTTGAGGAGCCTTGTCCACACTTGTTCCCTTTCTCCTCTCCCCCAACTCCTCCTTTATTTCCTCAGAACCCAGGGGCTGCAGTTCAGTGGGTTTGGAAAGGAGGGAGGGTGGAAAAGCTGAACGTGAGGGGCATCTAGGATGCAGAACGTGTCCAAATGTGTCCCTCGTCCTGTCTGCGAGCTGCGCCCGAATGCTGCCTGAGAACCGCCTTGCTCTAACTGCTCTCCCGAGACAGCATCGGTTCGACAGGGTTCGGCCTGTGCTAGCTTGCATCTGGTGAACGGGAGCAATCTGAGCGCGTGAGTCATCCGGATCAGGCTCCTGCTAATGCGCAAAAATGCTCCGCGCTGGGAAGTGGTTCTGCCGCCGCCATGGAATCGATGCCTCCCTGTGGCTTGCTGCTCCCAGGGCTGTGCAAGGGGATTGCGGAGTCTGCTGCGGCCAGAGAGGAAAAGGTGGCTCTGGGTCCTCATGTCTCATGTGCAGGGGGCTGCTGCTGGGGACTCCATGTTAGTGTGAGGTGACCACTGAAACGACTGTCCTTGCACCTAGAATTAATTCTCCCAGAGCTTTATCCACCCTTAAAGATGGCAAAAAGGCTTAAACCACTCTTGTTTTTTAAACAGATGCAGAAGACTTTGCACAGTGGTAGCACTCAGTTAAGCAGCCCGCAATAATTAACCAGTTCTGTTCGGAAAGCCTGGTAATCTTTGACTGTGAGACAGGTTTGTGAAGCACAGAGAAGGAAGCTGCTTTCATGTCTCTTGCGCTGCATTTTGATTTTAAATCAAACTCCCTTTTACTCTTCTCTCTGGTACCCTGTGTGGAAGATCCTCATCGCACACAGGTCTCCACCTCTCTTGCTCTGTGAAGTCTGAGGTCTTCATTTTAAGGAGCTAAGAGGAGCCCGGTGGAAGCAGGGATGGCCAGATGGGCAGTGACGTTATCCTTCCCCAGACCCCATGGCGTTTAGCAGATAAAACAAATCCAGTCAGAGATGCTCCCTCTTCTGCTGGGAAACCCTCCCTAAGGTGTAAGCTGGAAGGTAGGCCCAGCTGAGGAGCCTGCTTAGGAAAACCTCGTTTGATTTTCAGAAGAGCTTTCCTGAGAGCCAGCTGGGAAGCAGGGAGCTCCTGCAGGGAGATGCCACGGCCGGGCTGGGATCCACGGCGCTCGGGGCCGTGTTCGGCAGGGCGCCCCGCGGGCTTCCTCCTACCGGCGCCTGCCCAGGGGTGTCTCCTGGGAACGAGTGGTCTGGCTGTCTGTATGGAATGGGTTCGTGAGTGTAAGCTACACAAGAAGAATCAGCTTCTTGGAAAAGCTGGTTCTCCCCAAAGACGCTTTGGGTGTATTTTGCTTTGTAAATCCATGCGTTACAACACACCCTTTTTGGACTCCTTTGCTAGTCAGAAAAATAAACTTCCTTCTCCTTCAAGAGAACTGAGTCTGAAAGGGGAGAGGCACAGAGTGCCAGAGGAGAGGCGGCGGGTGCAAGAGGATCTCCTGGTGCAGCTAGGTTTCGGGGTGGCAGAGCAGGGACGGGGGCTTCCCTGGCCGCCTTCCTGAGCCAGCGCCGTGCGTAGGTGACGAAGGTAACCCTCCAGTTAGCCAATGCATGAGATCAGTGAGCCCAGCTGCAGGACACGCGGCAGAAAATAGTTTGGATAATTTCAACCACTGTTCCGCGTGCTTAAGTGGTTTGACGTTACGAAGGAGCTGCCTTGCCCGTGCTTGCAGAAGCTCCTTACGGAGGCAGGGTGGCTTCCTGCCCGGGAGGCTCGGTGGTCCTGGCTGCTCCAACACGGCCCTGCTCCCTCTGCTCCGTCCCTGTCCTCCACAGCCGCTGTCCACATCCCAGTGCCCAAGGTCCTGCTGTGCCACTTCCAAGGACCGTCCCCGGCACGAGAGCTCCTGGTGGCCCTGGCCAAAAGAGCGGCAGGTCCGATGGGGACACGCAGAGGCCATCAGGCACTGTGCCCTGCGCGCGCCCTGGCCTTGTCCGGTAGCCACCCTAAGCTTTGCCTGTGAGCCCTGAACAGGGCCAAAGGGATGTCTGACCTGATATCCCTGCTCTGCTCCTGCCTCCTAGCAAATATTAGGGAAAGAACATGAGAAGCAGGACAAGTATAGACTGGTCCTTCCCGTGTTGCACTGTCCGGTTCCTGACAGTTCAGCTTTTAAGGTTTTGTGGAGCTACAGGTCTCAGCTGGACTGTGCTGCTGAACAGCTTTCGATGGCCCTATCATCTCTGGATTTGTATTATCCTTTTCGGAGACTTGTATAATGCCCAGTGTCCTGTCACAATTCCCACAGTTTAGATGCATGCACTTCTAGGAAATCCTTCTTCTGAAGTTTCTTCTGCTAAAACGTGTCACCGGTAATTTCACTGGGTGATCCTTGGCTTTGGTTTTGTGAGAAGCAGGAATTAATTTTTGTCTGTTTGCCTTCTCAGTGCCATGGTTTTGCACGTCCTTGTCCTGCTATCCATCTATCCAGTCTGCAAAGGGTGCTTTCCATTTTGTAACATACCGTAAATTTGGTTCTCCAGATGTGCCTGACCTGCCCAAATCAGGGCGCAAATCAAAGCATCCCACTGTGAATTAGTGTATCTACACCTGAACCGTTTCCAGGAAAGGAGCAAATTACAGAGGTGTTAACTGGTTGCGTGGTTCTCAAAGCTTTGAGCTTCGTTCTTAATGGAAATTTTTTACAGTGTTTACATCATTCTTTATAAATCTCTTGCAAATACTGTGAAGCTTCCACCAAAGAAGCTCCCTTCCCTGGAGATCTGCTGCTGGTGGCTGCTGTCTGGGAGGTGACAGGTGACACGCGGGACATGTTGCTCTGCTCACTCCTCTTGCTGTTGTGTTTTGGATACAGTTAATACCCATTTCAGTACACAAATACTGACCCTCCCCTCCCCTCTCATGTTAGAGCAGAGCTTAGTCATGTATCTCGGAGAATAATAGAGGACCAGGTGAAGTGAATGTATTTTTACGTTTTTTGTTTGTATCTATTGGCAGCCTTTTAGCTTGTGCATTGCCAAAACAAACCAGTGCTCTGCTCTGTGTGGCTGCCAACTCCTCCTCTTGCTATAGGTGATATAAGGTAGCCAGGACTTGGGGTGGGTTTCTTGCAAAAACTGTGGTGTTTGCTTCCCCCTTCAATTCTGTGTGGGCCCATCTCCTGGTAATTCTTGTTTAAAATACTTAAAAAAAAAAAAAAAAGATCAAGAGAAAGGCAGGGAGTTCCCTGGGTTTGGGGATCCCATCACCTTATCATGGCACACAGCTCCTGAGCTGCCCCACTGTTGTGGCCACCAGACAACACGCAAGGAGGGTCCCCGGTTACTTCATCCTTAGGAGAAGAGTTGACTCAAGCTGTACATTTTCTGTCAGTTTATTTATTTGTTTATGATCTGGAAACTTTTGCTGTTATAACCACATTAACTATAAGCATATCTGAGCCCGAAACTTTAATTGCTATATGAAGTCACCTTTGAATCACTAAGGAAAATCCCTGTACTTTACTTTCAGGAGTTAATGATGTTTTTCTGATTGAGATTCTGCTTTTGGGAGTGTGATGGGTATAGAAATCTATTCCTGAGGTTTCTTACTGCACCTTCCCTAGCAGAAAGATCCAGGCCACACGGGTGCTTTACCTTTCCTTCACCCTTTCCTTCGCTGGCTGAGGGACTCAGGGCAAAGTGACCATGAAGCTCCCTGGTGTCCAGGTCGACTTTCTTACAAAGTTCTTCTCACCAAAATCACAACGTGCTGCATTTCTTTGCTGAGCCTTGATCACTCTGGGAAGGAGGATTTCCACAGATTTAAAAATAAAAACAAATCAGTAAGAATATTATCTAGAGAAAATAAAGCGTTTGGGGCTCCAGGAGTGGGACTACCCTCGGGGAGAGGCTCTGAGCAGGGGCTGCCACCAGCCCTTCGGAGGAATCAGCTTCATCCAAAGGGGCCCCGCAGAGCTCGCCTCAACGTCAGCAACGTTGGAGGCATGTTGTTACTCCCAGGTGCTAGGTCTGAGTTTATATCCAAAAAAAAAAAAAGGGGCAAAAACTTAAACCCAAATAATACTCAACAGCATTGTTCAAAGGACATCAAATATAACATATTTGCTCTTTCTGTTGTGTTTATGTTTGTAGAGTGTAGCGTCTTGGTCTTGATCCCGTTTTGGGTTATAAATCATTGCAATAAAAGAAACCCAGCAGTTCCCTGTTGCCTTTTGTGGAATTTTGGTAGAGCATTTGTTTTAATTAATTTTTGAAAGTTTTTCTCAGGGCGGTTGTGTTTCTACTTCTACTTTTAATAGGTGAGTCTTTGAAAACTCTTACCAGCAGCGTCGCAGTCACAGGTGATTGAGCAGGGAATTATTAACCCAGCCTAAAAGTTAACATGAGGATTACTGGAAAGTTCCAGCTTTAGGTGAACTGTGTTGCTGCAAAAGCTGTGGAAAGTTCAAATGGCTTGAGACCAAGCCAAGGGACTGTCAGTGGTCTTTTGTTAGGCACTGCCCACCTCAAGCAGGGCTCACAAAGGCAGTGTATTTTATTTAAACGGAGCTGTGCTGGTTGCGTGCTCCAGAGCCGTAGCGTAGCTACCTTCCCGTGGGTCAGTATCTTGGATATTCAGCTGGTCGTCGTTGTCTCTCCAAAAGGCCGGTCTGCCGCGCGCTGCTTCCCCAAAGACACTATTTCCAAACACACACTTTCGTTCAAAATTGCACCTGCTTCTTCTGCATAAAAAATATGATAAATCTTGCACTGACTTTGAGCCAAGGTTTGCACAACATGTGCGTGTTCAGATGATCTGTAGGAATATGTTAGCTCTTAGTATAAGTATTTGTGCGACCTAGAAATACTTGTGAGCTGTTTATGGCTTAAATGGGCTCCTTGTTAAAATAAACTGCGCAGGGCATGGGAAGCTCGCACAGGGAAACTCTGGAAAAGGGAAGAGCACAGCCGGGCTATTTCAGTGCCACTGAAACGGAGCGATGTTCTGGACTCTGCACAGTGGCATCCGCTGCTCTGAGGAACGAGGTTCTCCACCCCTTCAGTGAACGTAGCCAAACTTTTCTCATCAAACTGAAGTGATGTTGGGGGTCTGGACCACCGTGGTATCTCCTGTTGCCACTTAAAACATGTTCACCATCACCCACTGCTGAAATGATGTCCTTGATGCCCATATCCGCGCTGGATTTTAAACCATTTCAGGGGGAATTTGTTGACATTGCCCAAACCCTGGAGCCGGGGAAGTGGTGGTATCAGCACAGCAACAGGAGCTGTTCCTCACTTTGCCAAAGGTCACCCCCCAGGAAAACTGGGACGTGGAGCCCTGCGCTGCGGTGGGGAATGTGGAGGTGGTGCCTGCGAGGGGCTGCGTGGGGCAGGGCAGGGCGCTGAGGGGGGTTCGCTGGCCGCCGGCGCCCACGTCTCCAAAAGCTATAAGCGGTCAGCGGCCGCCCCACGTGCCTCAGGCACCACCCCGCGTATCTAAATGCTGGCTTGGAAGCTGCGCCCTTCGGGGTTGATTTTCCCCTTGTTGTTAGCAGACCTGCGAGGCCTGCGCCCCTGCCCGCCTCCCGAGGCACTAGGGAGCCTTTCCGCGGGGGCTGCAGGGCGCACGGCCGTACATACCGGCCTTCATGAGCGATTGGTCGAAAACTTCCTCAGATCCCTGGGCTGAATATTTAGGAACTTCGTTTCTTTCCTGCTGCTGATAGCAGAATAGAGAGAAAACGCTTCCCGGTTATTGCAAGTGTTGCATGCTCTGAGAGGCGTATGAACACCCTTACGTTACTGACACTGTCCGTGCTCACTTGGGTGCCCCACTGTGTCGCGGCAGCTCCTTTGGAGGACAAAGCGCTGAGCAGTGCGCGCTCCTCAACAGTGAAGTAACGTGAGACACGATCTCCTATTAGTCTGAGCCTTTCTGAGCCTTTCAAGGGCTTTCTGAAGCAACAGATGCTAGTGAGAGTCACAGACAGTTATTCAGTTTTACAAGGAATCTCCCAGAATGAAAAGCTTTTCTCCAGCCCCTTTTTTTTGTTCTTTTTATGCTCTTTTCTTCCGATAACCTATGTGCTGCTTCCAGAGGAGAAGACTCAATACCATATTGTAGTCTTAGAAAGGCAAAGCCCATCCAGACTTTTAACGCAGCAGTATCTTCTGCTCAGGCACTTAATGTAACCCTCTCCCCTTTTTTATTTTTTAACTACTATATATTGTATAAAACACCACTGTTACTGTACAGTACTGAAATCCCTTTACTTTGTGCATAGCTACACGTGCAGAGAACAGCTCTGCAGTAAAAGCAAACAGTTCCTGGAACACTTTGCTATTCCCATTGGCTGCGGACTCGAGCAGTTGTTTGAATATGCGTATGGCCTTTCCCATACCTCAGATTTGATAGCAACAGCTGCTAGGGCTTTTGTGCTGGCTAAGGTTGCAAAAACATTCCCTGCCTGCGTCTTGCGGCGCTGATCAGCAGTCCCTGCAGCACCTTTTGAACTCCGGGGAGTGAGAAGCTTTGTACGGGATGGCATTCGGGAATTTCCATTTTCTCCTCCTGTCCTGCTGATTTACTGTGCCATGTAACCTTCCGCTGTTATTTGTCCATGAAAGTAGCAACAGATCAGAAATCGAGGCAGAAAATGAACGTATTTGTTCATTGAAGCCTGACTGGGTGCAAATCCGGCGCGAGAGGGAAACCCGTGCGCCCCGTAACCGCAGCCGTCTCGTGGGAGTGCATGGCCCATGCCAGGCTGTGCTGAAGCACCCACGAACCGATGCTGCCTGGCAACTGTGCCCCGAGTATTGAGGAGTCTCTTTTACCATATTCTGCACCAGGTAGTTCTCATGGACCTGCACAGAGTCCCTGAAAGCGGGGAAAAAGTCTATATGCTTATTCTGGATGCCAATATAATACAAGAAATATTCTCTAAAATGAAGCCGTGAGCTTATTAATTTTGTTTTCTCTGATGGAGACACGCACGTTCCCTTCACAGATAAAGATTTTGGTGAAGACAAGGTGGAGATGGCAGAATTCGCTCTGTGATTACTGCAGACTGAAATAAAGAGCAGCTTTGGAGGTGGTGCCCGTTGTTCTCCCTCTCTGCCCCTCTGCAAAGCATCTTTGCAGCCCTCCAAAATCCCCAAACGCAAAACTGTTAGAGCCTCAGATGGCCGTTTTTAAAACAAATGATGCTTATGGCAGATTTTTTCTTTCCCTTATTCACTTTATTGTTTTTCTCTTTCCAGCAGCAGTCTTTTGGCCGGCAATAACGCAAAATTCCCAGTCCTTTTAGAAAGCTGATGATTGCCAAAACAGTAACCTCATAGATTATCTTCTTGTCAGTAATGCTTCTGACCACAGTTTTGGCAGCGCCTTGAAGCATGCCCTTTCTCAAGAAAGAGTTGTCTGGGCTAGAAAAGCATTGGCATTAAAAAGAGGTTGTCATAGTGATTGAAATCTCCTCATAGACATTCCTCAGGAAAAGCAGGCTGCAAGATGCACCTTTGTAGTCCCTTTTTTAAGTAAGGAACCCTTTAAATTGAAGAGCCTATTTTATTGTCTAAATGCAGATTTCTGTCACTTGTAAAACAATAGTACTCTGGAGTGCTGTTTGTGTATCAATGCTTACTTTAATTACTTTCAACACAAAATGTCTCAATGGGAATTAGGTTCCAATTTCTTGGGATTGCAAGGCCCAGGTTTCTTAGCTCTAAACCGGGATGACAGCCTAGTTCCCTAGATTAAGAGGAAAAGATTCCAGGAAGACACTCAAACTTAGCCCTGAAAGACTAGCTCTGAGCAGGCTTGAAAAGCACAGCCTGGGAAATGGTTCCTTGTAGGTGTTTGGTCATTTGAATCGACAAGACCTAAGGAAGAGAAGTCTGGACTTCACTCTTCCCTCCCAGGCCTGCGGACTGGCACCCACGTCTGCTGTGCTTGTGGTGGATGGAGCTGTGGGCAGATAGAAAAGAGCGAGAGCTGAGGATGGGAACAAGCCATTTTAATATTAAATAAAGTAATATAGCATGCAGTCAATGCGTTTGCATATAAAGATGTAATTATTCATTGAAGTCCTTGCTATTTCTGTGTTGTATTTCTTTTTACCAAAATGAATATAGAGAACACCTGTTTTCAGGATAGGGGGTAGGATGAAGTGCAGTAAAATCTGCCCATATGCTGGATAATCTGGGTAAAGGTAGCAAGAGTATTAAGGCAGGAGTAAATGATGTGTAAGGGATAGCACAGAGGTTGTAGGAGTCTCCTGGTGAGTACAGCCCTGTGTATTTGGAGGCCCGTGGTGTGGCTCATTGCATACACTTACCTTGAATTCTCCCGTAACACATTCACTCACAAGAAGTATTAATTAGTTCAGAACTAAACTTGTGGCTAGCCCAGAGCCATCTGTTAGAAACCTGCATTTTTTTTTAACCTGACTGCCTGAGAAGAAAGGTCAAATCCAGAGACATTTGGAGGTGAGGGCAGCGTGCGAGGTGTTGATGGGAGTTGTACGGGATTTCTGTGCCACAAAACTAACCCCAAATTCCAGTCCAGTGGGGATTAAAGGAAGGGACAAAGAAATAGGCCTTTGGGAAGATCTCGTTATTCCTGGAAGTACCCAAAGCCCTGCTGGGAAGGGGCCTAATAAGAACCCGTTATTGTTCTTATTGTTCTCTCCCAAGTCAAAGGGGCTTCGGCAATTGGCTTGAAAGGAGCAGGACCTGTGAGCCATTTATTTTACTTTCATCCTCTGCAGGAAAGTTCATCACTCCTAAAACGGTGACTGCAGCATTTGTGGGAAAATCCCCCCGAGTGTGCGAGAGGGGCTGTTTTCTCGGGGCGTCGGAGCGCTGGGGAGCGGGCAGAGGCGCGGGCAGGTCGCGGCCGCCTGGTCTGCGTCGGCGCAGCCCTGGGCGCATCTCCTGCTGCTTCCCGCGGGCCCGTGGGGGAGCGCGCGCCGCCTTCCTCGCAGGCACCGTGAGCAAACTGGACTCGAACCCCCAAAACGCCTGGAATGAGGAGGATGTGCAGCTCCCAGCGGCAGCTCGTGGGCCCTCTGCATCTGCCTGGCCCGGCCGCGTCTCCGTTACAGGGGAGGAGGAGGAGGCAGCGGCCCGAGCGCCCTCGCGGGCCAGACCGGCCTTGGCATGGGGCCATTCCAGCACATCCCCCTTCCCATTTGCTGTTTTTGTCTGAATCTTGTTTGAATCCACCATTCGCTGGGTAAGGGTTTGCACAGGAAGGTTCTTCCTTTCGGATGAGCAGCTGGTTTCGCATGCTGCAGAAACGCTCCCAGGCTGATTTAGGTACGGGCCCCAATAGCACATTACGGTAGCCCTCGCAGACGCACTTTGCAAAGCGTTAATCGCAATTAAAATGTTATATTGCAAATGGAGTCATGGTCTGCCCTTGCTTCTCAAACCTCCCAACGTTAGGAGACAATGGAGTCTGGATCTCTGGTTCGGAGTTCTGCAGCGTAAGTCCCGTTCCCATGTTCGTACCCACCGGAGCGCTCACGAGCGAGCCCTTCGGAGCGCAGTAAGAGCACCCGGAGGAGGGAGCTTTGCGGCTCCCTCGGTCACTGGTGCCGGTGCCGCGCGAGGCCCCCGCGTTACTGCGGGATGGCCGGGAGCGCCGCCCGCCCCCAAATCCCAGAGCTCCCAGCCGAGCTCCCGGCCGCTCCGGAGGAATTTTCACAGCTCACGGAGAAGACAAAACTCTGGTAGTCGGGGTGTAAAAGGTTATCTGATACAAGCCACATGAAACGGGGGCTTGTTCTGCTGCAAAGCCAATCTCCCGGCTTCCCGGCAGCAGAGTTCTTGGACACTCTTTCTTTTCATCCCTGGGAAGGCAGATTTTTCTTTTCTTTTGCCTGCATTTCCAGCCTTGTTAGATTTGTTTCCGTCAGCTCTAACATGGGGTTTGGAGGTGCTGGTTGTGGTTTTGTTGTTGTCTGTTTGCATTGGGTGCTATGTCGTGCAAAACCATCGCTGGGGCTTCTCACCGAGGAAGTTTTCCTGGCTGTTTCAGCGAGGCTGTTGCTGCTCGGGGGTATCATTTACCAAGGCCCCAGTGTAATTCACATATTGAATACCCTGAGCTATGGAGTGAAGGGACAAAAGAGGAGGTAAAGTCTCTGCCTGGGCACTCACAGCAGCAAAACACAGGAGAAAACACAAGGTGCTTTCCCACTAAAAGTGTTTTTAGGTTAAAAGCTTGTACTTACCTGCTCATGGAAAGATGTTCTCAGCCAGGGTTTGCTTTATTCTATTTCATTTTATTTTATTTTATTTTATTTTATTTTATTTTATTTTATTTTATTTTATTTTATTTTATTTTATTTCATTGCTTGTTTAGCAGAAAAGATGCAACTGGATAACAGAAGTCACTATGTGAGTTCTGGAGACATGAAGATACTGCTGCATTTGCTGATGTGATTTGTCTTCTATCCCCTGTTCAGCCACTGTTTCCACAGGAGTTTGCTTCCGTGTTGCTTGAAAGCAACTCGGTCACTGTTGCTTTGTGTCTTTCCCACCTCACACAGTAATTTCCCCAAATAAGTGAAAATGCTGAGTTCTTGATTCTGGTTCCAGGAGGTTGGAAGGAGATGGGTACCTGGTCGGTCCCTGGTGTCCCTGCAGGTGAGACCTCACATTGTTTCCCTGCCATGGGGATGTGTATTTGATCTGCCAGGGCTGCCAGCGATTTGGAGAAGCTCTGCAGTCACCGTCCACTCGCAGCTTTCAGAAGTAGTTCCTCAGGTGAGAACTTCATCCCACCGTTTGTACACATTTCATTCCTGAAGAAACCCTTAACGCGCAAGTCAGCAGCAGCACGTTATTCATTCAAGGTGAACCCAGAAGACACACAAGTACCCAGGCAACTAATGACAACAGCTAAGAAACTGTTGCCTGCTGGATGGGTTTGAAATTTGTGAGATGTCCCTGAGCAGCTTCTCGGTCCCTAGAGGAAGGTAGTGGCTCCCTGTTTGGACATGGAAGGGGCTACATGGAGGGACTGCGATAAAACCTTTATTCTGCTTTTTCTCAGATCCCTCTCGCTTTGGTCGGAAGCCCCCAAACAGGATGCGGATGCAGTTTGTGTTCTGTGTTTCACCTATGAAATGCACTGCTTGGCATTTGCTGGCGTTGCAGTGAGGTCCGTCGCCTCGCTACGAGCGAATCGTAGCTGCTCTGCTCACACAGACTGCCCTGCCCCGTCCGAGGGTCTCATTCACCACGGCGGGGGGAACAGGATCTCACTGCCCCTGCGGTCGTAGCTGGACACAACCTGTGTCACTCTGGGCATTAAACACATAGAGGAGATTAGAACGGACTGGGGCTGCAAATCTGCAGCATCTGAGTGATGAAACTTTTGTAAGTGTTTGACTTTACAGAAAGTATTTTGCTCCTTTCCTTTAATTTTTCAATATTTACGTTGTTTTTAAGACAAAAATCCCCCTCTTTCCTCTTGAATATACAGAAGAAGAGCAACTCTTTTCTTGTGACGTAACTATTACAGCACTGACTACATATATTTTGTGGTTGCTACAATGTCACATCAGGTTGTACTAGGAGTTTGATGGAAGTTTACTGGTAAATGTTAACTGCTGTATATGAATTTTTAACCTATTGCAATTATTCACTAGTGTAGTTGAAAGAGAACCCAGTATTGCTGAATTCTGTTTCACTGGTCCTGCTGCTGTCAGAGGTAAGTTTTAGTTTGATTTCATTTTTGGATGGAAAGCCTGAAGTGGACTCTGTGGTGCTGACTCTCGCAGCAAATTGCTTCTGGAAACTGTGTCAGCAAATGGACTCTATTGCAATTAGACTATTCAGAGCAGGGCTAATGAGGGTAAATTTGCAGGGATACTCAGCATGACTCAGTGCAGCTGGTGCTGGTGGCCAGCCCTGTGCGAGCGTGAAGCGCTGCAGCACGCAGAGTTCGCTTGCGAGTGTCAGTTCGCTGCAGGGTGTATAGACTGGGAATTATTAGAAATAATTTCCAAATACAAAAATTCTGTCAGTGCCTGGTAAACATTTTTCCTGGGAACTGACACTGCAAGTTCTTACCACGTGAGCCGTCCTCTCCTACCTGAGCAACAGCAACTGCCAGGCAGCAACAGCTTTGTTCTGGCTTCCTTTTCCTGCAGGGTGCTGGAGTTCATTAGAGCAAAGTGTTTTGCCATTTTTGATTATATTTGAAGGGTATGGCTCATTTTGGTAAGGAGTGCAGGCAGTCTTTCTTGTTTGCACTCCTTTCATGTTCATTTTGCTTGTCTAGGCGCTTGGGAACATTCTTCTCTTGTTGCAATCTATTTTTATCAGAATTGTTATGGTGACAAAAGTCGTTCCGACACGGTTCCTTGTATTCCTAGAAAGCTAAGCTCGCTTGTGCTGATTCCATTAGGTTACAAGTCTCATTTACTTGTCTCTCTGTAGGATTAGCCATTCGTGTTAGGCCACTAGGAACATCTGCTAATCTTCTGTACGTTGTCTGGCTGCTTCATTAAAGAGCTCACGTGCACATAAACCCCTTGTGGCTGGGGCCATCTCTAACTTCTTCCTTGATTGACACAGCACACTCAATGCTTGAAAAGTTGTAATTATGGGTAATAATAACAACACAGAGCTGTTAGGTAAGTACTCACAGAAAGCAGACAGTTCTCCATCCAGTTTTGGAAGGTTCTGGGAACTGGGCTCTCCCACAAAGGCTGCTGCTGCGGGGAGCACTCAGCCTATTCCATCTTAAGCTTTTGGTCTCCAGAATATCTTTGTACTTTAAATAAAAATAAATAAATTAAAAAAAAAAATCCAAATTAACTTGCGGGCTGCAGTTATCACCAGAAGTTCCCAGCTTCTGTTGGACATCGTGGTTTCCTGACTGAAAGGTATTTGAAGTCCTGGCAATTTTATTATTATTTAGAATCTTCTTGTGATGGCTAGACAGAGTCAATGAGTTCTTCAAAAGAATTTTGGTTTTACAGAATCACGCAGAATCACAGAATGGTTGAGGTTGGAAGGGACCTCGAGAGATCATCTAGTCCAGCCCTGCTGCTCAAGCAGGGACACTCTCTTAGTTTTTACCGAGTCAAGAGTTGTTGAGACCATCAGAAGCAGGGCTTGCTCTTGGTGCCTGCCACTTCAGATGGCGGCCTTCCTGAAAAAGAATATCCAGATATTCTCAGAAAATCCCTTCCTGTGCTTCTGCTCGTATTGTGATGATGACGAGCTAACTGAATTGCCTGTAACTCAGGTGCTGACTGATGTGAGTTTCCTAATGGATGTGGATGTCATCTTACTCATGGATCCTAATGGATGTGGATGTACTTACTCATTCCCTCCCTAAATCTGTACCTGAGTACTGAAGGTGCAGGGCTGTAGCTCCAGACCTCTGTGCAGGTTGCCTGTGTTTTGTCATTCCCCTGCAGCTTTAGGTCATGCTGTTCTTCATGACATGGAGGTAGCCTACTTGCCCAGTCATAAACACGTTACAGACTTGCACTTCTGTGTATTTCTTGCGCAAATCTCTCACCCTGTGCTCAGTGTCTCACTATCTAAGTACTGTTACTACTATAAAATGTTTATAGCACCGTAAAAATTTCTAAGTAGCTGATATAAACAATGGTGCTATCTGGAGAAACCCACGTGATGCTTAGTTCTTATATTGAGTCCAAACTAGCGGCCCAGGAGCTGCTTTGGTGGGGCTTCATGGATAGAGTAAATGAATTAATATTCTTAAAAAATCAGTCTGTGAGTCAAATTCCTGGCTCAAGCACTAGGACTTTTGACTTGCTGAGCTCTCCTGCTGCATTTCAAAGATCCAGCAAATTCTTATGAAGTACTGGAATTACTGGCCTTTCAGCAACTTTTTTTTTCTATTTTTTTTAAATAACAAATTTCCTAGTAGTTACAAAGTTTTTTGTTTTTTCTTTTTTTCATTTTAAGTGAGCTACTCTTCATTCCCTGAGCTCCTGACGAGGTAGTCAGGGTAGCAAAATAGGCTCTTTAACATGGGGAGAATACACAAGACAACAGAATCCATCCTCTCTGGAAGGAGGCCCTTGTAAGCAGTCACAGTTACTGCTTTTCGTAATGCTCTAGCCCTTGGAGCTTGTCTATATCACAGAAATCTCCTTCCCTTTTCAAGAAATGTGGTTTTCCAGAGAAGCCTCAAAAGTTCCCTAGTGTAATTAAATGGCTTAAACTTATAATACCTATAGTATCATACCAATATTTACTATTGTTTGAGCAAAGCTTCTCATTCTTTCTGAGGTTTAGCTCCTGATTTTTGCATGATTCGGTTAGGAAAAAATATCATAAATATTCAAATTTTTCTGTAAAAGAGGCTCTGCAAGCAGTGAGAACTAATATTCTTATATTAGCATGGAAGTGCCTTAGGCCTTTCTTCTTTCTCCATTATTGATACCATCAGGAGCATCTTTACATCATGTTCCATATTCATTAAGTTTGGATTTATTCTGGTGAGACGTTGCTGCTTTGCCATCACACTACATTTCTACCAGTGCAGCTGACAGCTCTCTGCACAGAAATCAGCAGAATTCCTTCTTTTTAAGTGGGTGAAACCCCAACCGTTGCACAAGGTCAAGGGACTTCAAAAGGTTAGGGCATGACATGGTGGGTAATAACTAGCAATACATGAGGAGAGCGGTAGGGGTTCTGCAAACCTCTCGACTTGGACTCCGTTTCCGCAGGCGTCCGCCCTTTGTGCCCAACGTTGTGTTGCGCCAGCTTGGCAGGGACCGATAGGAAAGTTGAACTAACTCCCTAAGGACTGATCCCTAGAAGTGCGGGACTAGATTTAGAAGAGGAAAAGAGAGAAGAAACAGTATCAAGCTAATGTTAAGGATCTGGCTTACATTCTCAAAACCAAGAGGATTTGGCATCATTATCCGTGTCTGTTGTGTTTGGGTATTACTGCTGTTGTGATCCCTCATAGGAAAGAGTCCGACCCGTGTGAGATTGAGAGCTTAGGTGAAAAAAATAAACCACTTCCATGAACAGATGTTTAATAGCTTTAATACAAGATTTCTTAACCTGCTGCAATTTCATATTAATTTCACATGTTTATTATGAAAAAAACAGACTCAGTCAGTTGTGCCATTTTTAATAGAGACCTACGACCTAATTCTGCCACGTTTGCATTGAACAACGTTTTATTCCAGGAGTATATGGCAATTACCAGGAGTACTTTGTTGGAGTAGGTATTATGCATAAATGTGTGATTCCGTTACCTGGTGGAAGATTCTCATTAGTGTAAGTAAGTGAATTATTGACCTTTTTAGGTCTGATATCTCAAGTTTAGCAAAACTTGTGCAAAATTGTTTTTGATGAAAGAAGTCAAGCCTGTTCATTGAGAATAGGGAGCTACTTGTGGAAAAGCGATACGACAAGTCAAAGCAGCTCTGGAAGAGGTGCCGCGTGGGCTGGAGCCCGTGCCATGCACCCGGGTGGGAATTCGGCCTGTGGTTTAGCTGGGAGGCCGGTGAAGATGTGCGTGGTGAGCGCTGCTGCCGCGAAGGCTTCCCCAGCCCCTGCTGAGCCCCTGCACTTCGGTGGAGCTGCTTCAGCACATAAACGCCCAGGAGCAGGAATAAAAGGAGCTAACGCCAGCTCGGAATTAACACCGATAAATCAGTTATCCTAATCCTTTACTGTAAGCAGTGTCTGTGGTGTGTGCCACGTCCGGGCGTGTTGGGATGTGAGGAGGTTTATGCCAGAAGGATGCAGAGGGTGAGAGGCAGCAACTGAGTCTGGAAGCACCCCTTACGTACACCTCACCTTTAAGGGCATTAATCAGTGCGTATTTTATTAGCAAAAGGTAGGCTCTTCTCAGGCCCACCTGTGTGCAGCAGTAATCGCCTTTCCTCTCCTTTTCCCTCAGAGGGGGCAGCAAGTGTTTCCGAAGACAAAACTTGTCTCAGTGCAGCTTGCAGGAAACTCAACAGAAGCAATTGCGTACCGTAGCGTTTATTCTTGTCAGTCTGACTTAAAGATTCATCCACTCATTGCCCGTGTGGTTTTCGTAATTTTTCTCATTGCATGATGAGTGGCTCAGTGTTGTGATTTCCGCACTGCTTTGCTGCCCTGCAGATCCCTCTGTCTGTAAAGCAGTCCAGCAGAATTCTCTCCCGACTCTGCAGGTGAATCATCTCGGATGCTGACTTTGAGTTTGGAAGCCAGGGATTCAGAAAGTCTTGCTGAATGTTCACACAGAGCTAGAGTGGCTCACAGCAGGGTGCCGGCCGGGGGGTGCACTGCCTATAGCCTTGGTATGGCACTGCCTATAGCCTTCGTATGGCAGTTACATTGAGGTCAGGTCTACAGAGCCACAGAGAGGAAACCCGGGACCGACAAGACAGCTGTGGAGGTTTCAGCCTGGGAGGGAAGAGTGCCCTCTCCTTAAGAAAGCTCATTACATGTAGTTTGCTTCTGTTATTGCAACTCGTCTGGAGCGCTGCGAAGATTTAATGCAGCAGCCTTAGCCAACAACATTTAGCAATAGCATTTCTAGTAGCTGAAGAGCTGGTTTCAGGAGGCGTGGAGTCAGGAAGCGCCTCCTTTCCCTGCTTCCTGCCGAGTCCGTGCTGGTTTGCGGAGGAGCTGGGTTGCCTGTCAGCGCTGTTTTCTCCTTTCCACGTGGCTGTACCGCAGCCAGCATTGCACCGTGGCCTGGAAATCGTGTAGAACGATCTGAGGACGGGAAGAAGAGCGATACCCAGCATTAACCGGCCAGCATTAGACTCCCCTTTGCCTCCCAGATCACAAATCCCGAGGATTACACAATGTCTGAAAGTTTTGTGTGACTGGGGAAGTGCATAATCTAGCGTCTGTTTATTTATAGAATACGAGCCCATTAATTTTGTTTAACTTCCATGACTTTATCTTGGCAAATCGTTATCTGTAAAGCTGCGGCCCACAGTTACCTATAGATCCTATGCCTTTTTGCATAGGATTTTTATCAGCACCTTAGCTTGACATTCAATTAAACGCAGGGAGAATTATTCACAATTAACCATATAACATCTCTTCAGATGACTTCCTGCCTGATTTACAAATTCAGTCGGATTCATGTGCTGAATTAGGGAGTGCTTTTCAGTTCAGCATTTCCTGTATTTTTCATTCTGCAGGCAAGAATTTCTCATCTAAGCTTGGGTGGTGGATTCAGTTTGGAGTGGGGTCTGGGCTGGAACGGGGGTGACTCGTCGTTTGGTCTGGCCAGCTGCGGTGGCGGGGATGCCACCTACATCACTAGTGACCTTACTGCATTTCCCAGCAGTTCCTCCCTGCACGCAGAAGGACACAAGATTTTCTGCAGTTCTTTTAATGGTTGAACTTATCACCATATGGACCATTAACGGCTGCAATCCCCCAGATTTTTTTAAGGTCAGTAAGGATACATATTGCCAAATTTATAAGTAAGGTTAATAGGAATTGGCTATAACTTCTGTACAGTGTGACTGCCACGTCAAAGATTTATTCGCAGTGCTGTAAAAATATCTTGTGATTCTTGTTCTCACGCAAGTGAAATAGATTCCTGATTTTATTACTGTTGTACTATCCAAAGTACTGAATGAGGAATGTATGTCAGGTAGTGTTGAAGTGTTGAAAAGCAGAGGATAATAGCAAGAAAAAAAAGTCCTACTTTATAGCAGGAATCCCTCTATGAAAAAGAGGGAGTTAATCTGTAAATTCCCCTCTAAAATACTAAAATAGAGCTATTTAAGCAGCCTACTATGGAGAGTTATATAAAGATTTTAATTATGTGTAATGTGCCACTTTCAATTATTAATAGAGATCTCTTTCATGAATTACATTTTGCTGTTTTGATGAGTCAGTGTTTTCATCGAAAGATGATGAGTGAAAGCTCTGAAAGTTTGGGCTGAGCATGTTGCTCTGGCAGATGGCCCCCAGGGCTGCTGCATGTCTACGTATAAAATAAGCACACACTGCCACTGAGATTTCATTGAGATCTGCTTTGAGGCAAAACAATACTTGACTTCTAATCCTGATGGCAGCCATACTGCTTTGATGAACAGTGCAATAAAAGAACTCATTTTATGCCACTAAGAATATGAGCTTGGCCATACAAGCCTTACTTCATCAGACCAAGACCAGAGGTCTTTGCTTAGCATTTCTCTGAGAAATAATTCTTACAAAGGCGAACTTGAGTGGCCTGTGTCTGGAGCGAGCCTCGGTGCTTCGTAATTTAGGTCATTCACTTCAGAGAGATTCCTTGGATGTGTGAAGATTGCTGGGGAGGGAAGAGTGGATTAACACAAGAGCTTTTATTTTATATTTCATCTGGAGATTATAAACCTGCTCTATTGCGTGTTGAGATAGATAGATGTCTAAAAAATAAAGTGAGCACAAATGAGCTGCACTATACAGAATTAGAAAATGAGATCCTACGAGAACAAACCATCTTGTCCACCCTCCAATTCCTACAGAAGAGGAAAATTTCCCAGCTTAGCCCTAGATCCTCCACTTCCCTGGGCAAAGCTTTGAGGAAGAGACCTGAGTCATCATCTTCAGTTCTTCCTTCCAGCAGTCGTCAGATTTTCAACTAGTGGAGGTTGGTTTGGTGTGGAGGGAAGAGCTGGCCACCAGTTGCGGGAGATGCTGGAGTCCCCTGTGTCACCTGCTGCTTGGGTGCGGCCGGGCCTGGCCATGATCCAGAACAGCAAGGGTAAAAGCAGCCTTGCCGTAGCACCAGCATCCTTGTCCCAGGCCATCAGCGTGATGGTTACTGCGCATTCCTGGCTTTGTTGGGCGCTGGGGGAAGGCAATTCCGCGCATTCTTAGCCTGAGAAAGCCAGCGGGCAGGAAGGCGCGATCTAACGGGAGTGATTTATCATTGTTCCCCCAGAAAAGGGACGCGGGCCCTTAAACAGCTACGGCCGTGCCAGCCCAGGAGGTTGTTTTACACGGGGTTGTTTAAGCCCTGAATGGGAAGAGCAGGAGTGTCGTATATTAGAGGCGCGTTCTTGTCTATAGCCAAAACCATCGTACACGTACATGTTAATTTTTGCAAGGCAGTAATGGGGGAAAAAGGGGAAAAAAGTGTTGCTTGCATTCAGAAACTATATTAGGAGGTGGGAAGGTTAAATATCTCAAAATGTTGGCTGCTTTGTTCAGTCTGGGAGGTCTTTAGCTTTGTGTTCCTGACAATAGCCTTCTGCAACCTATGCTTTAAGTTCACTGATGCGCTGTCTGCGTGAATGGAAAACTCCCTTTCTGTGATACTGAGAATGAAAACAACTTATTTTACTGAGATTTCCATTTTATTACGTCCCAAGTTAGTTACTGGACATCTAGTCTTATGGTCCTGAGTTACTCATAGCGGAGACCTTGCATCTTAAGGTCCCTTTTTTTCCTCCTTCCTCTGTATCTACTGTGTGGTAGAAATTAGATAATTTAAATACAATAATTGTAAACGTAATATGTCAGATATTTTTTGGACTAAAGTTTATTTCAGAAAGCATTAAAAAAATGAGATTGGCACCAGATTATATTAAGTTGCTTATGAAAGCAATAGAAATTACTTTTATAAAACCATCATAAGTTTTCCTGGACAAGTCTCTTTTTTATTCCCAGCAATTTTGTCCACCTCAGAAAAACAGGGCTTTAGCCATGTGAAAGCCATAAACACATATTTTCAGCGCTTAGATATGCACTTTAACTGTGAAAATTTGGCTTAAGGAGATATTTGATAATTAGAATAATATAACGCAAGTACTAAGACACATTCACTAAAAACAGTTGTGGAAGTTGTTTCTCTGTATAAACAGAAGGGAAGACGAGTGTGAAGAAATGCAGAAATAATCCCACGTGGTGAAGCTCGTTGTTATTTATGCCTCTCGGCTCTGCAGTCCCCGGGACGCTGTCACCAGTGCTGAGGTTTTTCCTCTTGCTTCCAATAACCCCGGGGACCTTTGCACAGAGCGATGATTTAAAACTACAGCAAGAGGGGAAGCCCTTTCGTTGGACAGTCACGTCCTCTTAGAAAGGATGAACGTTGTATTTTGTGTCCTTCAAAGCCACGGCAGTAACTAGCACAGCTTCTGACTCAACTTTAAAGATAACATTACTGCAAAGAGTTGTCTGCTTTTGCAGACGTGGTTTCCTGGCCGATAGTCTTTCGAGGTTTGTGATGGACATGTCGGGCGAACACCGCGTGGTCCAGCGCCGGGTCCTGCCAGCGCCTCTGGGCACAAACGGAGCAGGGTTCTGTTCTGCTTGACGAGAGCAGCGCCGAAGCACAGAGTGAAACCCGTCGTTGCTTGGGCAGTCGGAGAGAAGCAGCACCCGGCTCCCATGCCGGGTACGGGGCATGCGGGCGGTGGGATGGACCCTGTGCCTTCCCGCACGTGGTCTGGAAGCAATAAAGAGAATTTCCCTTAGGGAAAAATCAGCCCTGTCCCAACTTCTCTCCAATGGGACAAGCCCGGAGCAGGTTGTGCAGAGAAGCAGTCCTGACGAGGCAGAAGGGTGAGAATTGAGGGAAGTGGGAGGGAAAGGAAAAGGATATCAGCTGTAGGAAGCTGCTCACATTGGATACACTTACTTAATCTGAAACGGTTCCCTTTCCCAGGGGCCCAGTTCCCTCCCAGCTCGGCTCTGTGCAAAATACCTTGTACCCAACCCTAGCAAAACGTCCATCTCTGTGAAAGCGCAGAGATTTCTGCTTACAGTGCTTACAGGTTTTAGTAAGAGAGGAGAGTAGGACGGGAAGAAGAGTGTCTTCCGTTTGTGAGAAATTGCCAGGTGTTGCTGCATGATCACGTTGGAGCAGTTGGGCTTGGCGGTAGATGGTGAGCAAAAATTCTACTTTTGTGTTGAAGAATGCATTCCTGCAATTGAAAAAACACCAAAATTCAGCAGCTGCAGCTGGAAACTGCACCTTCGAACCCGAAAGTGAAAACTCCTTAACATGAAAGAACTGGGAAGAAAGAAGAGAGAGTCATAAAGCAGAAATGTATGTTATATTTTAGAACTTTCAGTTTTAATAGTCTAAGAAAGGTAAAGGTATTTATCTGATTGCCATATATATACACATGTGTATCTGTTTTCCATCAAGCTCCTTCAAAATCAATGCAGTTACTTTGTGTTAGCATCTGTGAACGTGGCAACAGAATTTAGCTTGCAATCTTCGTATCTTAGCTGCTTACCAGAATTTAAATCCACAAGAAAACATTCTGATATTTTCCTTTAAAAGTGTGAATGCAAAGGGAAAAAAATAAATGTGTGGAATGTTAAAATCGGACACTAGAGAAGAGTTCTGTAGACTCCTAAAAATACAGATATGTGGGCTCACATCTGCTTTCATTATAGCCAGTGCCAAAACTCCCATTGTTTTCACTGGGAGTTGGATTAAAACTTTTACTGGTATCATGCCAGTCTAAATTCCTTCTCTCTTCTGATCTTGATCTTTACTGTCACTTTTTCCATTACAGCTCCATGGTAGAGTTGAAGTCCAGCATAACAAAAGCTAGTGAGGAAATAAGTGAATGCACCTAAGCTGTTATGCAGTGGCTGCAAATTCAGATCCATTCACATCACTGCCCTTCTCTATTCTTGCCAAATCATAGTATCCATTTTTTTTTTTCATTTTCTAACATGTCTGTCTTTTTTCAGGGGTTTCTGAAGCATTGAAATAACTGAAAATAATTGTTCTTTGAGCTATTTTATATTTTGTGCTTGGATAATTAGCAATGAAACAGACTATGCACGATTTATTTTAATATTATTTAAAATTAATGGTTATTCAGTGGCCTTGATGAAGAATGCTTGGCCATGTTCATCTTCTTATCAGTGGCAACAAAACCACATGACAGAAACGGCCTCTGTATTTGGCAGCAACTGAAATCACCATTATCAAGTCTCAAAAACGAAGCAAAAATAAGAAGACAGAACTGTCCTTTTTTTCTCCTAGGAGAATCTCCTGCAGCTGAGATTTGGGGTGCCCTGGCAGTGTAGGGGCTATGGGTGCCAGCAAATGTTGCATTAGTTCAATCTCTCGTTCATTGGCTTGGATATTTTTTTCCAAGACTCAAGTAAGTGTGCGTATGTGGGACCACATAGAGGTCTGGTTAAATACTCCTTAGGCCATCTAGATCCACATACTAAATTCAGTCATGGGCAGCCTTAGATATATAAAATTTATCTTCCATATTATGTATTTTGGAATGCTGAAAAATTGTAAACTGGAATTAAATGCCGCAAGGTGGCTAGTGCTGAATTCCCTTGTAGAAATAAATAGGTATCAGCTGGAGCTAGTGGTGGTTTTTAATGTGTGGCTTTGCTCTCACTCATCTGATCATGACTTATTTTTGCTTTTTTTTTTTTTTTTTGTTATGTTTGTGGTGAAGAACCAAAGCATAAGAAAAGAAGCATCATCTGTCTTTAGGGCACGCACGCATTAGGTACATGATCTTGAGTTAGTCCATGCACCTGTTTCTCCCTGTGATGCTCTGGACAGACCTACAGGAGTAACGTGGTGGTGAAGAGTGTGCTGAGCTCAAACTGATGTCCAAGTGCTGGCTCTGTATCAACTGTTAAGGAGTAGAGTATTTTTCATGCTTTTTCCATGTGTGGTTGGACCAGGAACTGTAAAACAAGGAAAAAGACAATAGATAAAACAAGTTAATGAAAATATTAATTACACTTTATACCTAGGTTTTTCCCCTTCTTTCCATGCATGCTGTTCTACATATATTTCAGTGAGGATGAGAACTGCCAGGAGGAGCGAGCGCTGCATGGCCAAGATAATCTGAATTAGAGCAGTCTGCAGTCTGTGAAGGGCTGTGAAGGGCTGAGGATCAGAGGCACAAGCTGCTAGACCAGGCAGACTGGCAGAAATGCAAATAGCATTTAAAGTGTTGAAAATAAAAAACACTTTGGGGATGGATTTTGCTAGGTTCTGCACATTGTTCTTATATTCCCAAGGCATATATTTTACTGTTTTAGCATTTGGCTGAAACTCACAGAGGCAAGTTAGCTTTGCTATTGAAATTGGTGATGTCAAGTTCTATTTTCAGTAACAGCAGTGTAAACCCCATCCAAGGCAATGGATTTGCTCCATGTTGGCTTCTTTGGGTGTGAGGACAGCGATGTTTTGGCTTCCCACCAGAATTCCAATGCACAAATAAAAAAGAATTGGGTTCTTTTCTTTGTCATGAACTAGGCAACTTTTTTTCTTGCCTGTCCTTTCCCTGCGTATATAAAAAGGCCTTTCTGTTCCAGTTTAAGTAAATTTACAGTCTTTCATGGTGTATGGTGACAAATCTTGCACATTGCACAGTACCGAAGTGACTTTTACACCTGTGCCTAGAGGGGCAATTTCCTGCTGATTTGACTGGAAGGCAGCAAATGGTCCAGCTGCGGGTATTACAGGGAGGCCCAAACAATATCACTGAACTTATCTAACTTAGTTTCAATAATATTTCATTATTACGCACATACCTACATAAAAATCTGTTTCTGGAGAAGGTTTATGGGCTACTTGAACGGATTTCATTGAAGGGGGAGCTGTGGGGGAAGCTCCAGTCTGCCCCGATGTATCTGTGAGGACTTGTGCTGTCCCCTGCTCCATCCCCAAAGGGATTCGCAAGAGTTTCCCACCCTGCCCAGAGCTGCTGCCCTTTGCTCAGCACGAGGCTGAAGGAAACTCTGCTCATGTGGCCGTGAAGTTGCCTCTTGGTCAGCAAGTGGGTTTCCTTCAGGCTTTTCTTTGCTTGTAGAGTTTATTGTTTTTTCTTACGTAGCAGGAGGCAAATTTTACAGGGAGACAATCCGCTTTAGGTTTTTGATGTAATTCTCTTGCATTTTTATTAACTGCCGCCATGCGAGTGTTTCGCACCTGATGTCATTTCAGGGTTTCAGACCAACCCTGTGGAAAAAAAAAAGAAGTAGCTTTATCAAAAGAAGGCATTGCGTTAGAGAAGGGTCTCTCACGAAGCTTTCTTTCAACGAGAGGCAAATAATTTGGGGCTCTAATGGGTATAAAATCACCTGGTCCTTTGTGCACTTTTGCTAGGCCTCTGAAAGGCAGGAGCTCAAACTTAGGTAGTGCAGAGCAGCTCAAATACTAGCCAGGTGGTTGTTTGGACCGTAATATTTTTTTTATCCTTTCCTTCACAATAGGCTTAATCAAGGCGGGTTACTTGTTAACAGTTCAAATTAAGCAGTGATAGGCTAATCTTTTTTTCTCTATTTACACAACACAAAATAAATTTGAGTTGCTGAAAAAGTCTTGCTAAGGACTGTATAATCAAACGTCTCCACCCTTCCCAAATAAAGGCTTTGCTGGAAAGGCAGGTTGCCCTGTATAGAACCGAAAAAGAGGAGAACAAAAATGCCTAGAAATACCCAGTTTCTATTGGAAATGAGGATCCTGGTTGTTTTTCCTTTGGTGTTTGCAAGTAGATCTGGTGCCAGTCTGGGAGGTTGGCAGAGATGGGCGGCATAGGAGCAGTGTAACATACAGGGGAACCGTCTGCCCATCCTCATACTCCTAGAATCAGAACCATCTTCTGAGATAGAAATCTGAAGAGAAACTAATGCCGTTTGCCTTCCCTAGGAGGTCCTCAGTGCAGATCTCCAGTGGTGGAGCCAGTCCCTGTGGATTTATGCTTTGCTTTGCCTCGGTAGTGCCCTTGCAGTACTGATTCTTGTGTTATTTCATTACCAATCTGAGATGTCTTTGCTTCTGCTTCTCCAGCAACTAGAAATGCACCCCAAGACAGGCTGCAACAAGGCTCTTTGCAATATGGAAAGTTTAGGAATTTTATGCAGGAAATAAGATTTCTGTTGCATGAAAAATCTTGTAAAACTTCCATCCCAGATTGTTAATGGCCATTTTTAATGAGGATTATGATTCCAAAATAATCTACTTGAGGAAACCTGAAAGAATAAATTCAACCACAAACTGACCTGGGAAGGAATGTGAGATGAGAGGAAAACAGTCTTCGCATGCATTTTTGAAAATATTTAGTGGATACAAGACATTGTATTTTTTCCCCTTATTTGCTGGTATTTTCTTTTAAATATAGTTAGCTTACCTGTCCTCATCTTATTTTCCAAAAATGAGAGTTTGTATGAACTGGGAGATATCAGAGTCTTAGAAAAAAAAGGATATTTGAGCTCTACACCAAGCTCAATTGCAGGTCTTTCCCAACCAAACAAAAAATCCCAGAAAGAAACATTTTTTTCTCTCTCTATTCATGCAGAGCTGGCGAGCGCTTAGTTTTCTTCTTTTTCCTTACACTGATAAAGATCTGCAGTAGAGGCTTCATTTACAGAACGTAAGGTTGGTCAAATCTATCAGGCTAGTGATAAAAAGAGTCTAGTCCTTGAGCGTAAAGGAGTTAAAGAACCAAAACTCGGAGTGCTAGAGGCGGGGCAGCTTAGGAATGGCCTGAGCATCCTCTAGTAGTTAACTACTGCTACTCAAAATTAGGCAAAAAATCTGCAAGTTGTTGCTTTTTTTTTTTTTTTTAATCCTTTAGTATGTGCTAGTGGAAATAGAAGAATTGTGATCGTCAGCCAAAAAAAATGTGGTGGCAAAAAATGAAATGACAGATAAACAGGAAGAGAAGATGTTACACTGTTACTCCTGTCCTCGGTTGAAGACTTAGTGTGTTTGGTGTGTTTTAATTGCCTAATTGCTGTTTTCTATTAAGCTATTACTTTATTCAGTTTATTCGTCTTTAATTCGTAAGCTAAATATGAATTTAGTGCCTAAAGGTCAACTTATAAATATTTTTAAAGTTTTAGCTACTTGACTCTGCTTTTAAGAAGTCCTTCAGTGACCAACCTTTGCAGTTTAAGAGTGCTAATACTCTCTGTCCTGTAAAATAATAGTTGAAATCCACAAAATAAAATGAGGAAGAATAAATGTAGCAAAAAAAAAAAACAAAAAACAAAAACCTATTTATTTATTTATTCTAGACCTGAGTACTGGAGCTATTGCATTCTGTCCCTTTCAGAAATAGCATCTCCAGGAACTTGCTTGTTTTCTCTTGGCACATTTATTCTGTAGAAGAAAAATATCCTTAAACGGCTGCCGACCCCTGAGCTCATGTGTATTCAGCCAGTGTAGACAGATCAATGTGCTTCTCGCAGCATGTTTTAAAATATAACTAAAGCCATCCAAATGCTAGTCTACACAAGTTAACTGTCTCAATTTTCTCCCTCGTTAGTGCTGTGGAAAGGCAGGTTTTGTGTGTATGAGCTTTAGCTGAGCCTGGCTCTTTGCTCTGATTTGAACCAATATAGGAGTAGCAGATTATATAAATTCTTTCTCACAAACGTATTATTTTTCCGTACTCCTCCTTGAATGAACTTACGCCAAAAGGCACCAAGATGTTAGCTAGGATCAGGAAGCAGGTAATTTGCTCACCTAAATCTTCACAAAAGATACCAAATTTTTATATGGTTCTTACCATCTAAAGATGAACATAATTAAGAAATTGAGTCAGTTTACAAATAGGTCATGGATCGCATAATAAACTGCAATTGTTGACTTTTATGGAGGCTTTTTCTCTCCAACATTGTTTATGAAAGGCTGTTGGCAAAGACATTGAGGCAAAAACTGCTGTAGGCTTCTTTTCTGGGCAGCGCACGATGCCTCCCAAGCTCCTCCTCTCCTCCCAAATGCATCTTTTGAAGCCCTGTGTTAGTGGTTTCATGTACGTACATGTGCTGCGTTTCAAGCGGTGCAGCAGTTGATTTTCTTGTACTGAGAGCTGTGGGATGTTAATTGCATTTTTTTTTCTTTTTTTTTAATGGAGCTCAGTTTCATTTGAATGCTCTGTTTTCTCAGAGTGTACTTCTCCAGCGCCTTCAGCAGTCAGCGTGGGCTCCACCAGGTTGCCCAGCGTTGGGTTTCTTGGGCCACAGCGCACGCTGCCTCCAAGAAGGGCTTGGGTGTCCCGTCATTCCCCCATCACCTTTGCCAGGGTGCTGTGGGGTCTCTGGCACTTGTCTCCAACACCGTGCACGTTTATGCACCTCGGACTTGAATCAACCTCTCGGGCTGCTGTAGGTGCACGTATGGTCTTGCTCTTCACACACAAGAGACAGTACATGAAAGCGGTGTGGCTGTTGCAGGCAACAAGTGGTCTCAGGGTAGCCAGCGGTGTTCTTGAAGTGGCCTGCCAGTTAGCGGTAAGTTCTTCTTTTATTTCAGCCTGCTCTGGCTGCATCCCATTCTTGTACCAGATGTCATCTACTCCAGTCAGAGGCAGCTGATCTGGAGTAAAAAAACTCCTGCCAGAGGCAAAATGCAGATTCTCACTTCATTACCTGCACCAGACTGGTGAGAAAAAGCGAAGGCGGAGGAGGCAGAGAAAAACAGACCAGGAAAACAGTTGAAAGACCTGGGGCTGAGTTGCAGCCTTGTCTGGATTCATTTTTCTCCCGTGATCCCATCTGTTCAGATTTATGGTTAGCTGGCTTCGCAAGAGGTGAGAAAGATTTAGCCAAGAAATTATTTGGATTTACACATCTCTAAACATAGAAGCTGGGATGCAAATTTTGGCATGGACCCCTTGATAAAAAGTCAAAAAACAGCAAAACAAGATGGAAGCTGCATCAATGGAGATCTTCTAGGAACAATAGGGTCTTTCATGCTTCACAGCCATAAAACGCATGAATCAGCTCACCTAGGGCAGGAGAAGTCAGGAGCTGGTGACATCAGCGTTGGGAGCTCCGTCTCATTCTTTTGATGTTAACACATTTCCTGACTGTGTCGGTGCTCAGGAAACATTCTCCCTTCCTCCCTCACGTTGGGAGATAGGTTGGGCTTTTTTGCTAGGCCAGAGGGTTGCTCTGGCAGAGCCCAGCACACGCCTGGTGGTCCTGGTGGGCCTGGTGCTGGCCATCACCAGGATTGGGGCTGCTTTAGCTTCCTGACACTCGCCACCTTCCTGTGGCCAGGCCACGTGGACCCTGACATTGCCTTAGAAATGGTGATGAGATTTGCAGCTTCATCCTAGGTGAATGTTGCTGAGAATAACTTTTAGATGTCCAGGATGGCCTCCGTGCAGATGGTGGTCGAAGGGCTCGGCAGCCATGATGGCTGCAAGGGCTTGAGGGACCCAAAGGATGGGGATGAGGGGGCTCTGCAGCACTAACTTTGTGCCGGGCAGGGCTTTACAGGCAGATCGTCTCCTTTGAGGGCAGCTTGGGTGAAGTCCCCGGCTCCCTGTTCCTTGCTACAGACAGCTGGGAAACAGCCAGGAGGGATTTTGCTTTGGGGGTGGTTAATTAGGAGTCCTGCAGAGTCATGTGAGAGAGGCTACTTCCTTCCTTCCAGAACTTCTACAGAGGATTTGCAGTAGAAAAGGGCAACAGAGCTGAGATCAAAACCATGAGAAAAAGGCTCAGTGCAAAATCCCTCTGTCCACTTCGTGAGCCGATGTTCGGGGCACCAAGGAAAGCTAGACGGAGGTGAAGTTAAACTCATTCAATCTTTGTCTTTTGCCACCACACTTGGCTTGGCGTTGAAGTTTCACATTAATCGGATTATTCTCCTGTCAGATGGAAGCTGGAGATAGCGGTGCTGGGTGCGCAGGACAGGTTTGAAGGCTCCGATTATCTTGTTAGTGTCAGTTCTTGGCCCCTTATCAAAGGGCCTCTCCTTCGCTTACCTTCCCTTCGCGGCGAGCTCTTCCAGGAGGAGGAGAGCACTTACATGATCGCTAGCTAGTACTTCTGCGTTTGTCATTTCTCTCTTTGGGGAAGTGTCAAGAAGAAAAGGCTCCCGAGCTTGTAAAGCAGGAGCTGGAGTGACAGATGATTTCTGCTGGCCGGGGCTGCCAGGATGGCTTTGCAGCCGCAGCGCCGCAGCCGCAGCGCCGCAGCGAGGCGGCCGCGGGCTTGGAAGCAGCGGGTCGCGCCAGGGATGGCCGGTGCCGCTCGGGTGCTGGCGCCCGCTGAGGAGACGAAGCTGACGGACGTCTGCAACGCAAGGGCAGGTTGCGTTAGGTGTGAGTTTATAGCCTTGTTTTAGTGAAACCCAATGGCGCTCGCTCGACTGCTTCCATTTCTTTGCTTTAAGATAAATGATCCTGCCTTTGCACTGTCAGCTGGCTCTAACTTAAAATAACTCTTTCCAGGTAAAATGCAGCTTAGAAATAGCATGTGGATCAGGTGGCTGAAGAAATAACTCTAAAGAGAGGAATCAGGAATCCAGTTTTGTAATCAGGAATGCAGCATTTATTTGTTGCTCTTTTAAAAATCATCTGTCTATGTTTCTAGTTTTATCAACATACAAGTACACTAACTAGAAATTCGGGTGTTTCTGGATGCGCTCTTGTGAAGAACTTAGTATCTTTTTGCCATAAAGATATCAAAAAAGTGAAAACAACCACTTCACGTTTCTGGCAGCAGGACGGGACGGGAGAGCCCTCAGTGCCCTCATCGCCTGCTCGGGACTGGCGGCCCAGTCGAGCTGAACAGACGCGCTCGGCGGGAGACCGCGCGCCCGGGCCTCACAGAGCAGGAGGAACCCCCCCCAGAGCAGGAGGAACCCCCAGAGCAGGAGGATCCCCCAGAGCAGGAGGAACCCCCAGAGCAGGAGGAACCCCC
>VZSV01000101.1:431075-445462 GCA_013398735.1 Nothocercus julius
AACCCCCAGAGCAGGAGGATCCCCCAGAGCAGGTGGAACCCCCAGAGCAGGAGGATCCCCCAGAGCAGGAGGATCCCCCAGAGCAGGAGGAACCCCCACGAAGCAGGAGTAGCCCTCACAGAGCAGGAGGATCCCCCCAAGAGCAGGTGGATCTCTCACAGAGCAGGTGGATCCCTCACGAAGCAGGAGTAGCCCTCACAGAGCAGGAATAACCCTGGCCAAGCAGCAGGAACCCAGCAGCCCTCGCCGTCCGCAGCGGCTCCGTTGGCCGGGCCCTGCCCATGGCGCGCAGCCCCGGTTCGAAGCCTTGAACGTGCGTTCCCCGCATGGCTTCATGGAGCGCGGGGGGCCGAGCCCGCACGCTGCACTGAGGGTTGGCAGCCAGAGGGGCGAGGGGACGGGTAAGAGCAGCGAGGTGCAGCGCTCACAGTTACCGTTTCAAATACAGCACTTGCAAACTCAACGTATTGTGGCTGTCTCTCAGGCCCTGATGGAAGTTGCTTCTTTAAGTTCAAATAAAATCGCTTTTACAGTCTTCAGCTTTTGTAGCGTGTCGTTAAGATCAGTATATGAGAAGTGTTCAATCAGTGAAGTTCCTCCTGGGTTAAATGAGCTTATGCCATGTTTGAGTCATGCAGCGAGTGGTATCACTGGAAAGAAAGAGCTTTCTGTGCTGCTTTGCAAGTCACTTCTAAATATGCTGAATTCAGTATTCGTTACTAGCTCCTGATTGCTAGTACAAAACTAATATGTTGTTGCATCATCAGCTAGATCTGTTTTTCATTTCTAAATTATTCTAATCTTGTCATTAGAATCTACTATTTCTAGAGCATAAAACTGTTGTATAACTTTGCTAGGGGAAAGTAAAGATATTTTTATTACCATGTATTAGCTAGTGTGTTAAAATTCCCTATCTCTGTACATTTTATATGGGTTTATATTATATTACAATGTCTTCCTGATATCTGTCTTAATTTGTCTCTTACAGCTGCTTTGATTTTCATGGCATCTATTCACTCTCATTACGTTTAACTTCCTCACTCTTCTGCCTTAGCGTATTTTTTCTGTTAGCAACCTCTGTACTTCAGCCTTGCATCACCCCTCCTCCTCTTTTTCTATTATCTGTCTCCATTGCAGGTCCCAGAATTGTTGTTCTGTTTCATTGATGTTGCCTAGGTCACAAATTGCATAATTTATTAACGTTTTTTTTTTGCCATAGCTTGGTGTTTCCCATACCCTCAACACTGTGCGTGCATACATCTATAGAGTTGTCACTGAGTACTTATATTTTACCGTTTTAATTACTACTTTTAATGTTGAGGTTTTTTTTTTAAAACCACTAAAACTACCCCAAAAGAGTGAATTTTTCACATTCACACATTCAGCCCTTTTTCCCAGGTTCGCTGAAGGAATAGGTTACATAGACCTGAGAGGCGTGTGTGGTTTGGGAAGACGTGTTCACGCACTGCGGGGCTGCCAGCCAGAGAGGCAAACAGCAGCTGTCAGCGTGCAACGGACAGCTTTGCTTCTTTTAATGTGAATTGCAGCATACAATGCAGAAGTGAGAAATATATTTATGAAATAAGAAAATAATTCCCTGTTTGTTTCAGATTTTATGCTGGAACCGGTGATGAGACCACTGAGCCAAATGAAAGCTGACTCTCTTGTTTTTTTCCACTTATCTTAAAGCTCTTCTGAATTGTCAACTGTGAACATGGGGAGGTTAGCACCCTCTTTGCTTAAGACCATCTAATCTTAGTCCTAGCCTTTCATCGCAGAAAGCACCCAGGAAGTCTGCCCGTGCCAGCCCTTTTCTGCACTGCCCCTACATCCTTTGGCCTCTGTGCAGTGTCAGGGCCGACCTTCAGCTGGTACCAGAGCAATCTTAGAGAGGGCTTCCCTTTTCCATGCATAGTCTTAGATTTCTAATGTGATTCTACGTAGTGTTTACTTCTCTTCTCATTCTATCATTGGTTGTTTGTGAACAATAACAGAGAAGATTCCCCATACTGCTGAGATTATTTTCCTTTCCATACGTTTATTGCCTTAGACATGTCCAAGCTCCTAGAAGGCAATAAAACATGATGTATTCTTTGGTACAGACCTGGTATTACACGTCCGGTTCCTCACCAGGAAGCTACCATCACGGTCACTTATTTCATCTTTCTATCTACTGCCTTTTGTTTGTTTCTTGATCATAAGTTCAGAAGGTTGTTTTATATGTCTTTTTCCATGCCTTTCCATGGTGTGGTTTGTATGGAAGCTACAACTTAGCCAGTCTGAACAATGCTTAAATCCACGCAGTAATTTCTATGCAATCCTGCACATTGGGACCTGACTGACTGCAGCTAGTCATCTGCTTCTCTTATGTTAGTGTGTGACAGCAGCCTGAAGAGACCTGCAGCAGGACCGACAAACACAGGAGAGAAATTAATCTCTTGGGACTGAGAAGGGACACGGGAAATGTTTGTCAGACTCCTTGAGAGTGAAGGGTGGTGGAAGGACAAGGCTAACAGCCTGACATGTACATTTACTGAAGAGCTGGGACACTTACTTGCATTAGCATATGGAAGGGACATCAGTGGAATGCACCTAAAGCCACCCCTGTTTGCTTTCACCTTGCTTTACTTCTCAGGCAACTTCTCAGGGGTATCTTGAAAGAAAGAGGTGTAGAGTGAGAATAGGAGAAGTGGACAAAGGGGCAGATAGCAGTGAAAGCAGCAGAAGGAAAGGGCAAATTGGATATTGTCAGAGCAGAGGGAAAGAGGAAACACACCAAGAGCAAAGGCAGCAGAATGACATGGTGGGGCAGAAATCTTGATGCACCTTGTCTGCAGTGAAGCAGGAGCTCTCCAGCACAGTGCCCGGGCCTTTGAGGATGGCACAAGCCACCACAGCTGCTTTGAGGACTGAACTTGCTTTTGCTGGGGTGCCAGTTCTCCTTTCTTTCCCATGTCTTCTGAGCTCCTGTGAGGACTTGTTGCACTTCAGGCGGCAGCTGCCTTCTGTGCAAGCTGTGCAGGTCTCTGCGTCTGCTCCAACAGAAGCATCTGCTGCCCACCAGGCTGGACAGGACCTAAGCCCACGCTGGTAGCGTGGAACACAAATACTGTATAGTTACCCTTGAGTAATTAATTTTCACATCTGTATCCATGGCTTTTCTCTACTTATATTTCTCTGCCCCACTTCTTTACTGAACGTTGACAATTTAGATTTGAATTAGTTGGCTTCAGTATTAGCAGATGTTTTGTTGCAGTTTAGGATGCCGAACAGGGTCCTGATTCATCTCCCCAAAGATGCATCTGTCTCCTTGCCCTGCTTTGAAAACGTGGCAGCTGAGAGCAGAGGGATTAGCAGCTAGACGGGGCTTTCAGAAACAGGCTTTAATTAGAGGTGCAGGATGGAGCGCAGTGATCACCTCTGATTACTGCTGCAAATGCTTGGAGAAATTAGAGCAATGGCGTATTAAGAGGTGGGTTCTCAGATGTTAATATCTCAAGCAGTTCAGTCTTTCTAAGGTGATTTGGGCAGCTTCTCACTTCTGTTGCGTGTGTGCAAATCTAGAATAAGTGCAGCAAAATCAACCATGTTACAGAGCAAATCAATTCTTTTGTGAGGGGAAGATGCAATGAACGTATCCCTTCAGTATTTCTGCCTTTGGATAAAGGATGCTTTAGGGTGTTGTTCAGTGCATTACTCTGTATTAAGAAAGAAGGGAAGGAAGCAACACGTTTATTTTATAGTAGTAAGTCTTAACTGTTCTGTGTTTCATGCTTCTGCAACCTCATTGTTGCCACATTATTTCTTATTCCTGATTTTCTGCTGGTAACCTGGGATTACGGTTTGGTATTTTCTAGGATGGCATAATTATTGAAATCCCACCGCCTATAAAGTGTTTTCACATCCCTGCAGCACACACTGAGTAAGACCAGTACTGTTAGATGAATTGCAGAAGCTTCATTACTTGGCTGGAAAGTTAAAGCCTTTATGAAACAAGATGCACCCTGAGCCTTGACAAGCCCCTGCATTTCCACCCTTTCCAAAGTACCCTGCACTTCCCAGACAAGTCAGTCAAAAGCACAGCAGATGTTAAATGATGTTTAACAATATCATATCTGCTTGTCTTGGTCATGTCTGAATGTGAGGTGTGGGCTTGTACAAAAAGAAGAGCTAGTTACAAGTGTGGATGTGAGGTAAAAGCAGTTCTGCGTGTTAGAAAGGCAGTATTAAAATGTTTCTGCTTCGTAGTTGTTGAACTATTACTGAACTAACCTTAACCACCTGTTCCTGCATTTTCGGAAGCCCAAGGTTATGGTTGTAGAAATAACAGCGCAGGAGATTATTTCAGCCTAGTGAGAAGCAGGGTTTAGGGAGGTCATTTTACTGAGCTTGAGGTTTTTAAAGAGTGCTTGCCCAGCATGGGAGCCCGGGTCGCTGCAAAGTTTCCTGTTCGCAAGAAGCAGTTTCAAAGGCAAATGAAAAAGGATTTACCCATTAAACATGAAGGGAGCAGCAGTCCTGGAGAGAGCACATGGAGTTTCATTTCCATAAGAGGAAACAGTGAAATGTCTTCTTCCCCTGACACATCTCTGAAAAACAGGCAAATTGTGTGTGTGCATTTTTTTTTTCTTTTTTTTTCTGGACTAAAATTTTGCTTTGAGCTTGGAAATGTTTCAAAGTTTTACTGCAGTGAAACTGAAGAAATTAGTTATATAAAGATACGCCCTTAATTAGAAACGGGTTTTGTGTGTGTTTTTTCTTTTTTTTTTAGTTAATGAAACTGAGGCAGAAGATGCATTTTGCAATTGAGAAACCCTTTTCTGTTTTTGAAGTTTTTCCATAGTGAAAGAGTGGTCCCAAAGCACTGGCTGAGAGCTCAGTCTGCAGACTTCATACAAAATTACAATTACAGCTAAGGCTCTTAATATCAGTGGGACTCTACAGGTCAGAACTCCTAAAATGAGAATTTTCAGGTTTTCCTGAATGACTTGCCACCTTTGCTCAGCACGTTCAACATTTGCAGAATTTGCATTTTGGTGACTTTTTTTGATGCTATTTTGCCAAATTAAATTAAATTAAATTAAATTAAATTAAAGTGAGGTAGAGGTTGTCAAAGCTAGCATTTGGCTAAATACATCTTGAGCCTGTAGGCTTCATTCACTTAAATAATTGTAACACGAAAATTGCAGTGCTGAAGTTTGCCTCCACTTGAGAGCTCAGCATCCCTCACCGGTGTGGACTGACCTGCACTTTGTGTCCTGGTCCTGCTCCTACCATGCCGTAATTATAAACATCAGCAGCTCCTTTTTGCTGGTAGGACAAGAGAAAAAAAAAAGAAAAGAAGGGGAAAAAAAGGGAAAGAGAAAAGGCTGACCTCTCGCAGGTAGGTGCAGTTTGCATTTTGGTGACCTTTTTATTTTTTTTGATGCTTTACCTAAGCTCTGATTTTTTAATTTTTTTCATAAAGTGCAACTAAAAGAGTAAAGAAGAATGTCTGAGTATATATTAACAACAATTCAGTGCAATTATAACTACGGAAAGATGTATGACCATTAGATTCTATAGGAAAGCAGAAAAGCCTCCAGAAAACTCAGTGTGCATTGCAGCTTTTCCCAGTGATTTATTCCACGGGAAGCAAGAAGTGCTTCTTCCATTGCACCATTTAGGGCTGCTGTGTGTCTGGATATCTCCTCTACTCCCATGCTGACATTTTTCCTGTGTCAAAACAGAGGGATGCTGGATGTCAGGATGTCCAGAAATCTTATTTCAATGGGCTACCTGGGAATGATGAGTAAGTTGTCCCCGTGCTGGTGTGGCTTTGTGCCGTGCATAGGACAGATGATAAGACAGTATAATTCATGCAGAAGGCACAGAATATAGTATTAATGTTTACATTGTCCTGTGCCACGTGCTCCGGGTGTCCCTGCTGGAACAGGAGGGTTGGACTAGATGATCTCCCGAGGTCCCTTCCAACCTCAGCCGTTCTGTGAGTCCGTGATAGGACTGGCATGATGGGCTAGTGCCAACCCTGCGTTGGCCCTGGCCTATAGCGAACTCCACAGCCCCGTGAGCAGCCAGTCTCCTCTCTTTGCCCACTGGGTATCCTCGGCTCGCAGTGTCTGGGTTGTCTGCAGCCTTGGCGAGGTGGGAAGGAAGGAAACGTCAGCAGAGAGAGGGACAGAGCCGCTCTGCCCTTCAGCTGGTCGCCCGAGAGCGCCTGGCAGCATCTAGCCCCACGCACTGCCGGGCACTCCGTTCCCGTGCTGCGAAGGGCGAGTACGTCCTGAGAGCGCCGGTCGGTGTATTCCTGGGTTACCCTGCAGAGTAAATTCTTTCAACTTTTTGATCTTCTTCTTTTAGAAATTGTTGGATAGTCTTATGTTAATTTTAGAATGCAAAATATTTACTTCTTTCCAGATCTGTGCCTTACAAAATGTCTGGCAGGAACATCTAGATTTCGAAAAAATGAATCATATAGTTATGGACCCATTTCTAAAACTGTATTGAATAGAAATACTTAGATAGGCATTTGAGATTGTGGTATCATTTCTGAAGATCAGCGTGTGTCTGCATTGCACCCATGGCTCGGAGTGACTGATGTACCCTCCTGAATCCGTCATAACCTGACACAACATTTCTTGGCATCAGCACTCCAAGACTGCGCACGGAAATTAGACAAAGCTCTTGTATCCCTCTGACTTTGTCTGTGGGGCTGCTTTTGTCTTGGTGAGTTTTGGAGAGCAAGTCGCAGGAGAAAAAATACCCACTCCAGGTTCAGGTCTATAGAAACAGGAAATAAGCGCTTTGTCCCTTCTGATTAGTGTTCGGCCTACTAGTTTTAATGGCAAGGATCCAAAAACAATCTTCTCAGTTGACCAGACAGCCAAAAACATGATGATCTCATTGCCACTGGCTAGTGACATGCAGGTTGTTAACCAGTCAAAGTTCTTCTTTGTTCTTTTTCCTGTCATGCTTTTAAAAAATGTGCGAGTTTATAAGCAGAGCACCAGGACAAAATGTGTACAGTTTTTTTTTCCATAAGTATTCTCTGTGCCTGATGAGCCTTCCCCCAAACTGGGGAAATTTGGTAGAGATATTTTTGCCTAAATGTCTTTTTTAACCTTTTGTTATTTTTCTTTTGTTTTTTGTTTTTTGATAATATGATACAAGCATCTGGGCTCCAGCCTTCACTGCCATCAGTATTTTGGAGTTTGATAGGAACTGAAGCAGCTTTGGGGAAGGAAAGAGAGGATTGCTCTGCTTCCCTTTGGGAGAAGTGTGTTCAAATCCAGTGAGGCAAAAGGGGTAACTGAACCCATGTTTCTCATGGCTGATGTATGTGGAAGTTGACACAAAGCTGATATTGTCGAAAAAAAGAAAAAAAGAAATCCTCCCCTTGTCCTTCTCTTGATGAGTAACCCTCTATTTTCCCCCCAGACAGTCTGCGAATGGTCTGATGATGTCTGGGATTGTGGAAAAACTGAAAAAATACACCTGTGTCTAAGAATACTCCTAATTTCCCAGGCTGTTCTTTGGCAAATTATTAGCACAGTGAGCAGCCTGCTGGTCTTGTTCCCTGTGTTTTTCTGTCCCAGGGAAATTTGGCAAGTTTATGTATGGCCCAGTATGTCAATAACTCTTTCAACTGATACATAAATGTTTTTGAAAGCTTAGTGGTAAACAGCAGTGCCATCAAAAAAGGACCATTGTCTGTTTTCCTTGTTCTCCCCTTTGTTTTGGACTAAAGATGGCAAATCCCAACTCTGTCCAGTGGGAAGCGAGCCTGGGATTCCATGGGGAGCTGGAGTGAAGACTGCAGCGCATCTCAAGGCAAATGGAACATGGCAGAGACATTTAGAAAAATAAATGTGATGGGCTTTGTTTTGCCAAAGTCACTTTGAAAGGCTCCCTTTGAGGTTACTAATATGCAGCTTGTGTGCAAACACTGTGAGCAGAGAAGCTATTTACTTATTGCTGCTACTGCTTTTGAAGCTCCCTGGCAAAGAAAACCCTCAGCTCTTCCCATCCTTCTTTCCATCCACAAAATAATTTTAATTCCTTCCTGCTTTGAAACTGAAAAAAAAGTGTTTTGAGTGGAGCTCTGGCTTGTCTGGAGAAGGTCTCATTTTAATCAGACCATTTGAGTAAAAATGTTCATAGGGGATCTTCAGCTGAGAGGAGAATGAAGTCTTTGTGGGGACCCATCTGACTGCTCCCCGGCAGCTCCCGGGCCCTCAGTCCGAGCTCTGCCTTTGAAGTGGGGCTAGTGACGCAGAACATGTCTTGGGCTAAACACGCTGCTCCTATCTTGCTCTGCACAGGTTACATAACTTACTTGAAGACCATGCTCCGAATGCAGATGAGCGCTTGAGCATCCCGTGACTGCAGCTTATTTCTCTGGTGCTGTCTCTGTTCTTTAAGAAGCCGCTCTCGCGTCCCCTGAAGGGCTGGTTAGAGCAGAAGGGGCCGCAGTGATGGACAACTTGTGCACGTGGAGCTGGGGCAGCAGCGGTGCCTTGTGCAGCCCTCCTGCGCCCATCTCTGCCTCCGCGCGCAGGGCCCTGGCGCTACTGCGCGTGCCGCCCTCCCCGTGGCCAGGGCAGCGCCCAGCGCCCCCCTGCCCCTGCGGCAGCCCCAGCTGCCCGACGTGCGAGGGGGGCCGGGCAGGGCCCTGCGCGTGGAGCGGGGAGACGTGAGCCAGCTGGGACGCACGGCCCTGTCGTCCGGCCTCAGACTTGGAGCTGTGCAGGAGATGAAAATGAAAATGTAAATCACAGGAGAAGCCGCTCCCTTTCAAGCTCAGAGAGGCTTAAAAATTATCAGAGCCATCAGGCAGTAGTTTTGATGATATATGGAACAAGATCAAGCTTTCTGGGAGGTGTCTGGGCCCCCAGCAAGTCGGTCCCTGAGTCTATCTGGTGCAGCGATCTGACGTGGGACTTTTAATCTGAGCAGGTCTGATGAGTGCCGTAATGTGTGCAGTCTCCACGGCCATGAGCACGGGGTGGAAACGTGTCTCCAGCTGCAGATGCAAAGCGTGTTCCCAGCGGGGCCGCCCCGGAGCTGCTGTGGGGCTGGCGCTGCGCTTCTCTCCCCACATCCTTCCTCCTCCTCATGTCCCGCTCTCAGCACAGACACCTGCTGCTTTCTTGCTGCTGCATCCTCATCACTTGGACCGCCTCGGCTCTCCCTACCTGCATATTTACCCGGTGCGTGCCAGGCGCACGGAGAGCGAGCAGGAGAGGCTGGGAAGCGCGGCCCATTCCCAGCCTCGCTGCAGACAGGACTCGGCAGCGCTGATCCTTGTCAGCAGATCCAGCCCGTCTCACTTCCCACCCTCCGGAAATATTCCCCCGGACTAGTGTTACCAGCCCAATTAGCATTTCAAAATTCTCAGCTTGCAGGTGCTGCTTTCATAAAAGCTAATCACAATCTTGTACAATGTTGAGCAATCCAGTTGGCATCAATTTGTTCTTAATCCCCTAGTGGCTGTACTAGCTGCAAATTGAATTATTTTTTTTCAGTATTAGGTATAAAGTAAATAATCCTCAACAGCAGAGGCTACCTTAAAAATGGGGGTATCGACCAAAATGAGTTTGTTTCTTTCTCTTACACACTAGAGGGATTTGCGGTTGCCTTATGCACAGCTTCTCCTCCCACAGTTTTCTTTTTTGAGCTTTCCGAGGCAGCTCGTGCTGCTGTCGCTGCTGCCGAGGGGCCCCCGCGTGCGACGCGCGGTGCGGGCCAGGCCTCGGGTCTCACTGCGCGCCCTCCTCCCGGCTGCACGATGCCCCTCTCCATCGGGGCACAGGGATGGCTCAGCTGCAAGGATAAGTACGTGACAGCGGGACTTGCTACCAGTGTCTGCGGCTTTTGTGCATTACAAGTGGCTCTGTCTGGAAGCTCAGCCACTGCTTATGTAAAAGAAGTAAGGAAGGAATTGAGCTGCTTTTTGTCTCTGGACAGACTTGTCTGGCCCTTTGCTGGTATCTAGCGCCACATCCTTCTCAAGTGCGGATCTGGCTAAGGTGGCTGCTGTAGCAGGGCAGTCACAGGCACAAGCTGGAATAAGCGCCAATCCAAATAAAAATCCGGGTCCTGCTGCAGCTCTACAGACCCCTCTGGTGCTCTGAGCTGCTGTGGTTGCACCAGGACTGCTGCTGGAGTTTGGTTAAACCCAGCTTAGAGAGAACCAGCCTGGAGGGGGTCATACACACGCACTGTCCTGACATGTAGCTTGTCCTCGTGAGTCAACCGGTTTGGGTGGACCAGTTCATCCCAGGTATTTCCTCTTCCCCAAAGACACGTATTCTCTCTGACACACTCCACTCTCATGCTAGTCACTACTATACAAAAATTCTGGGGTTCGGACCTCTGCACGGGGCGTCCTGGCTGTCCTGCCCACCTGTCCTCAGCTTCTCTGTGGTTGAATCTTTCCCCTCCAAGTCAGAACATGCATTTTTAGGACCCTCTCCCTGCACCACTCCATCCCTTTGCCATGTTCCAAACGGTGGGAAAGCCACGCAGTTTGCCTAGGAAAACAAAGGAGAAACAAGCAGCAAAAGAACAAAAAAGAACTTTTTTTCTCTAAAATAATGATGGGCTGTGAAAGGCCTTACGGCAGTTCGGTGACTGTTTGGGTTCGTAATGCGTTATTGTTCCCGCAGCCCAGAAGGCTCCTCTGTGGAGCTTATTCTCCTTTCTGGGGATATCAGCCTGTCATGTCCCATCAGCTCAGATTCTCCGGGCTAGGAGTCTTCATTAAAACGACAAAACGCTGCCTTGTCCTGCTATTCAGACACCAGGAACAAGTGATTATCCCACTTACCCAAATACTTAACTGCTTCTATTAGGACTCGATGGTCAAGTGGCTTTGTTAGACATCAGTAGACAGGGATTTTATCCACGTTCTTTTCTTTACAAATTGTCAGGACGTTAAATATATTGACCCATATTTGAACATATCTACCATAATCACTACTGATATTAAAACGCATCCATGAATACTGTCTGTGGTTGTCTGGGAAAAGCTTTTGCTAAGCGCAAGCTCTCCCATGTTTTCTGGGGACATCTTGCAGTTGCTTTAAATTGACTTCTCCATGAGTTAAAATGCACATGACTTTGTCTGGAAAATAAATACAATTACTGCTGTGGAACATTTTGTTGTGGCATATCAGAAGAACTAAGCTGCTTTTCATACAGCTTATGCTTCCACTGCTCTGGTGAAATACCAAAATACATTGTAATAGCAATATAAAACAAACAAACAAAAAAAAGTGTGGCTTACTACATTACACAGTAGTCCAGATCCTCTAGTTGTCAGCTGAGAATCCCCCATGCCGTGTTGCACGTCTTGCTCTTCTTCCCTGCATCCTTGCTGCAGGGGAAGCCGGGCCGTATTGGTGAAAACACGTAAGAGAGACCGGGCTGTGCAGGGGCCACTGGAGCCGGTGGGGATCTTCCTGCTGACTTGCTGCCCTTGGAGCAGACCTCGGCTTGCACGTTCTTCAGAGCAGTGTTTCCACTGTAAACATTTGGCACTGTGTGAATAACAGATAATTATTATCACATATCCTTCCCAAAGCCCACAGACTGTGTTGGCACTCCGGGTTCCTCTGCGTGTGCAAAGCTGAGACTGGTGGTTTGAGACGAAGGAAGGGACAAAACATGGGGAGTTTCATGTGGCTGATGGGAACCAGTCCCTTGTCATTTCATCAAACTTTCTGTAAAGACAGAGTTGCCCTTGGGCAGCATTTGGGATCCCAGAGCTGGGAGTCTCTGACAGCTCCCATTAGTGCTACTCTGAGAAATGGTAGGATGTTCACACAATACATGTTGACATTTTTCCAAAAAGAAATTATCAAGCATATTTCTTAAAGGCATTACTGTGTCCTCTTTTCTCTTATTGCACCATTCAGTGGCACTTTCCTCTAGCAAAAGAGAAATCTGTGCTTTCGGCTGTTCCCACCACTAGTCAGGGACCTTTGGGCCGCATAGACGTTGGCACCTGACTCCTCATTCGGGCCTTTCTGACAACAGTGCCAACCCAAGCCCGTATTCAGCCATGCTTATTTTTCCTTCTGCTAACATATGTTTTCTGCTATTTTGCTAAACACATGTTACTTAGGTTCTCACCACCCACTTATTCTGTTCTGTTTACTTTCTTTTAGGTCATTTTCTCTGTGCTATAGACGCTCAAACTTTTCCATAAAGTGGACAGTATTTTAAAGAGATTGTCTGGTGCACGTTCTTGGTTTTCCCATTTCTGACCATAGAACAGTTTTATGTAGCCTTCAGCAGCAGTTTGGAAGGGGTGACATGAATATGCTGATATTTTCTGCATTTACAGTCTGTTTCAGGGGTGGTTGAAATGCACACGCAAGACATTCAGTATTTGTGAGACCAACCCAATGCAGTGCAGGACTGCATCACTTTTATGGATGTCTGCTGACCTTTACTGATGTCTGCTCAGCGGGAAGCGCGTTTGGGGTTCCGGCTTTGCTGAGCCAGCCTGGTGCCGCCTGTTGTCCTCACTGCAGGAGCAGCTCCCGCTTACGTACTGCTACTTCCCAAGAGTATCCTGCGAGATACCAGAAGTATCTTCCTCACCATTAAAGTCTCATGAGCATTATTATAAAAAAGCCTTACTACTGGGCTAGCAGATAGCGCTAAGTAGAGAGTTGAAAATCTTGAGGTGTTTTGCCATTATTTCTTTGCAGCCACTTCAACCCACCTGCTTCTTCCCTGCTTCAGACCTGGACGGAGGGAATTGCAGCTCTGCTCAACGTAGCCTTGTTCCTCATGATCTTAACTGCCTTTTTTAAAGACATGGTTGCATGAGGTGGCATCAAACACTCATCTGAAGCTATGCTAGCAGACGATGCCTGCTACTCACGGACGTGCCTGCTTCTTATGAGCTAGGAAAACCAGGAGGTTATTTGAACCCGTAGAGTGTCCATACTTGGTCTACTGCTAGCCAAGGAATTTGCGTATCGTAAACTCTGATGTCTGTTATGTAGCAGAAATAAAATAAATGTGGACTAGGGTGTTTGTGAAACAAACTTCTAATGATGCAGCATTTTTATGAAAATGTAGCTTTGATAATTAGCTCTAATATCTGTGTATATATTAAGCGAAAAAAAAAGTGTTAATTATTTTATATCTGCCAACTTGAAAAACAAACAAAAAGGTTCTTTCTGGCCAGGTACTTACTGCCTTTGCCAAATACACATTTCAGTTAAACATTGCTGTGTTTACATTTCTAGATAATAAAATTCTTTGGTTTATGGACTGCCAGAAGATAGAAAGCTGAGATTAAAGTCTCAGGTTTGATTGGATTTGTCGTAAAGTAAAAGTGATCGTGAAACAATGACTATTTAATAAACTTTCAGCTGCTGGTGTGTTTTAGAGAAGTTTGAGCTTTTGTCAACCTTACTGTCTTCTCTTGTCTTTGTAATCCATCAGAGTATGTGGTTGCTATTAAAGCTTTTCATTAGTTTGATGGAGGATTAAGATTAGTCCTTCTGTCTGTTCGTCAATGACAACGGCACAAATTACAACCCACTGCTTGGATTTCTACCTTCTGGATATTTGTTTTGTAGAAATCATATGAAGAATAATATTGCCAGGATAAAAGACTGGTGGGCATGGATTGCATTTGTAACAAACACCTCTTCTCTTGTATGGTCACCCAGCTGTCCAGGATACTGATACTTGGCCAGACACAGAAGTATGAGACGCTGGAGTAGTAGTAGTAGTAGTAACTGTTGTTCTTGCTTTTATTCTTTCCACTTTGCTTTTGATAAACCTGTCTTCAACCTTATTTTGTGAGATGGTTGGGATATTGGCATTGCCTCCGTGACACCTGTATCTCCCATTTCAAGATCTGCAGGCCTCCACCTCACGGTCTGCCTGTAGCTGCCGTTATCCCCACCTTACACAAGAGCAACTGTAGGACAGAGTGATGAAAGCCACTGTCACCAGGATTTGAACAGACAACCCCGCAGAAAGATGGGTCAAATGCTACCATACTCCTTGACCCATTCTGCATTTCTGTTTTCTCTCGACGTAAGAGTGCCCATGGAGTAATCTGCTAAGATCCACGCTCGGGCCACCCTTAGGAGGAGGCCGACGCGTCCCATCCACCAACAGGGCTTGCAGTTTTAGGCCTGTCTCAAGACTCTTGTTTGTGGAAGCCAACCAGGCGATGGCCCTGGTGACAGCCAAGCCATCTATCCATGCGTGCATTGGTGTGTGCTTAGGTCTACCCAAGGGAGGAGAGTGTATCCCGAGTTTCTCCTGCGTAATATTATTTGAAGCTTGTTTCACACCCCGACTGAATCCATCTCGCATCTGCAAAAACATAATAAAGGGTTTGGGTTTTTTTT
>VZSV01000101.1:445837-502808 GCA_013398735.1 Nothocercus julius
ATTTTTGTGGATTTCTGATTTAAGGAAAGGAACAAACCCAGTGATTCTACTCTCAAACACTCTGGTGCTATGAAACAGAGAGTTGCCCAGTAAACTGGATAGTTTTTCCAATCTCTTGCTGTCAGAAAACACACAGAAACCTCGCTGGCTCCTTTTTGCTCTCATTTTATTTTAATGCTTTGCAGCAGAGCCGCAACAATACAAATTTGCTTTTAAACCACGATTCAATTTTGGAGGATCCGCAGTTATATGCATGAGCCTGATTTTCTTTTGTGCTGTCTCCAGAACAACAAGTCTATGTGGTATCTGACGCTGGGCTTTTTCCAGTGATTTATTAACTGTGTCAGAGTAGCGGTTGTGAATGCTGGGAAGCTCTTGTATATGGTGACAGTTGATATTGATTATGACAGTTTGTAGACTCTTGTAGACTCTAGTGTGTTGTCAGACAGTGGATAGTATTTTATCCCCTTACTATACATACCAGGGACTATAGATCATAGTGTTTTCTTAAGAAAAGGGCCCATTGTCCAGAGTCTTCGTTCCGCACTGGTATGAGTGAAGTTGTGTAGCATATTGTGCGAGAAAGAGCAAAAAAGCTCAGGCATCCTATGGAAGAGCCAAGCAAATGTCGATTGCTTTGTGGGAAAAAAAGTGAATAGTTTGTTCTGTTCTTTCAGTGGAATGAGCCACGCGGTTGACAGAAGTGGGTAAACGAGTCTGAGTCTGTCATTTAAGAAAATAAGAAAATCTTGTGCTATCCGTTGTGCAGAAATCCAGGCTTATAATGAAGGCCTCGTGTCTGCTAATTTTTAAAGCTTGCCTTCAGTGTCTTTGTATCTTCACAGAGACTACAAATGGGGCTGAGGAAGGGGATTTGTGCAAACTTGAGAGAAAGCAAAAGCCGGCGAGTGAGCTGGTCTGATGGGTACATCAAAAAGATCGCCCCAGACAGTGACTCCTTACTGCTGTTTGCTTTTAGCAAGGCAGGAGTAAAGCAGCACAGAGGAGAAAAAATCTTTCCATTTGCTCAAAAGCTGCTTCACTGTGAAAGGAAAACAGTCAACAGCTGAGTTTTTAGAGACACTCTGATCAGGAGTCAAAAGCCGTTTCGTTTACTATGCTGTTCTAAATTATTCCATGGCTACTGTACTAATGAAAAAAAACAAACAAACAAAAAAAAAAAAACGCCCCCAATGCATTTATTTTTAAAATAAATAGCAGTTTAGGTGCACCAATGATAGTAAATAGAAAAGGAGCTGCTCTTTTTTTTCTTTTCTTGAAAGCTCTTTCGTAACATTTCAAAACATTGATTTTAGATTGATTTAAATGCTGTTACTGCTGTGGTTTTATGTTAGGGTGACACAAAATGATTTTCTGCGCATATCTTAAAATAAATATAATAGCAGGTCACATGTGAAGTTAGCAAAAATAAATGCAATAGCAAGTCATATGTGAAGTTATATTATTTCAAGGGCACCTGGGGCCAATAATATGGCACTAAGTTGAAACCTGGGAAAACTAGATTCTAACACAACTGTGGGCCAGAGGTTTTTCCAGATAAATCCATTAAAATCAGTTCATTTCTCTGTCTGCACCCCACATACGGTCATTTGTTTACACCACAAAGATTTTGAGAAGGAGCTTTTCTTATTAGCTGTATACTCCCTCTCCCAATGCAGTCTTGGTCTCCGTTGGGATTTCCACATGCTGCTATAATACTAGCCTTGCTTTGTGTAATGTCATCTGTATTTTTTAAATTAAATATGGCAGATCAGAAAAAAATGAAGTCCTCAGTGATATCAAGGAGACAGAATTGAACCAAGTGTTTTGATTCCAGTGATGATGCAATTTCCCCTTTTGTGCTCACATTCAGTTTGTTTAAATTACAGCACTACCGGTGTTTAATAATTATGCTGCATAATGAAAGAACAGTCTAGTTTGTACGTTTGCTGTAATCCTAGGAATATACCAAAATTTTACAGTGGCATCTCTTAGTCTGGTATCAGGTATTACATTTTTTATTGCAAAACATCCATGATAATATCAGAAATTCTCTAAAGGAATAAATGGAACTGGTTTTAAGTGTCTGTGGATATTATGGGCTTATTTTATTTGCGTTACTTTCTCCATTTTCATAAAGATTTTTGAAGAAGTTCAGGGGTGAAGAAGGAAGAAGTTCAGAGGTTCAAATGTGAAGAATTGTTTCCTTAGATGACTTTTATCTAAAGCTCTGGAAACAGTTTTCTGTCTCTGCATATTTTTGCCTCCTGAAGCCTGAGACCGCTCCTGGAGAAGATAATTTTGGTGTTGTGCTGTGAGAAGTGACAGCCTCCCAGCACTGGTTGTCAACCATATTGTGACTTACATTAAGATATGTGTAGTTCCTATCAAGAGCTCTCCCCTTCCCGTGAGCCATGTTATGGTCGTCAGAGGGTCCCGTTACTTGCTCGCCGTTCCAGGTGCTTGCCTGGGATGTGCTCCGGGCTCGCCAGGCTCCCTCTGGTCCTCTGAGTTGCAGTCATTTTCTGCTGATTTCCTGACACTCAAAACAAGGCCCTGATTTACCCTGCAGAAGGTGGATACGTTTCCTCCGCACATCTCCGTGCAGGTCTCTCTTGCTTACCGGACTGTGCTGACCTCCTTGTCCAAGGGCTGAGCCTGTTTTCTCTCTCTCTTCCCTTCAGATGGGGTCCACAGCGTCACGGCCATCTGCACCCTGCGCGTCACCATCATCACGGACGACATGCTCACCAACAGCATCACGGTACGACTGGAAAACATGTCGCAGGAGAAGTTTCTCTCTCCCCTCCTTTCCCTGTTTGTGGAGGGGGTGGCGACAGTGCTGTCCACGGCCAAGGACAGCATCTTCGTTTTCAACATCCAAAATGACACGGACGTCAGCTCCAACATCCTCAACGTGACGTTCTCGGCCTTGCTCCCCGGCGGCATTCGAAACAAGTTCTTCCCCTCCGAGGACCTCCAGGAGCAGATCTACCTCAACAGGACCCTGCTGACCACGATCTCCACGCAGAGGGTGCTGCCCTTCGACGACAACATCTGCTTGCGGGAGCCCTGTGAGAACTACATGAAGTGCGTGTCCGTGCTGAAGTTCGACAGCTCTGCTCCGTTCATCAGCTCGAACACCGTCCTCTTCCGTCCCATCCACCCCATCAACGGGCTGCGGTGCCGGTGTCCCCCGGGCTTCACGGGCGACTACTGCGAGACAGAGATCGACCTCTGCTACTCCAACCCCTGCGGTAACAACGGGCTGTGCCGGAGCCGAGAAGGAGGCTACACTTGCGAGTGCCACGAGGACTACACTGGTATGTGTTTATCTTATCTATGACCCATGATTTATAGGTTAGACCGTCAACCGAGCCAGCTCCGTATCACGCTGAAATTGCTGACATTCTTACTCACAGGGAGAAAAACTCCTGGCAGTAGCTTCTGGTGGAGGGAAGGCTTTTATGTGTCACACATCGCTTAGGATAAGAAATCCTGCATGTCCCCACACGCGCAACTGTGAGGACGATGTGTTGGCCAAGCCTTCCCAGGTGGGACAATGTTCAGGTCTTGCAAATCTGCTCTGGACCTGCCTCTAGCAGCCCACTGATGAAGTTACTTGGCCTCATAGTTTACTTGACGGCTATTAAAGGTCGAAGTGCCACTTCCCAAGTACTCTCGAAAAGCTATGGAAGAGAATTAGTTGAACATTTTCTGGTACTTCAGTAAAGTCAGAGGGATTTTTCGTGTTTGAAACTGTATGCGTGTTTAAGTGTTCTGCACCCAAGGGCTGCCCAGCTGTAATTTATGCTGAAATTGCAGGAATGTCTGGTTTAGCCACCCAAGTTATAAAAAATTGAAAAGATAAATTATTCAGATCTTAATTTTAAACAAGGCTACACAGCATGCCTGCCTCCTGGGATGGATGAAACCCCTTACAGGGAAGGCTTTTCCTTCACTTTCATGGCTCAGGACAATAGTTAATAATGTGGTGGTGTGAGGGGAGAGCTGGCGGCCAGCAGGGACACGGTGGCAGCAGGTAAATGAGACTTTTTCCCCACGAGAGGGGCAGGAGGAGGGTTCCCGCAGGTCAGAGAGGGCCTCAGGACAGCAGGATCCCTAAAAGGGTCCTACAGAGACAAACCTTTTTGCCCAGGTGATGAAATCCTAAATCTGGCTGGGATTTTCAGTCTTTGCCAATTTTCCTGCCAGACTTGTCACAAATGACTTATGCAACAGAATATGCTGTAAAGCCCATTTTCCCTTGTGAGGTGTTGGTGCAAACACTATGCAGCAGCGGGCACCACAAAACAAATTTTATGACCAGTTCATTTCATTTAACTCACTCATGTAATATATAGGAATGGCTTGGAGTAGCAAATCTCATTAAACAAAAAGATACCTATAAATAAACTGAACTCATCCATGACTTAGGTACTGGAATAATATTTACTCCTATCTATCAGGTTTTGAGGATGTCATACTAGAAATCTCTGGGGAAAAAAAGGCTGAATATGTTAAACACATAGAGTAGTCTTCGTATAAATAATTCATGAGGATGTTTAATAATTAACGCTGTACTCAGAGCAGACAAGGCACACGTTTGGAGATGCGGGGCCAATGCACCATGTTTTTTGTGCACACAGCAGGATTTGGTCCCTCACTGCCCCACGTGGCCACGTGCCGTGGCTCCTTCGACCTGGTGAGTCCTGATGCCCCATGAGCCAGGACAACCAGGAGAAATGCGCCCAGCCCCATTCGAGAGCCCTCTGGAATCTTTTATCCTGTAAATTGATAGGAATATTATCAAATACTCCTGTTTTACTGCAAACACAGGCAGCTGAAATGTAGTATCTCCTCTGTGGTTACTTGGTGTTACATTAGTGCCTGGAGACTCATCATGGCATGACAAGGTTTCCCCATTAAGTCTGACACACTTACCCACATATGGTGGTCATTAGGTGGCAGTTGCTTTTAATCCCTGTTACCAAATGGGGTAGAAAATATTATCAACAAATAATATATTATCAGAAATATGTTATGAAGTATTTGCTTCATTATTGAATCTTGTCGCAATCCATTTTAAGAACTGTGCTATTTTACTCAGTATTTTTGTCCTTTTTGAGGTAATTTCATAGACATTTACAGGTTAAATTTGTATGTTAGTCATAATGTTGTCTTTCCCAGTTATATAAAAAAAAGTATACATGATGCACTGTATATCTATTTAACATTTAAATAGTGTAGGGTTTTTTTTAATAACATCAGTGCATACTGAATTATATAATGTAATGGTAGCAGATGAGAATGAATAGAGCACTGTTGGGGTGGTGGCATCAACAGAGAGTTGTTACAGTGGTATTAACTCCATGTAGGACTAGTATACTAGTATGAGACATTTATGAATCTTTGAATTAACTGTAAAAGATGAAATGTAAGTGGTAGTAGTCAGTGAAATGCAGCCTGCTCTGGAAACTCTGAAATTCCAGCTTCCCAATTAAGAGCCTATATAGAAAAATAATTGTAAGAAAATACTAGTAGCTGTCATCTCCTTGGTAAGATATGCTGAAAGTTGATGATAAATCACTACACAGTCATAACCTTGTACTGAATTTATCTGACTGGTCACCTGTTAAAAATATAGTATTTATTTCCTGTAGAAGATAATTATGTCCGATCTTAATCGGATGGAATTTCCCTCCATTTTTCCACCCTGCTTTGAAGCTCTCCATTTGTTTTGATGTAATTGTTAGTCATTTATACACGATGAAAGTTTCTCTTTCTTCGGGAGGCTTCTGTTACTAGCACAAAGGTAAACTGAGCTTTTACAAGGTATTTTTGAAATTTGAATACTCACTAGTTCTTGGATACTTGAAATTAGCTTCACTTCCTGTGGCGTAAGGAGGCAAGTGAACAAGGATATATATTTTTAATCTCTTCTTTCAGAGTAAGGACCACGTTAGGTTCTTTTGTTTTACCCAAATTTGCGCACTAGGTGAATAGCTCACAGTAACAAAGGTGCCATTGAGTGCAGGGAGCTACGTGCATGGCTGGGAAGCTGGAGGGTGTAATTTAGTTAAGCAAACAAAGACAATGAACACTGTGGAAAGCATTTTTTTTTTTTCTGCTATATTTTGTACATCTTTCAGAAGCAGTTGAAGTGAGCTATAGGTAGAGATATGGACAGAGGTAAAAATGTCTATACCTCAGAGGGGTGAATCCCTGAAAGGCAAAAGCGTAATTAGATCCACACAGACATATTTGCTGCCACCAATTCCTGAATGAGCTGGACTTCCGACCCCATCTTGGTTCCGGGATCCATATCACTGAGGCCATAAGTTGCCACCTTTCTGGAAAGAGATTCCCGTGATTCCCTGCGGCTGCGATTCCTGCCGGAGCTGGTGTCTGCTGCCACGACTGGGATCCCTGCAGCAGCCCCCATGTCAGTCCAACATTTCCATAAATAAAATTTTGTTTTATACATAACGAAAGCACTCCAAAGAGGGAAAAGGAAACCCTAAAACAATGAAGAGATTTAGTGTTCCCACTGTTCTCTTTAGCACAGGGCTTTTTCTCAGCCTCCTTTCCTACTTCACCCGTAGCAAGGAGCGATTTTGAAGGAGAAGATTGTCAGAGAAGTTCTCATAACCTCTACATCTCTCCTTGGATTTCAGTTCAGGTGGAGGGAGAAATCTTAGGTGCCTATAAATCTTCTAGTAATCAAATACAGCAATTAGAGATCTTTTACATGTAAATGTTTTTTTTCTCCTAATTTATTTTTGCGATACCATATTGACATGAGAAATCATGACATCTAACTTTACTGCCATGAATTCTCACTTTGTGCAGTGAGAGGCAATTATAGATGGTTTTGTAGAATGGTGCCAGGAGTCACTATTAATATTGTTTAGTAAGTTCTCAGCATTTGCCTCTTTTCAACAATGTACTAGCAGTAATAGTAAATGTGAAGATTTGGTTCTTGGGTATCTTTACTTACATCCATTCTTTAGGAGGTAATTTCACTACCTGGTGCAATACTAGATTCTCACTTTTCAGACCAGGGAGATTTATTTGGAAGAATTTCAGCTTTCAAGTACAGAAATCTGGCAGCCAGGGTAGCCGTAATGAGTATTTTATCTTTGACTGGAGTGTCTGAAATTCCAGCCCCAGTTACACTTCTGCCACTCCGCTAAGCCATTGGGATCATAGGTTCCTAACAGCAAAATCTTGTACGGTGGGTCTTAATATGATTCCTTTAGAGTTCTTACTGCATCTTTAACTCCTTGTGCAGTTTTTGGAGGTTGAACAGCCTGAACAAGGTTTGCCATCTCTGGGCTGTGGGGCTTTGTCAACACTTTCAAATGGTTTGGGCCAAGTTTGTCTTTGATACAAACCACCAAATAAGGAATTTTGTTGTTCCCAAACACTCCCATAATTGTAGACAATCAGACAACTTGGTCCAATATTTTGCCAGTACAAGGCAATAGCTTGTACTGCTGCTGCCTTAAACAGTGTCTTTTAATCCCCATCTTGAAAGTTGCGATAGGGGTTGTGATGGGTGCATATATATTATAAAAATACGAGAAAATGGCAGCATCTAATGCTGTATAAAAACAGTGTATTCCTTTCCAGGAGTTTAAATATAACCACAGTTATTAGGGCATTGGGTGATTTTCAACAGGCGAGAAAGTTGAAGAAAAGCATTCACTATTCACTGTTTGATTACGTGCATTGCTTCTGGAAACCTCACAGCATCACCTGGTTGTCCTTACTTGATGTTTCTGTATGGCAACACTGGGAGAAATCACATTTTGAATGCTTTCACTCCTCCAGAAGTAGGGAATTCTGTGCAACACTAGAAATTTTCCTTCTTTTTCAGCAGTGCTACACCATTCTGTTATTCTCGTGTTTGTGGTTGAAGCTTCATGTTTATAACTTAAACACAGTTTTTCCATTATTTCTGTGGACCAGTTGCTCTCCATAGCTGAGGTGGCCTTTTCACATATGATGGAGGAATAAACAAATACATCCTTCTAGGCTCCTTCCTTGGGATTATTACTTCCTATCTTGTTCTCAGCTCTTGTTTTCACAGTTGTCCCAACACATCCTTTTCCATCACCTCATCTCACGATTTTTTTTTCTGAGGGAAACCCCCTTCTCCCTTGCTGAAATAAACAGACAGCCCAGCTGGTCTGGGCATTGCAGGCTGTGTCGCTGTGGTTGGCAGTGATTTTTCAGAGCATAACTGGTACAAAAGCTGCAGAAGCCTCTTCATTTTTTTTTGTCATCATCTTCATCGCTCAGCTGTGTACCAGCTATGCACTTTGAGACGTGGCGTCTCATAAATCTTCTTCCGAATGCTTTGAAGTTTCGCTGTATGACCAATAAACCCCAGATGCTGTCTTGTGGGCTGACTTCATATCTGCCCATTTAAGGACCCCTTGCAACCTATTCTTCGCAATTAGCCATGGATAATAAGTCTTCCATTGATTCTTGTGCAGGGCATGCTGCACGTCAGGAACGCTGCCGTCAGTTGTGATGCTTTCTTCGCTTTTTCACCTTTTAGTGTTACATACTTATGGAGTACTGTGTGCAGTTCTGGGCTCCCCAGTACAAGAGGGATGTGGAGCAAAACCTGTGCAAAGGGCTGTAGCATATTACCCTCCTCCCCAGGTGCATTGAAAAGCTGCTGCTTCACGTTTGAAAGTGTCCCCAGCTGAGGCGCCGTCATCCCAAAACGCTGCTCGTGGGATCACCTTTGATTCGGCTAAAACGCCCGCGGTTGAGGCTCTTCCCCTGGAGCCCCATGGCTCGTCCTTCCTGCCCCTGGAAATACTCGCACGGATCAAAGTGCCTGCCAGTCACTGTAAAACGCAGCTACAGACCCAGCCTTTTGTTTGTTCTTTTTAATTAGCTGGATCGCGGCTTGACGAGACTCCAGCCCTCGCAGTGTATTTTAACAGTGATGTATTAAGGGCAGTTTGTAAAAAGCAGCAGAACAGATACCAATATAACCGCTTCGCCCTCTCTTTGGAAGCTACCCGGGTCCTGTGAACGCTTCTGAATTTGGAGACCTATGGGCATTCCCACTAATAATTTACAGATATAAAGTTACAATTGCTTTTATTTCAGCATACGTGCAAGGTCTCTTTTAGTGTTCTTAGCTGTTGTACATCTATTTCTTTTTGAATGATTTGGCTTTATCAATTTTCTGCAGTTCCCAGGCTCTTACTTGCTCTCAACATGTACTTCTGGTTCCACACTGATGGCATTTCTTTTACCACATCTAAAGGGGAGTCTCACCTCTCCCAGGCTTTTGACATTGTTAGTAATGATGTATTTGCTTATCTCCGTTCTTATTACTAACCAAAATACAAGTGGAAGGTGGGTAGTAATTATACAAACTGGAGCCATTTGATATTGTAATTTTATAGGTACACGTAGAACCCCTCCTTACGGAGGTGCCCAATTTCTCACACACTATCATAATTCTGAACATTTACATGCATTGAAGAACTTTCACCTGAGAAGAACTACACACACTAAATGAGGGTTATTTTAATTAAAATATTTTAAATAGCAGTTTATTAAACTACAGCAAACTACCCTGCGACAATGGTTTATCATTGTTCTTTTATTAATTTAGCTAAGTTGAGCCTTTTGTAAGGCATGACTTCACATTTTTTTTCTCATAGTTTTTAATGTCCATAAGGTTACTTGGATAAAATTTTAAACTGAATGGAAGGCACACAAATGCATTTTAAAATATCAAAACTTACAGCTACTAAGTGTGAAAATAGCCCATATATTAGACTACCCTTTAAGTGTTTCTTTTGCCAGTGACAAGGTGTCTTAACTGGTTGTTTCTCACTGAAAATGAATTGGATGTTGGTGGAAAAAAAGAGAAGAGAAAGGAAGAAAAAAAAATGTCAACAACCTGCCTTTAAGTTACTTGTTGGGAAGATAAAACTGTGATGAGTACTATTTTCTTCAATAGGCCTCATGTTCTGGAAATTCTCTCATGATTCTCACAGCCATAGATTATGGCTAAAATAAGAAATTCCAAGTAGGCTGGGAATAAATATTTCAGATGCCCCAAAACAAAAAGAAGTTCAACTTCCAGGGAACGAGGTATGCAAGGCTCATTTTCTCTTATCTCCTAACCTAAACCTGGGAGAACACAACTTAAAAAAGCACAGAACTGCAAAGAACCTGCGCTGCTCGCGTGTGCATTTGTGATCACGGAGACAGCGGGATGGAGTGCGGGATCCAGAGACGGGGCTATTAGCGTGATGTCCCGTTAGGGAGGAAAATGTTTAAAGCCCTTTTTTTGTGCGTGTCTCTTCTTTGTGTTGCCATGATTGGAAATTTCGGCGGTTGAGCAGCCGGCTGAGGCACTTGGCCTTGAACACCGGGATAATTGGAGCTGGGCAGCGCAGTTAGGCAGAGCACGGTGGGAACGGCAATCTCATTGTGGTGGCAAATGCTCTTTTGTTTAGAGCATCACGGATCACTGCCTGCATCCCAAATCCCAGTCCCCTGCTCCTCATCCGTGCTGGGCTTTGCTTTCCGAGGCTCCTCCTGTGCTCTGCCGCTGCCCAGCTGGATCCAAACATGCAGAGCATTTACCATCCGGAGTTTTAAAGTTTATTTTTCTAAATCAGGATGAATATATTTGCTTTGCACTAACTTTAGCGAAGCATAATAGATCTCATATATTCTATTTTCCAGTGCGTTTTTAAAAACATGGTTTAGGTAGATGAGGCTGCCCATGCTTAGCACACTAATGCGTGCATGATATGAAACATTACTGAGTGCCTTATATTAGTATTTAAACACAATCTAGATGATACAATGATGTATATTAACAAGAGCTGGCAATCGTATAAGTTTGCTTTAAAATGCAACCATATTTTTCAAAAAAACAAATTTTAATCTAGTTAAGTGTCTCCACAACAGTGAATTACTAGCTGTGGACCTTGACTGAATTCATTTTTGATCAGTTACATATATATATATAAATATAAATATATATCACTTTTGCATTTCTACCTATTCTGTACATTAAAAAGTACATTTATTTCAAGATTTTCTGTGCAAGTTGTACGACAATATCCATTCCAAAATTCATTAAGAAAAGGAGGTTTCCCTGATTTAGTTGCTTGTGGTTCTCAGTTACTTTTTAGAATATTTTAGGGCTCCTTTTCTAGTACTCACATTAATTGCCGTTATCCTTCTTTCCAAGAAAGCTCCTGTGACCACGTTGGACATTAAGGGGCACGATTTTCACTGCGGTCAGCCTGTTTCCCAGTGCTATCATTTTTACCTCTGTATTGGATTACGCGTAAGATGTGAGAGCGAGATTTCCCTGGGAAAGCTTCAAATCCTAGAAAAGGCAAAATACTCTCAGCTCTCACCAGTTTTCCTTTAATGCCCGTGTGCAGAGTATTCACACAGTTACTCTCAGGAAGCTGGTGAGGGGATCAGGACAGGCCCTTTCTTCCCTCTTTTAACTCTTATTCTGAGTCTGAATATCAAGCCTGTAACAGCCTCATGGAGCAAAAGAAATGGGAGTTTAAACTGGAGTTTAGGCGGGAAAGGGCTGTCCTAGGGGCTCTCCTAAAACAAACAGGAACGTTTGCCATCGAAGGGGAGAACCCCATCTGCTTTTTCCCATATTCTGGAGAGCTTTTTTTATCTTCCTGTCCTTCTGCTGCCAGGTAGTTGTCATATTTGTGGGTAGGGCCCCTTTTCCAACTGCCTGAAGTTAAACTGCTCAAAAGGAAGTGCTAGAACCTTCTCTTTCCCTAGCAATCCGGGAATTGGGAGGTGCAGCCCTTCAGTGTCCTCCTCAGTGCCCAGCAAAAGTTGAAACTTTGCCCTGTGCAATGGCTCCTTTTGGGGATCTGAACAGAGACAGACGTGCCGAGTCCACAAGGAAACACGTGAGGACCAGGAAAGGCCGCCGGTTCCTGGGCTGAAGGACACCAAAGTGCACATGGGTGCAAACGAAGACCAGGCTGCAGAGCCTGTCCCCACGGGGACACGACCTGTGGCTGCTCCAGCTTCAGCTCCCTCTGCGGAATGACACTCCAGGACCAGGAGCAGGGAGCATGGAAAACAGAATGAAAAAATGTCAGGCATACGTGTGGTTAAGGTAGGGGAAGACTCTTTCTCTTAAAAACAAATAGAGTGGGAGATAGGCCTCTGTGAAGGAATTTAGCACGTGTTGCAGAGGTGTGTTTTGTTCTTACACCTCTAGGTTTCACATCAGCTTTTAACGGAAAATGGCAAGAAGGTGGGACTTGCAGAAAGGTCTGTACCAAAAGCTACTACAACTAAGTTTTAGTGCAAATTGCAGACACATTGACATAATCTAATGTAGTTTAGTATTTGCATCTGTAGTAATATTTTGAATACTACTGAGTACAAACAGAGATAAAGCTTAAGCTTCTGAGAGGCAGTGCTTCTTGGGTATATCTTACCCCGAATCAGTGCAGTTGGCATTATGATAGATTGTCTTACATATGTATAGAGTCAAGTGTATGTGTATATATGTCTTACATGTATTACCTACCACTGAACTCACTGATGTCTGGAAATGTCTGTGTGCTTCTTTTCTCTTTTGTGTCCATTTGTGTGTTGACATAGTCCTGGGTGATAAACGTACCCCGGAAAGTTCTCTAAAGCTTGAACTTAGCAGGTCAGATGCAGAGGGAGATGACAGCTTGCAGCCTAATGCACTTGAATCAACGGTGTGGTAACTTCTGTAGCTTGGAGATAGTTGTAACATCAGCAAAAGAGTAAAATATAAGAAATTAGCATCCCACAGAGCAAAAATTGTTGTCAAACGAAGAATATAGTACTGTGATTTCTGGTTCCTTGTGCTTCAAGAATATGCAGGTATTAAACAGAAAAAAAAAAAAAAAAAAAAAAAGCATTGGCATAAGTTGTGTTAAGTTTTAAAGTGTTGATAATACCTCTGAGGTTTGTACCACTCCGGATCTCCTTGCTGGAACATAAATGCAGAGCTATCTAGTGTAAACAAAATGTAAGCTTTTTAACTGAGCGTATTTAATCCTCAGCAAATACATGAGGAAAAAAACATGGACATTAAAGATCTGGCTGAGCCTTCTGTTTGTGCACAGTTCTTGTGCGTAGTCAGCACTGGTAGAAGGTGCTTGGGAGCATAAGATCCAGTCACCATTCACACGACAGAGCAGATACCATCTTGAGAAGGTGCTGGTGATTTCTGGAATCCACAAAGGACTAATTAATTTCTCCAACAGATGTGCCCCAAATATCACTAATCCTCCTCTGTATCGTTTCTTTTTTCCTATTGCTCCGTGCTGAAGCTGGTGCTATGCTTTGGAGCTGGCCGGATTTGGGGCTGATGGGGAGCTGAGCAGACATCTCAGTTTTCTCTCATCCTGCTTCTGAGAAACGTGGCACGCTGTGGGTTTATCTCTGTTGGTAGTGCAGAAGGTGGGGCTGGGTCCTCTCCTGCTCTTGCCCATTTAGCCAGGTTTCCATCGCCGTCCTCCTTCTCGGAGATGCTGATGGCCATGGCCCCAGGGCAGCTGGGGAGCAGATGTCGTCACTGAGGAGCCCAGTGGGAGGAAGAGCAGGGAGAGAATCACCAGCATATTCCCAGTGAGGGGGAATTGAGAACAGAAGCTGCTTCTGAGCAGTGAAAAGAAGCAGAGTTAGGCATTTTGGACCAGAATTTGACCATCAGAAGCTCTCACATGCCTTGGGGCAGGCAGATGCCACCCACAGTTGAGAAACTAATAAAAGAAAATAAAAAGTGATGATTATGTCGAAGCATCTCATGATTAAAGATCTCATGACCTTCATCGAGTCCCATGATTTTGGGGAATCTGATTTGTGAGTTATCAGGAATGCCCAGAGGGACTTTGTGGAAAACAGCCCGGAGAAGGCAGCAGGGTGATGGCAAAGGAGATTCGCCGTAGCTGTAAGAACATGACAGTTCTGCACTGTGTCTTCCCAGCACCTCAGGGTTTAATGCTTATGCCCACAAGAAAAAATAAATCAGATCTAGAGGTAAAACAATCATTTCCTGAGTATCTTGGTATAAGATCATTTGCCATCCATTGCCTCAAGTAAAAAATAAAGAGATGGATTGATCGATCGATCTTCATTCATAGTGTGAGAGCAATTGTTCAGAATTGCTTTTGTTGTTTCTTTGCTTAGTGTTTTAAGTCAGATTACTGAATACAAGACATTTAACAATATCTTGTTAAATCTGGAGCAATTAGCTCCTTACATTGCAAAGGACAGTTGTTGTTATGAGTCAGAGGGATTTAGTCCTAAGTAGTGGGGGACAGTGAGGTGGGGAGGCTGTGTAGTGCGTGTTTGTATGTCTCTATGCATTTCTTTACTTTTAACCTTTTTCTGAAAAGCCTTTGTAGAGTAGGAAGCAACAGAGAGAGCAGAATCAAGGGGAGGGGAGACTCCGAATGTAAGAAGGTTGTGGCCAATTTTAATTTTTCTAAATCCCAACACTAAAACATAAATGACTAAGTAAACTAATAAGTAAAAGGAAAAATCAAAATGTATTTTCTAACTGGGATGAGAGGTTTCAGGATAATGAAGGTTCAGATCCCTCCCAAAGTGAAGAACATCAGCATCAATGTTAAGTCTCACAACTCTGTCTGCTGGGGCCTCGCAGAAATGGCAGTAGGAGTTTGGCTATTGATTTCTAAGGGACCAAGATTTTACCTCTGCGCTTCAAATAACACCTCCTAAGCTGTCTGCATAAAATGATTTATGAATACAGTTTTGCCCTTAACCGTATCACAAGTCACCAGAACATTGATGGCACTAAGTTTTGTTTGATCTAACTCCTCCACTAAACATGACTTTTTCTGGATAACAGCACTCTTGACTTCTCTCATAAAAAAAAGGAGAGGGGTGTATACACATATGTAAGACAGCCTATCACAGTGGGAGATTTTTTTTTTTCATTTGTAAATAGAATATACTGGAATATGAGGCTAAGTTCTCCCACTCGATTCCAGGGGTTTGATTCATGTGCCTCAGTGAGAGATTTCCCTTTAAGCGCGAGACCCAACGTCTGTTTGTGTTACTCAGCTTGCACCTAGGCATTTCAGGCACTGGATGAGTCCCTTTTCCTGCAGGAAGTTCCTGAGCAGTCGCTGGAGAGGTGAGTGTCCACTGCGGGCCTTGATCGCATTCAGGGCACTGCGCTCGCCCAGGAGCCGCCTAAACCAAGTTGCAATGAGGTGGGGAAAGGGTGAGACTTTGATAAATCCCAGTGTGAGCAGGTTAATATTACACACCCCGAAGCTGAGGGAGGGACAGGGAGGACGAACTTGCTGCAAATATTTTGTGGGACGCAGCGTGATGCTCTCCTGCTGGCGCTCGCCCTGGGTCCTGAGCAGGTAGCGACGGGATGGGAGCAGCGCGGAGCGAACGGGACACGGGCTATTAACACAGAGACTGTGGAGCCTTAATGGCATCATCGTCCTTTTTTAGCACTTTGGGCACAGAAAGCCTCAGATGGGGCTCGAGCACGTCTGCCGCGGGGTTATCTCCCCTCCAAGAGTGCCTGTCGCGCTGGGTTCTGCCAGCCCACACATGCGTCCTGGGCTGGGTGGCCTTCACGCTAGTGCGGGAGATTTTAAAGCCAGATATTTAACAGATTTCCGGGAGGAATTTTCCCAGTCTTTTTTTCAATGGGTAATTTTAACAACCGCAAAACTTGCTCACGGCATTGATCGCTTCAATTCCTATCATCATTCCAAGTTATGAGCATTCCAGTTACCAGGGGAAGAGGAGGGTTGATTTTCTCATAATGTGTAACATATCAAACACATTTTTAAAGATAATTGGTTCTTAGAGCAGTGGGGATTCTTCAAGAATTTAGTTGCCCTATTTCTTGTTGTTTCTGCAAGTCTCTCGTTTTAGGCTGCCTGCTCTAAATCAGCTTCCCAGAGTTTCCATGCTGATGAAGGAGCTACGGACATGGAGAACAGGATTAATATGTATCTAGAGCAAATGACAGGAGGGAGGAAAGGGGAGAAGAATCAATTCAAATTAAACAATTACAGATAACTGAGTGAAAAATTAATATGTGTCCAGGGAAGCTGGAAGAAAAGAAACAAGAACATCATTGCAGATCTGCTGCTTCATGCTAATGTATATTTAATGTGGCATTTCAAGTGAAAATAATCAGAGAACAGTACAAGTTTTTGAGGACTAATCCTTAGATGGGAATATTACAAAAAAAATAGTGAAGTGTGGAGTAATTCTGTATTCACTTCAAGGCCATATTGTTTTTAGCAACCTTTCCAACATTATACATGGTCTCTCATTGCAAGGTCGGGCAGCTCACCAACCAAGACACGGCAATACTTCTGCAGTGACCAGCTTGCTGACGCGCGTGGGTGTCCTGTTTGATCCTCACATTACGATGTTCAGCTCACAATGTGTTTGCAGTTAGGGGATTATTCATCCACATTTAAAATAGCTTGTTCCTTTTATGTTTCTTTTCACTTTTTATCACCATACCTTCTTTGTTTAATGTCTTTCACTACTTCATTTGGAATGCATCAGGGAAAAAACAAATGAAACCATTTTCTAGACAATTTTTTCTTTGCTTGTTCTTGTAATGTTATGCCCAATATCCTGCCTTTCATGAAATTCATATTAGAGTATCACAGGGTGATCTCAAGGGCCTTAAAACGGAGAAACACTGCGTAAAGGGCTGTATATAAATGCTACAGGCTTTCATAGTTGTAGGAGTCATCAATATTAATTGCAAGAATATAAGATTAGCTCCCATCCTGTAACAGTAAACCATTCAGTGGCTCGGTCCAGGAGCTCTTCAAAGCCCGAGAATCTGCCCGGCAGATAACAGGCAGACACAGCGCGGTGTTATCTGACAGCGCGTGCTTTAGATTTAGCAGCCAGAGGGACTGAGCTTTACATTTCCTGCTTGAATTTCACAGAATTGTGATATAAAGGAAGTGTTTTGAGTGGTTCCTAAAATACCGGCTGGTGTGAAAGACGAAATTATGCTCAAATAGCAAGCGCTGCCTTGGGCGGAGAGGCGCGTGAGGGGTCCTGGCGGCCGCGCTGCAACGATCCTGGCACCGGTTGCTCTTCGGACCCAGAGCAACTTGCCCACTTGCCCTCAGGCTCACACTATTTTTTCCCTCGATGGACTGGGGCACATCCAGTCTCAGCCCCCTGACCTTCAGCTGCAAGCAGCTGCACAATCCCTTCCTTTTTCATCCTGAGACAGCCGCACTTGGGAATGTTGGCGATGCTCTTCCTTTCCAGTTCCAAAAGCAGCTCTTCCCTAAGGGGCTTCCGAATTGAGCTCGAGCCTGGCAGGACGCAGCCAGCCCTCCCTGCCAGAGCTCAGACGGGTGGGCTCGAATTCAGCTTCTGGGAGTGTTTTGCGACCTGGGCCAAAAGGCCTTCGTGTGGCTCTTCAATTTGTCCTTCCCAAGGGTGGCCACCTCAGGCTGGACATACATCATCCCACAGCTACCTAATAACACCAACATGTGGTATTTCTAAGTAATCCCAGGTACTGTTTTTCCTTTTGGAAAAACGTCAAATAAGGATTTACTATGTTTCTTCATGGACCTTTGTGCCTTGAAACATAACATCCACTTGCAGTTCCTGCAGGGATTTCAGAAAAGACGTTTTAATGTATTTTGGTCAATATACATAAAATATGAAAATTCCACATCAAAGGATATGCTTCAAATTCAGTTCTCATTTGCATGCGTAATGAGAATTCAGAATAATTTTAGTAACTGGGACATTAGTTATGCTATACTTGAATGAATATAGGACAAAGGATCATGTTTAGGATTGAATTAACAGCTTTTAAAACTACTTTTTTTAACCTGCCATGATGAAAAGCAACAGTAAACATAATTCAATATACTTTCAGTATACTTTCAATACTTTTAATTAACTTCCAGTTAGTTTTCTCTTAAATAGTTTTGTGTCTCTGAACAAATGATCTATAAATTCTTACCATATTATCATAGAATTAATACAAACCCATCAGTGACTTCAAGTTTAGGTAGTTATATTATGTTTCTGTATTGCCATGGCATTTCCACAGCATGTTAGAATGACAAGAATTTCTCCTTTTAGCTTGGGCCTTGTCTTTTTTTTCTCTGTGTATTCAGGTCTGTGCTTTATTTGCTTTTGCCAAATATATCATTCTGTTCTCAGAAAGCCTGGAAGATTACATTCCACTCTGAGTTGGAGATTTATTTCACACAATATTGCTCTACTGCTTTAAAAAGTACAAACCTGTGTTTAGTCTTTCATGTAGAAACTGTGGTTTTGCATTTTTGTGAGAGTTTTGAGAGGATTTGTACAATTATTGAGTTGAGGGGGGTTTTGACTCTGCTTATGCAGCAGACCATCAATTCTCCAAAGCATTTGATGTGTTGGGGGGCTTTTCCTTAACATAGGCAATACATTGAGAAATTTTTCTGTCTTGGTGATTTACAAAATTTCTAGCAGCAGCAGCAGCACATTGTAGAGCATTTTAATTCCTCTCCAAAGTATTAAGGATGGTGTATTTGCATACTCTTGCCTAACCCAATGCAGTCAATAAAGGGAAGCAGGAAGGTACTTAACAAGCGGCTTTTGCAGCATGGCCTCTTAATATGATAAAAAGAGAATCTAAGGACATGAGTCCTGAATCAAAAATGCTCTAAACATGAGCTTAAAGTCAGATTTTGAGCTATGTGCTTTATTACTTTGTCATTTGGGACTTGCTAGTGCAGTAGTTTTGCAAAGCCCAGGAATGAGCAGCGGGCTTCCCGCCCAGCTCAGCCATCCCATCCCGGCTCCGGTGTGGGAACCCGTGGGAGCTGGGCTGCGGGGGCGGCTGGCAGAGTGGAGCTTCCCGTTTTCCTGTGCCCTGTCTGGGAGTCACCGCCCGTAGTTCCTGCTGCTTTTACTTCCTTTTAGGAATGCATTTGCACGTTTTAAACTGTGCTTGAATGAATTCAACTATGTAGTTTCGTAGCAAGCAATCATGCAAATACTAGGTGGTCAGGCACACGCTCCTTCACCTGGCTCTGTTGAGCAGTTCTGCTCTGCGTTTGGCTGTGAGTTGTCATTACTGGGTAGAATTCAGCCATATAAGTCACCTTCAATTTCTGTGGGCGGTTTATTATGCAGGATCTGAACACTCAATAAAGAATCACCATTACAATTACCTTAGAAAGACACTTTCCAAAACATAAATGTTAAATAATTAGCTTACATAGAATGCTCTCTGTGTAATTATTAAGTCAGGAATTGCTTTTGTCCTGGCCACAGCAGACTTTTCTTTTTTAAATGGATATCCTCCGCACAAACCACAAAATCACAAATTATTTTTTTAAATTATGATCCACTGTCAAATTCCGGGCAAACACAGGAAGTATTATGGCAAATGTACCTAATTTTTCAGAACCTGTATTTAATGAATATTAATACAGATTTCTGAATCGAATAAAGGTGAAGCACAGAGAAAAACAACTTCAGTATGCAATACACAAAATCCTTAGCTACTGAATGAAGTTACGATGCACATCTCTGAGAGATTCACTCAAGGGCTGTCACTTGCAGGATGCATAAGAAAAGATGAAGTAATATACATACATATATATATATGCAATGTCATCTGTGTTCTGCTCAGCTTTCATGCTGGTGCATTTGAAGCCTTGTGGCATGGGCAGTAAAGCCAAATTCCACTTGAGGTGAAGTGCAAACACTTAACTGTTTACCCAGTTTCCAACCTATAATGAAATAGTGGAACAATTCGCGCATATTTTGGTTGACGGGCAGTGCACAAGTTCTTTAATGGTGGTGTTACCTACTCCCATACAGATCTATGCAGCTTTATATTTATCACTAATTCTGAGAGCAGCCAAGGAATCCAAAAACTGGAGCCAACGCTGTCAGATATTTGAAGGAGGATCACACAGCAAACAATATTGTGAGCCACATTCAGAACTGAGACTTGAAAGACATTGCAGCATCCTTATTCCTCTCCTGTTCCAGATCCGTCCCTTGATTACAGAAGGAATTGGCACAGAAGTTTGAGAACAGCTTGGCTTTGAGCAGGAGTGGTGTTCGAGCCCGCGCCGTTGGGGGCGACCGGCTGCTGAGGGCGCAGGGTCTCACTCCCTGGTGTCTTCTCCTCCCCTTGCAGGAGAGTACTGCGAGGTGAACGCGCGCTCCGGCCGCTGCGCCCCCGGCGTGTGCAAGAACGGCGGGACCTGCGTGAACCTGCTCGTAGGAGGGTTCAAGTGCGAGTGTCCTCCCGGCGAGTACGAGCGACCCTACTGCGAGATGACCACCAGGAGCTTCCCGCCGCAGTCGTTCATCACCTTCAAGGGGCTGCGGCAGCGCTTCCACTTCACAGTGTCCCTCATGTGAGTCCCTCCTTCTCCTTGCTTGTCCCGGCGTGGAAGGGTTCGAGCCTAGATGCGGGTCCAGTCGCTTCTGCATTTGAGTTCAAAGTGTATTTATTAAATGTTGCATGCCACCGATTAACTGTGTAGAGGCAGCTCCCGGCGGGTTTCTCCTTGACGTTGACTCCTGCGGGAGTGCGGAAGGACCATGTGCTTAGCTTCCTGCTGCTGAGGCCACTGAGGTGTTGACTGTGTTTCTTTTCCTAGAAACTTCTACCGAAAGCTTCTTTTACTAAAGAAAGAGCTTTTTTAACAAGCAGCTTATCCATCTCCTCTACCATGACGATTGGTATCCGGATGCGCGAGTCCTTTCGTGGTGGGACGGTGCCGGATCCCACAGGGGTTCGCAGAGGAAGCTGCTTTCAACCTCGTCAGGCTTGGAGGGAGCCCAAGGAGCTCTGAGGAAACAACCACTGGTTAATGGGAGGCGCGTGGGGACGTCCCTGGAGCAGCGTGTCGCACCAGGGCCTGGTGCCAGGCCTGGCAAGGCAGCACTGCCCGAGGGAAGGGAGCTGGCCAGGCTGGCCGCCGGTGCCCGTGGGCCCTGCCTCTGCTCGAGCGTGGCTGCGCCCGCGCTGTGCGGCACGGGGACAGGAGCGGGGAGAGGGGCTGTGCGGGTGAGTCAGGGCGCCGCATGAGCTCTGTGGCCGCCCTTCTTGTGGTGGGCGGTGGTTCCCCATCCGGGCCTCCGCAGGCTGTAGCCACTGGCCAGGTCGCAGCAGCAGTTGTTTGGACAGGCTTGAGGGATGGCTGGATGGGCCGACCCGGACGGGCTTGCCCATGTCTCAGGTATGTAAAGGCTCTTTTCGCACGTGTTTGTGGCCTGCCCCAACAGACTCTCCCAGCGGCCTCCCAGCCGGGCTCTCACTTTCCACATGGGAACCCTTGAGGGCTCTCGGGGAGGTCGGGGTGGGCAGCAGCGCTACAAAGGTGCCAGCCACGCTTCATGGGCCCTGCAGTGAAAATCTGTTCCCTGGAGAAGACTTCTTTGGTTGGCCTGCTTAAGGTAGCGCTCGGCTGCAGCAGAACAAGCGCTCCGGAAGTACGCACAGATTTTCTCCGGAGAAGATGCAGATCAGCAACCTGTCCTTGGTTTAGCTGGTCAAGATTGACCTTTGGGTCTTCCTCACAGAGGGCTGAGTAAATAGCACAAAATGTATTAGTCCTGACTCAAAAGGACAAACTTAGGATTTATGGATAGGTGAAAGAACAGTAGCGACAAAGGACACATTTGTTTGTCCTGCTGGAGAAAGGCAGGAATGACAAAACCAACCACACTTCCTGCTTAGCTACTCAGCAGCTGCTTGGTGTTTTACATCTCTCTGTGGCCAGGCAGCTTCTTCCCATTTTATTCTTCCTGAATCCTGCGGTCAAATTTTTATAGAGTCTTGAAATTTTGGTTAAATCAGAAAATGCAGATACAGTTTGCAAGTGAGCCGAGGTAGGGAACCGTTGTGCCTGCAAAGACTGTTTTACAGCATCAGATCTAAATACGTGGAAAAGCTGAGAAGTAAAAGGTTCTGTTGGACTTGTCAGATCTACAGTAAGTGCAAACAAAGGAGTGTTCTGGGCCAGCTGCCAGCATAAATTACCTGTACTGCCCTTGGACTGTCCCAGCAGCCACCTGGTGTCATTTTTCAGGCTTTCGGGAAAGAGATCTTTGATGTGTAGGGTGCTTCAAGTTGAAGTGACTCAAATTCTCCTTGTAGGCATTCCTGAGAAATAGCAAAATACTGTGCCGAGGTGCTTATACCATGATTTCTTCACAGTCTTTGTAATCTAGATGGCCTATTTATTGCATTCTTCGGTGTGATTATAAAAAGTCTAGGTCATCATGGGACTCATCCCAGAATATGTGGGATAATGATGTATTTAGGTCTTTGTAACTGAAATTTATGGTTTCATTTCTTGGCTTTTATTATCCTTCAACAGAGGTGGAAAACATGATGTGAGGGTGAGCAAGAGCTAGCAGTTTGACTCAACAAAGGATTTGCCTTTACATATTTTGTGATTCGGGAACATTCCTAAAATCCCAGACTTGTTAGTCTGAAATTCTCCTTACATGACAAAGCGTGGGATGTTTGTGTAGTCTATTCCCATTCTTACAATGGGACCTAAAACCTGGCCCATGTATTCATTATGAATATAGATTCATAATACAGATATTCTATATGTAATCCCTATTCATTATGAGTATAGATTCATAATATAGTCGGCCATACAGATTTTTTATACCATGCATTTCTGCTCAACACTTTTGCTGTGTGCTGCACTGCACTCTTATTATTTAGGGTACTGATTCCTGCTCCCAACTTTATACATTTTTCTGTTTTCTTGGCTTCCTCCCAACAGTTACTTCAATTTTCACTCCAAAAGACATTATCAGTGAAGATGGTTTCTAATTTTTTATTAAACATTTCCATTCCAGAAAAAAAGCCTGCCTTTGATTTTCTATGTCCTGAGAAAAAGGCCCCTTCTACTAAAAAATCAGAACTTCTTTCTCCCACTGGTGATAACCAGGCAAGTCCAAAAGCAAGTCCAAAATGGTACTGGATTAAATATATGATAAAAAAGATGCATTTGGCTAGTGGCAAAGAATGAAACTGAGCAAACACGAAGAAGGAGGTGTAAAAAAGGAGAAAAAAATTGCTTTGCCTTCTTTTAAGTAAAATCGTAGTAGAGGATTGTAACTGTATAAGAAAAATATTTTCAAACAGAACTAATGTTCATTTTATTGTTGCTCAAGTGAGTGTTTCTCTCCACTAAAGAAGTAGATTATTCAAATATGTCTCATTCCTTTCTGTTGTACATATTCTGAGGAGATTTCATTGCTCACAGAAAAATGCTGTTTTCCAAAATGCTTTATAGGAACTCTTCTTTGCTTTACATGAAGTGTATGATAGTGAAAAAGAGAAAGATAATATTTTATTAGTATTGAAATATGTCAACTGTACTGTCTTAATTTAATTTGACTTTTGCTTCTTTAAATATTATATTATGTTTAAACATATTTAGAAAAAAAGATATATTTCAAAATCTAGTTTAAAGTATTCAAAATGGTAATGTAACGTTTTGATTGACTATAGTGGATATCTTTTGGTATTCTCCTCCTTCATAAATAATAGCATTTCTTTGGAGCAGAAGTTCTCATTTCTGTAGCACTCAGATTCAGGCTGTTGGTTCTGAAGAGTTTCAACTGTGTATGTGATGATTCTTGAACCTCAAGAACTAGCCTGATTTAAGTTAACCCTCTTCTACAAATGGCTCAAATGCTGAACACAGCTTAAGTAAAACTCCCTGGCATGAGTTAAGAAGTGATTCTTGTGAGTCAAGCCATGTCTATGAGCAAGACCCTAGGCAGCGTAACAAAAACATCAAGGGCTGGTATTTGACATTTAAATAAAAATCAATGCAAAAAAATATTTGTTAGCAAAAGTTGATTATCAGACTTCGATGCTTTGTGAATCACACGTAGTGTGAGATTCCCATAGTTTTGCTCCTCATCTCTTTATATGATATTAATATTTGTAAAAATGTTTATGTAAAATTTTTTAAAGTGTTAAAGTTTTGCATTCCTAAGCAGAGGAGAAATACATGTAAATCTCCAAAGATGTTAGGATTCAATTAAGAATTCTAAAAAACACAGAACACGCAGAAGTTTTCTAAGGAAGTTCTGTGCAGAGAAAAAACAGGCTTTGCTAGAAATGAGGTTGCCTGTTTATTTTCAGGAAAGGTGTGATGCTTCCCGTATTAGAAGTGCAGGAAAAAATAAAAAGAAAAATACCCACTATATAGACCTGATTAGTGGAATCACTAAAGTGTTTATTTTCCTTCCTCCAGTTGCCTTAACTGTTGATTGATGAACCCCGATTATCTGCACGACATTATTAAAGTAACTCTTATCTCTCTTTGCCCCTTCCCTCCCCAGCAGTTCTTTCTAATCTGTTTATGACTCTCCTTGTAGCATATAGCACTTAGACAGTAAGCAGGCAGCAAGTCCTGCCTCTTTGATGTGAAATACTTGCTGGCTTCTGGGCTGTTTGCAAAGTGTAGTAGCTGCTACTGTTTGAATAGTCTTGGGTACTCACTCTGAAGTGTGTATGTGCATCATTTTATCTTTTTTTAGGGTATCTGCAGCAAAGCTTTGCAAGTGGGCACAGTAGTTTCTGTCGTTTCTGTCTTGCTTGTCTCTGTAGATTGGGAGATAATACATTTATCCTGCTACTTTATTTTATAATTTTATGTTCAAAGAAAGATGCAAGGCTTGCTTTTCTGGTAATGCTGTCTTCCTTCAAGGGGCCTCAGCTGTCAGTCTCTGCTCCGTGAGCCCTTGGGCATTGAAATGATTCCCGATCTCCATGCCCTAGGTTCGCCACGCGGGAGAGGAACGCGCTGCTGCTCTACAACGGGCGCTTCAACGAGAAGCACGACTTCCTCGCCCTGGAGATCGTCGAGGAGCAGATACAGCTCACGTTCTCCGCAGGTGAGCCTTCCTGCTGCTCACCACATCTGCTCGGTGCTTTTGGAAATGCACTTAATGATTTTATATAACTATTTGCTGCTTTGTAAATCGAGTAACTGATTGACCTGGTGCAGTTAACGACTGGGGCAGAGTTGCAAAATAGTCCAGGTTGTAGCAGTTGGCAGTGGTAACAGACACTGTTATAGGTAGGAGCGTGTCAACATATCAGTTATAAAAGGCAGAGTTTATGACTACTCTTAAAAGATTGGCTCTAGCCTGCAAGTTGGCCTCATAGCCAATATTTGCTTAAAAGGGACTTCCTTTAATCATGCTGTGATTCATTTTGTGTATTTATTCTATTTTACACTACACCATCAGGAAAACTAGGTCCATAAATGTTATCCAAAAATCATGCATGAGCCAAAGCAAACGAAATCTCTCTGCCACTCTATTAATTTTTGATAAACAACACCATCCCTGCAGTTGTGGTTGTGTATTAAAGCACCTCTCACTGGGGGAAGTGGTGAAACACAAGAAAACAGGAGAACCAACCTGGCTGTTCGATGCCGAGCTGGGTGAGGGAGCCTGGGGGCTTCAGCTCTTGCTTTCACTGTGTGTGAAGACAAAGCCAACACTTCTGATACGTAATTTCCACAGTGGGAGAGGCTGTCAGTGTGTAGCCCGAGACCCTCAGCAGCAGGCACAGGTGGCCGGGTTATGGGTGAGCCCATAACTCAGGAGAAAGACATCCTTATTGCCTGTCTTCCAGGTTCGAGGTGGACCTACAGACCACGAGCATCTCCAGATGACTTTTTTTTTTTTTTTTTTTTTTTTGAAAGTGAGACATTGCGGACTGTAAAAGAATAGACACGGAGCCTGTGCTGGGCCACTCACTGACCACCAGCGATGCTCTTAGCCATGAGACCCTGCTGTGAATCCTGAGTGACCCCACGGATTTCCCCCATGTGCTGAAGGACATATCTGTGCCCTTAAAGATACTCCAGTTTCACTTCTTTATTACTTATATGATGCCCAAATCAGATTTTAAGGCAGGCTTTTAAATAGATCAGTGCAATGCAATAACATGCCACTGTTGGAGAAATTTACTGTATTCTGTATTTGTCCTCCACCTGTCTAAACTTGAATCAAATTGCTAGGAAGGCACCCGGAGGATGAATGAGAATAAATTCCACTTGCACTAATGTGCATTTAAATGTAGAGAAACTCCTTTAAAATACGTGAAACTAAATTTAGATTTGCACTGCTGTACCTGAGAGCAGGTCTGGTCCTGCCTGTTATAAATGGTATTTTATTTGGAAGAAGACTGGTTTATGTTTTATGGTTTTAAGGAGCCTGCAATGAACAGTGGAAGCTTTGGACATTTGATCTGGTTGTTTTACCTGTCACAACATTTACTTTGGATTAAGCAAAGCAAAATGATTGGAGACCATGATCTTACTTTTGCAGAAGCTTCCTAGCTGAATTAAAAAAAAAAAAAAAAAAATCCACATATTTTTTATATCAGGAAATGAAGCCCATTTCAAAGTAAGATGTTGACCATGCACTGAACTAAAATCGATGCTATTTAAATAACAAAACAATTTAGGATGGAAGTTAAAGGATAGTGAAGGACTCAGATAGAGCAGTGATTGCAAATAAAAAGGAGAAAATCCATTTTAAGTTCAACAATAATGTGAATCTTGTTAGCTTATGGGAGGGAGATATTTTTCCTGTGGTTTATTATGTAGAAATTTCCAATCATTTCTCCCCTTCTTCCTCAGTAACAGGAACTTTTGCCCAGAATTGAAAAAAAAAAAAGAGAGAGAGAAGGAAAGAGAGACAAAACCTGCAATCTATTCTCTGTTCCAGGTCTTTATGTACTGCTGACCAAATATGTATTTTGCTCTTATATCAGAATAGGTATGCCTAGTGCTAAGCTGGATGAGCTGACTCAGGTTAATTTAAATGCTTATACTTTAAAATTACAGTATAAAGAACCCTCTTTAAATCCAAAGTGCTGAAAGGCTGCCAATATTTTTTTTTTGATCACAGGTAAAAATGTGCTCAGGGAAATGTTACCGTCTGTATGCTCTGTACCTGTAGCTGCCTAGGCAGGAGTACTGACCCATTTCAGCTTCTCCCTGTTGACTAGAGTAGGCTTCCTTTCCCTATCCAAATATCTCCAGATAATGCTCTTCAGGGAAAAAAAAAAAAAAACAAAAAACTGTTGAAGTGCTGCTTTTGATAGAGAAGCAGCAAAATTCCTGCTTAGGCTTTCTCAGGTGAGCACCTGAGCAATAGCTGTGCCTACCAAACACATCTGCTACCACAGCACTGCAAAAACACTATAGAAAATAACAGAATTCACTGGAAGGTGTCAGAGGCTGTTTCTGTATCTGTGCTCCGAAGCAAGGCAGGGAAATTGAGGATACTCACAGGATGAAATTCCACATTTCAGGCGGAGGGGTCTGGGAACGTCCTGGCGGGACAGGGGTCTCCCCGTGTTTTGGTGTGTGCGGAGGGATGGGGCTCCGTGGCGCTGACCTGCTTTTCCCTGTGCTCTTGCTGCCCTTGTAGGGGAGACCACAACAACGGTGGCACCGTTTGTAGCCGGAGGGGTCAGCGACGGGCAGTGGCACTCGGTCCAGGTGCACTACTACAACAAGGTAAGGCCACGTGTCCTGCTGGCATTCATGTCCCCTGCAAAGTGACCGAGGCAACAGGTTCTCTAGCTGCCACCCAGCGTGTGCCGGTGACCTGAATTTTACCTGTTTCACCAGGCACACAGCTACAGGTCTGCACAAATGGTACCTGTCTTGCTGAATCAAAAAATCCTACTGAAGGCTTTTGAACGTTGGCTCAAGAGTGCAAAATCCCACTTAGCCCTTTTCCAAAACGGTGGTGTTTCTGAAAACCCATCATAGAAGTGGCCAGATACTTGAAACGCTTTCAGCCTTCAGTCATTCAAGCTTTTCTGCAGTGCACTTAAGGTGCAGGGCACCTAAGGCTGCTGTTTTGCTGATTTGGACCTTTCTGAGAACTGTGCAATGTGGTATCTTTCAGTGTAGTAGCTACAAACCACTAATGGAGATTTTACTGAAACAGAATTGTTCTGCTTAGCCACCTTTTCTTAGATAAAATGACCAAGCAGTATAGTTAGCACAAGCTTATACGGTTTGGAAAAATAGGTGATAGGATTTTTGACGCTTCTCAGTTGACACTGGCCATCTTATTAATACTCATTTACTACATAACAAGCTTGAAAAGAGAAATGCAAAAATCCATGAATGCAGTGGGCCTCCCTGGGGTGCCCCATGGCTCCGGGGGATCCCGGCGCACAGGCTCTGAGCACCCGGCGCCGAGCGGGTCATTCTGTGCAGGGGCAAAATGCAAGCGTGGAGGGCGATGGTTCCCGTGTCCTGTGTCACTGTTTACAGATCCACTCCAGGGCTCTTCTATTTATAACAGGAATTAAAGAACTCGTCTGGTCACTGAGAAGCGCTGCTTTTAAGTCTGACATGACTTAAGGCGTTATGAAGGATTAAATAGGGAGATAGAGGAGTATTGTTGGCTGCAAAAAGGAAAGAGGATACTAATGGAGGAAGCTGAATGGAGGACGATGGATTAATATGATCAACAAGTTCTTTTTTTCTCAGTGCTGCATCTTTTCACTGCAGTTCGTGTGCTGGTTTCGATGAGCAGATTCACAATTTCATCAGACTCCTGTGCGGGGTCTCCTCACTTGCGGATATTATATTGAGGAGATAAAAAAACCTTTCTTATTTTCATACTTGTACAGAATTTCAGCTCTCTATTCTGTGAAGCACAGAGGAAAATAAAACTTGGTGCATCTCAGCATGGATCTGTGGGTGCAGCAAGGCTCCTTCTTACATACTGTAGGATGGTGCTTAATGTACTTTCTTAGGTACTGTAACATGGCACCAAGCAGATAAGGGCCCCAGGCAGCTCTGGGACACTCTTTAAAAGGCAAAGGGCTCTGACACAGGAGTTAAAAATAAACCACGGGCTCGTTTTCAGGGCCTGCTTCTGTTTGAATGGATAGATAGGTGAATTGCATTAGCAGTGCCCAGTTGATGCTTTCCTACCATTAAAGCATCAGCCCTGGTGTCATTTTCTTCTCTGGAGCCAGTTCCCATGGGCAGGAGGGACCTTGAAGGGAAAGCAAAGAGGTTCTCTGCCTCTGGGGCCAATTTTATGCCAGAAAACAGCACTGATTGAAAGCCTTTGCCCTTGGGTGGAAGTGCAAAGCCATGAACAGCATGGTCACCCTGCGGAAAGCAGTGCTTTGCCCTTTTCCACTCGTGTCAGAGACTGAGGTCATCATGGTTCTTCCTTTCTTTTTTTTTTGATTTATTCCAGAAATGTTGGGTTTGGGCTGGCAGAAGGGAGCTCAGGCACCACTCTTAGGTTAGAAGCCTGTGCAATATTCAGTAAATAGCACAAGTAGCAAGTGCTGGTACATGTTCAGAAAACTCTCAGGGGGTTCCAGCCTGTCAGAGAAGAGCGCAGGTTGCCCCAGCTCTCGGGAGGCTGCTGGGCAGGGGTCACCAGAGGGAGCCCTGCCTTGTCTGGCATCTGGCTCTCCGTGGCATCTGTCTGCACAGTGGTGCCTTGGCTATTTTGTGTTTTAACAAGGTGTGAGGAGGTTGCAAAGACAGAGGTAATTTAGGGATTTGGGTTGTGCCAAGAGATGGGCCAAGCTAGACGGGATGTTATGTCTAAACTTGATGTAACTAAGACCCATCTGAATAACAGAGTACCCAAAATTCATGACTTTGCTTAAGGTGACACACAGATTGCAGGCTGGCAGTGGCAGGACAGGGTAGCACCGTGCCATGCACTTGTATGACTTTGAGTATACTTCATCCTGCTCCTGCTTCCAAAATCCTGCCACACACAAGGATTCGCCTCATCTCTTCCTCTACCTCCCCCGTGACATGTCACAGCCTCCCTGGGACCTGCTTGCCAGGAGAGCCTCTGGATTTTGTGCCTTCCAGTTTTGCCTATGGGACATGTGTAACTGATGGAGTCATGAGGATTTCCTTTTACTCATCTATCTGTGCCTTGCCATTAGAAAGCCGTCAAAGAGCTGTATATATCTGCTCCTCCTTATCACTCACTTGCATGAAGTTTCATCTCCTTCCATCTGCCTTTTGCTTCATTAGCACTCCTGTGCCTTTGTGCACCCCCTTACCGTTTTGGACTTTTCCTACTGCCACAAAGGTCCGTTCCTCATCCTCTGACAGGAAACTGCTGCCTAACTGGGCACTCTCTCTGCCCACGGGAGCCACAGGCTGCTTCAAGCTGGCCCCTCTCCTCCTTGGAAAATACGAACCATAGGGCAGTGTGCTTCCAAATAAACAGCTATTCCAGAAATTCCTACTGCGCTACCAGCAAGCCTTAATGGTCAGGGACCCTGTTAGCCTCATCCTTCTTCCCCAGTTCCTCTTTTTATTGAGTATTTTTAAAGTAACATTTTAGTACTAAACTGGAAATTCCTCAGGTTATTTCTGTCTTACTGTATTTGTACAGTGTCTAGCAAAAAAAGGGGGTTAATCCTCCTTGGAGCTTTTGGATACCACTGTATATCAAATAAGTGAAGGTACATTTCATCACGCTTGAGATTAATTTTTCATCTTTAGCTTTTGGGGAGAGCAACTGACAGACTTTTGATATGTAATCAAATTGACTTCAGTCCAAAGAGAATTTTCGTAGATGAATTTTCATACTTTTGAAAGCTGTGCTTGAAATCAGAGTTGATAGTACATAGATATGGCAGAATCTGAGCATTTTCTTGGCATCTGCAGCTTTGTAGATGGCATTTTGCTAAGCACCACTGACATTTGCATTCCAGGAGAGTCTGACACGGGTGTGTGGGCTCTCTGCTAGGAAACATCTATAGCAGCTCATTCCTTGACACCAGGCAGCTCAGAGAGACGCTAGAGATGCTGCTAACCTTCAAACCTTGGCTTTGATGCAAGGCTGCTGCCAAGTCACCTTGGGCATAGTCTTCCAACATCAGTTGCTCACTGTGACCGCTGCGGAGGAGCAAAGCAGTTCTCTCCTGGATAAAGTATTTGATGCCTTCTTGCAGATGCTGTCGTGTAGCAGCGCTGTGAAACACTGCTGCAGTATGTACAAGCACCTGAGGGGAGAATGTAGGGAGGATGAGGCCAAACTCTTCTCGGTGGTGACCAGAGACAGGACAAGGGGTAATGGGTACAAATTGAAACACAGGCTGTTCCACCTCCATGTGAGGAAGAACTTCTTTCCTGTGAGGGTGCCAGAGCCCTGGCACAGGCTGCCCAGAGAGGTGGTGGAGTCTCCTTCTCTGGAGATCTTCCAAACCCCCCTGGATGCCACCCTGTGCCCTGTGCTCTGGGTGTCCCTGCTGGAGCAGGGGGGTTGCAGTAGATGCTCTCTAGAGGTCCCTTCCAACCTCAGCCATTCTGTGATTCTGTGCAGTGAAGCAGGCTGTGTGAGGAGAGGAAGGGAGGGAGGCAATGTTGTTTCACTGAATGTGTGCTGAGTTTCTTGAAGGGAGAACACCAAGGAGAAGGAACTGGCAGCTGTGAGAGAGCAGAAGGAAACTAGCAGAAGGGAAATAGGAATGTTCTCTTGTTTCAGTTATGCATTCAAAGCCTTGTCAGCTACACAGTAGCAAGCTATTGGTTTACCTGTTAGCAGAGTTTCCTGCAGTTCCAGGTGCTTGCCGACAACTGGGGGAATGTTATCTTCAAGCATCCTGGTCCTACAACCATGAAAATCAATGAGTACTACTAAATTAAAGGCAACATACACGACCTGCTTTCTGAAGAGGTGTGTGTATTTATAAGGCACGTTTTGGGGTGGGGTTTTCTGGAAGGACAGCTGAGAGGAGGAGGAGAGTCTCAGGCTGGCCAAGCTGCACCTCGGGGCTGCTCAGAGCTTCGTCCTTCGGCTCTACAGAGCCCGGCAGCCTTGGGGACAGGGAGCAGAGTAGGTCCTGCTGGTGCTGCCCTGTTTGGAACAAGCCCCAAACCACCCAGCCGCTCGATGCTTGCAGCACTCAGCTCCAGTAATTCCGTATCAAACACCTGGCACGCGCTGCGTATGCAGGATCATAGGCAGCCAGTGCTGGTGTGGCACATTTTGGAGAGACTAGTGATGGATCATGGCTTTTCTTGAGTGAAAACTCCACTCTCCCAAACTTGGGGTAGTGATGCAATTTTGTTCAGAATTTAAGCTATATCATCAAGTTTATGTTAGTGTTTTGCCTGACTCATTACCCCAGGGCAGAATTCATCATTTGGCACAAGATAAAAGTGTTTTTTGCATGGACATGTTCTTTTAATTATAGAGGGCATGTACATGTATATTTATATACTGTGTACCTCATGTGTTACTTATACATATATGACATCAAATTTGCTTGAGGATGTTACTGTTCTACAGACAGAACCTCCTTCTGCATCTGGTTAGGGGAGGGTAATTTTACCTAAAAGGACAGAAAACCTGAAAATAGCAGAGAGGAACATGATCTGAGTGTCCAATGTGCATTATAGCAATTCACTGGAGGTTGGGGTGAACAAAACCCTGCGCAACGCACAGAATGACTCACAAAAGCAACAGCTGTAAGAAGAAGCATGATGTGTGCAGGAGATCTTGTCCCCAGGTCAAGAGGTGCTTCAGGAATCATCCGGGTCCCTCAAGCTTTGAGCCTCCTAACAAGGAGATAGCTGAGATAAACGTTACACTTTTTCTAGAACTGGGCTAAGGCTGTTTCTCATGTTTGTCAGTAGGTAGTAAGTTACTGTTCTTCTGCTCTTTCATGCCATTTCTTTAGGCTGCCAAAATGTATTTTGTTCTATTTCAGATTCTTGACTGTCTTGTGGATATCCTATGTGAAAGGCATTTTCTGTACCTCTCCTGCATCCTTTCACAACAGTTACTATTAACAGGGGACCTACTGCTTTCCATCCCTGTTCCAGTCAGGCAGAACTCAGATCTGTGTTTAGCTTGAAGACAGGCTCCAGCTAAACAGGCAAATTCTTCAATTAAACTTAAAAGAAATGACTGCTTCTTAGGGCTGATCATCAGTTTATTGCACATTCAAAATGCAATTGCTCTCAATCAGACTCTCTTGTGCTTTCAAAAATCTCCTGCCGGTGGTAAGTGGCGGTTTCTCTTGAGCTAACTGGCCCCAGTTGGGCCAGTTAACTTTGGGGCGAGTTGGAGCTTGACTATTACTGCAGTCTGAGCTAGAGCTACAGAGACTTAACTCAGCCCACTCGAGTACGAGCATTTGCCAGAGCCTTTTCTTCTGCAGAGCTTGTGTCTATCCCTCACCTTCTGACTGACAGCTGTTTCCCTGTGCCACAATACCCCATTACAGTGCCAAGACCCATGCTGTAGTTGATTTTTCATACCTCAGGTACATGTTGCAGCTCTCTGTTGTGCCTGATCAGGCAGACGGTGAGTGGGCAGGGAGGGGAGCATTTGCCCCAGCACGCGCGTTCCTCGGCTGACGCTGATCCCAGGTGGTTATTGAACCTGGTTATATAGCTGCAATATGGCAGGGATTTGTGTCTGCACCCACAAACCATCGGTATCGCTTACAGTGCCCAGCTGTGAGCACATTGGAGGATGACAAAGAAACCACCTTGGTGTCTGGGGGAAGCCCAGACAGCCCCGTTTGCTCATGCAGTTTGACTGACCACTCCCCAGAACTGGTCTCTGCCCCATGGCCTCCCAACAGAGCAACAGATCCCCGCTACACTTACTTGAAACTCCAGGGATGAAGTGAAAGAAGTAACAGGATCAGAAAGAAAAAGGCAAGAAGGAAAAGACATCCCCAGGCCAGCTTAGAGTGTCCTTTGCTCAGCTCCTCTCCAGCGAGGCCATGCCATCCAGCCCAGGAGGAGCAGTGTGGTACAGGAGCTCTGTGGGGCTGGAAGCTGCAGGTGGCAAAGCCACCATTTCCCCTCGTGTCCAACACCAAGGCACAGGATTGTGCCGTTGCTGTCTCCCCCAACACCATCACTCCCTGGTGAAATCCTGCTTCTTCTTCACCCAAGAACACGGAGAACAGGCTACAGCAACCGTTTGTGTCTGCTGTCTTGGGAAGCTTGTGCTGCCCACCACTGCCCTCTGCTTCTGCAGGCCCTGCCAGCCATGTCTAACACCGCGGTCCTGGTGAGCTTGGCTTCCATCAGTGCCCAAGGAGAATTCCAGAGGAGCTCAAGTAGGGTGGAAAAACCAAAGCCTTTAGTGGAGGTTCGTTGTAAAAGACAGTGCCAAATAGACCAAACTCTCAGGCAGCTGGGAATGAGGACCTCACTGGGCACCAATGGTTCTGATTGCCTACAAAGCAGTCCACTCTCCCTGCTGTTGCTTCTAGCACTTCACTGTTCAAGGAAGCAGTCCCAAGAAAACACCCCAAGGGGAAAAAAAGAAAAAAAAAGAGAAAGGCAGAGGAACAACTTATTTTGATGTAGTCTAGAATGTATCAGAAGTCAGTACTGCTGCAGGAAGAAAAGTGTATCTTGAGATGCTCCACCATGTTGTTTATTTTGGCATGCATTTTACCATGGTCTTGTGGAAGAATTCAAGGAGCTTCTCATGAGCACCCATCCCTGAAGGCTTTCATGTTTTCTGGCAGCCTCAGCTTCTCTTTCTGCTTGCTAGAGCTGGCCATTCCGCAGCAGTCATGTATTTGCCCATTATTCAGAGATGTCTAAACAGGCATAAATTAAGGGTTTACCTACAGGAAGATAACATCTTTCAATGTCATCACAGTTTAAATAAAATTAAAAGAATCTGCAGGTCTGTTGCAGTCTACCTCTCTTCACTCAGTGCACACTCTCCATCTCTGTGTGCAGTTTTTGTTGTGTCTATGTAGTGTTTAGCATCTTCAAGGTAAAGACTTCCTGCAGTGGACAGGAGCAACAGCCTTGAGATAAAATAGACAACCTTCACCTGGCTACCTTGGAGATACAGTGGGATTTTCTCGTCTTGTTTTCTAAATGGAGCAAAAACATCAAGCCATTTACTTAAAAGGCTCTTCTGCACAGATACGTTTCAGATGCCCAGTCCCATGGCAGGTTTCTGGTCTAGCAAAGGAAGAAGGATGTGTAAGTGCATAGGCACGATGAGAAAGCCGGATGAGCTCCCACAGGAGGCCTGAGAGGAGGAGCAACAGCCCTGGGCTGCAGCTGCAGCAGTGCTGCGAGTGGGGAGGACTCAGCGGCCAGCAAGGCCCAGCAGCAAGGGTGCAGGGGCCGTTGCACCCTGCAGCAAAGGGCTGCCGTGGCGCTCGGCCGTTGCACCCTGCAGCAAAGGGCTGCTGTGGGGCTCCCTGGCCAACGTGGGGAGCCCGGCCAGGGTCACCCTGCGAGTCACTCCTTGTGCTACCTGTACTCTCAGCCAGTGTAAGCTCCCAGCTTCTGTCTGCGACAACCCCTGCATTTTCTCCTGCTGCTACAAATGTTATGACTGCATCTCATTAGCAGGGTTATTTTTAGGATTATCTCTATAGCAAATCTCTAATGTTCATCACTGCTTTTGTCTTTCTAGAGCCTCAGTTTTGGCTCCTGGACCATATGTTGTGCAACTACATAGCAGCAGCCAGAGACAGGGTACTGCCAAAGGACTCGAGGAAGCATGTGCAGAGGTTGCCTCTTAAACTTCAGGTCCCCCTCTGTGCCCAAACACGAGATTTGGCCAGATCCTTTCCATGCAGCCACCAGTCTCTGGGGGTGCACCTGCAATTCAGGCACCCCTGGCCTCTGTGCAGACACACTCTCGGGCACCTGAGAGCTCAGCACCACTTGCATTCCCGAGCACTGGAGGCAGCATCTTCCCAGTCATCTGCATACACTGCAGTAGGGTGACCTGTGCTGTAGATCTGCACCAGAGAGATTAACGTAGCACTTTGTTTTGACTGGGGTGGGATGAACTGTAGGAACCGTGGGCAGGGGCAAGCGTGAGCCCTGCTGAGCTCCCGCCCCCTCGCTGGGTGCTGTGGGGCTGGCAGAAGGTCATCCTGTTTCCTCCCGAAAACACAGAGCCGCTCTGATGAGAGCAGATTTACCCGTTATGGAAATATAACTATTCTTTATGTAGGACCGGTAATCAGTCTCACCCCTCACTGTTCTCCTGCTGCCTTTGGAAGAAAAACAAAGGCAGATACCAAACAGCAGTTGAGCGAAACTCAGCTCATGACAGCTGTACCAGAAGCCATGGATGAAGTTGGCTGCTGCTTGCTCTCTGCTGAAGGAAGATGAATTCTTAGTAGCAGGGCTGGCTCTGCCGTGCTCTTCCCCCAGACAAACAGGAGCATCGCACAGAGGCTCCCTGGGAGCTCCGCCAGGCGCCGCCCTCCTCCTCGGGGCGCCCGGGCCCCGTTTTGGGGACAAGGCCCCCCTGGATGTGCTCAGGCCTGCTCTCCCCGCCGGGCCTGCCAGCCAGGCTGCCAGCCCTGCTGCCCATTCGCGACGGGGGCTCTTGCCTGCAGCTCAGGAGAGATTAGCAGCTCCTTGGACAGGAGCCACAGAGCTGCCACCAGCTCGGCATAACTTCTAGTCATTGGACCCTAGGTGAAGGATTTGGCCCTGAAAGCATCCAGTGTGCCGCCCAGTATCGCTTACTGCTCAGTCTGAGCAGTCAGAAAAAGTGTTTGGCCATTAATGTTCCAGGTGGCAGATAACGCAGCCTGTGCCTGCGGGCACCTCCCGTGCAGGGCACAGGTTTCATTTCTAATAGCACTTTCCAGTGTTCATGTTTAGAATTAAAAAAATAGAATAGGAAAAGACAAAGCCTGGTAGAAATCAAGTCATCGGACACGGAGTAAAGATTTGATATGACTTACATAAATGTCTCTCACTTGCGACATCTGAACAGACGTAATTGTGGTCGAAGGGAGAATTCCTGAAATTAATCCTCCTGGTGGCTTCCAAACTAATTTATTAAGGGATTGAGTGGGATTTTCTAAGCAAACAATGCAGTTGTTGAAGATTATGATAATGCCACTGTTGATCAGATGTGGGCCCCACTGCACTTTGAATTTTATTGGCTCAAAATGAGAGCACATTCAGACTTGCTGTGTTTACAGCATCTGTAGTCAGCAGGAACCTGCTGCAGCTCTTGGCATTGTGTGGTGAAGAACTGTGCCCTGTAACATGCAAGACATTAATTGCAATGTTAAGCAATATACTGGTGGGAAATAGTGAGGGAAGCAGCACTGTAAATACTGAAAATATTCACTTTGGGACAATATACTTCTCTGTAGCTTTTTCTTTCCAATTAACAACAACAACAAAAAAAATCCCTGCTTTTGTGAATCCACATTTCCAAACTTAAATTCATAACATGTCTTAAGAAATGCAAATACCGCTTTTAAAGGCATGCTCAGGTGTGTAAGGCAGAAAGCATATTAAAATATAGTCCTTCCTTTCAAAACAAAGCAGATAGATAATCTTACATGAGATTTGGCTATCTTTCTAATTTGATCACTCCCTTACCACTCACAGCATTGCAAATATTTAGTATTTAAGAACTGAAGAGTTGTTTCGGTGAGTGGTGCCACAGCAGGCAGTGGACAGCTTCCAGCTTCCAACTTCCAGCTCCAACTTCCAGCTGAGCACTGGCATTTTTTTTTTTTGCAAGATCATCAGTTTGTACTTCATCAGTTTGTGCCTTTTCTTTGACAGAATTTTCATGGTATTAAAATTTTTTGCCAGAATTTGAATATGGAAAAATTTACAAGACACCAAAAACATACAGTATGACTGCAATCAAATCTTTAATTTTATTTCTAAAAAGAACCTGTCTGTGGTTAGCTGCAGAAATCCGAGGCCTCCTTTTCACAGAGAAGGTTGCAGGGAGCACTTCAGTAACACAAAGAAGGAAAACAATCCAAATGATGCAGCTAAAAGGTCACTTTCTTTGCTAATTTTGACCAAAATATTTGCCACTGTCCTGAGGGGCTTGCATATTTAATTTATCCTGAACTGAAGGGGTCAAGTTTTTACTGGGTGACCAGTATTGTTAGCCAGATACAGCTTTGATAGTTCTTGATAATTTTCTTAAAAGCAGATAATTTTCTTAAAAGTCTATCAGCAGGCTGCTATATTCTTTGGTGGACAGACTCATGAACATGATGGTAGCTTGTGCTTGAGGGACATCTACTTTTTATGTGTATGACCTTTGAATTAGAGGAAGGTATATCTATCTATTCATTTGGAATTGTTTATCTGTACTGTGTATTTTGCAGCAGGCCTGGCCCTTTTACACCTGTAGCAATTAAAATTACAAGCATCTAAAGGAAAGGAAAAAATAATAAATTATCCATTGCTGAATGCATGCCAGGATTTTACATTTAAAGTTCAAAATGTTGTTCTAGTCAAACACAAAAAATGTTCCTTGTGCCTGAATGCAAAACATGTCATTTCCTACATGCTCAAAACTAAATTTTTAAATTGCCATCATAAAAGACAATCTGTGCAAAAAATAGTTTAGTTTATGAGTCATTTCCTAGTGTTCCAGCCCAAGATTCAGAGACTGCAGTCCTTAGTGAGGCGCAATTCATCCTCTTCCGTTCAAATCTTGAGGATCATCAGTGGAATTCCTAGTCTAGATAACATCATGGATTTGATGGATGGAAACTGAAGCTTGATGGATTCTATTTAGGAATAGTATCCAATGCTATTAACGGTGAAGGCGTATGGACAGCACGATCATTTGCCAAGGTTCTGGTGGTTTCATCATCCTGTGAAGTCTTTAATCCCAGTCTGCATTTCTTTTCCTAAAAGAGAGTTCTGGCTCAGTGGGAAGCCGTCCTCCCGAGGCAGGACTCACCTGGTGTCACCAGATAACGCGGAAGGCTCGTGGAGTGATAGGATCAGCCCCTTTGAGTGGGCAGCAAGAAGGACTGTGTGAAAACCCCAACTCCATAACCAGAGAGAAGGCCGGGAGCTGGGTATCTACCTTCTCGTTCAGCACATACCTCTGTTGCTGCCTCGGTGGACCTTGCCCTGGCCTGTGACACCCACCCCGATGCTCCTGACATCTGAATATCCTCAGAGGGCAGGCAGGCTAATGCTCACTTTCTTTTTGATCCTGCTCTGACAGGGCTGTAGAACCCTGCGGATTTAACGGGTGCCATGGAGGCAGCTGGTCTTTCCTTGCAGAACAGGCACATACAAACCTGGACTTTAAAACACAGTTCCCTGCCATTCCACCAATATTTATTCACGTAGATTTCAATTAGTAGTTTGGTTGGTTTTTTGTTTTGTTTTCCTGGTAAGGGGTAAGTGAAAAGTGATTGATATCTGAGAAAGGAAATCAGGATCTGGCTGTAGAGTGACATTCCATTGGCTTGACACAGAATAACAAATAACTTGCCTCTAAATCTGTGTCTCAGGAAATGAAAGTGTAAAGCAGTGAAAGTCATTTAGAGGTCATTGAAATGCAAAGTGTGTCCCACTCCAGAGCCCTGAATTGCTCATCTCTCTTTAACAGCTTTAGGAAATCTGTTACTCTGCTAGGGAAGAAGTTGACCAAGCAAGTGCAGGACGGTTTAATATCTCTGCCCTCCATGTGCTTTTTTTTGTGGTATTACTCTGCAGAATTTGCAAGCAACAACTGAAAATAATTGATAATATGGGGTTCATTTCATAAGCAAATGAGAGCAAAGCCTTTCAGAAATAACACCAGGGTGTTTGCACTCAGCAAATGATGGCTTGGACCATGGCTTGAAGTTGAAACCTTGCCGAGCGCCTACCCTTCTCTTCAGGAGCGGCCTGGAGACCTCATCCTCGTCACAGATGCTCAGCACTCACTGCTGTCACTTCAGCAAATGGGCCGGGATTTAAATGCTTGGCTTGAGTGCCTTTGCTTCTCTCTTACACCATGGGCATATCCACGCTTGTGCAGCGTTTTTGGGGTTTCTGGTCTGCGGATGGTCCCAGCTCTCAGGGGAGCTGGCACAAAGTGATACCCCCCAAGCCTGGGTTAATCCAGCTCTTTAACACCTCCACACTGCACAAGTCACCGGAGTGGAGCATCAAGACAGTTTCCAAAATACTATTTTTCAGCTCCTCTGTCTTTGAAGGCAAAAAAAACAGATCTGAGGGAGCTACAGTAGAACTGGCAGAGTCGGAGTGGTCCTTTTTTGACAGCAGAGCCCGGAGGAACGTGCCTCCAAGTCGTGCCCCACGCAGGGTGACGCAGCGGCCTGCGCACGCAGCGGAAAGTGGAGGACGTGGGGCAGTAGGTGACAAGTGACACCCGCAGGCACTGGCAGTTAGTGACACGTGCTCGGTTCTGCTTTCCCGGAGGCTCTGGCATTGCTTTCTTGATGTGATTCTTGACACTGCTGTTTCCCCACATTAATGGCAGGTGAACATTTGTTCTTACAGACACAAGACAGGTCTGAGCAGCTACAGGTTCGGGTCGCTGTTGTTACAGAGCTACAGCTATAATGACAGCCGTTTCTCACACCTGGCTGTCACTATTTTTTGTGTTCTTTTTCTTCGGAGCAGGTACGTTCCTTTTCCAAAAAATGCCCTTGTCCTTTGCTTGGTTGCAGCCAACTGTTTCGCCCTCTAGTCTCTTTGGGCCGGGGTGAAGCCCTGGCTGAGCGTGGCACGCTGCTTGGAGCAGAGTCATTGAAATGGCACCTCAGGAATTCGGCGCAGGGGCTTTGAAGTGCGCTGCTATCTCCATTTAATCGCACAGTAAATCTGCAGTAACTCCACAATTCACGGGGAGCTTCTCGGGTATTTTGCATCTGTCGGGAAGCAGCGCTTGGCAGCTGCCTCAGCTGCACCTGGTGGTGCAGAAAGGTCCGTGTGGTGGGGGAGCCGACGACGAAGGGAGGTCTCTTTGGCCTTTACAGACCCCGTTGTCTCCCATTCAGTCACACCGAGCTGCAGTTCACTTGCCAAGGTGCCACCAGAGAAGAAAAGGGGAATGCTCCAAAAGGAGGGAGTGAATGAGAGCGTTGCCCCGCACGCGTGTCTGGGGGTTGTTTGGGCTCTGACAGCAATAACGTCCAGGTCTTGGAGGCAAAGCTAAGCTGTAAAACATACGCTATTTATAGAAGGCTGGGAGTACTTGGGAGTGGTATTTTTGGCAGGTGCCTGGGGACAAAAGGTGAACGGGGGAAGGTGCTGCTGAGCTGTGAGTGCACGAAGGAGGAGGAAGACGTCGGGGAGGAAGGCAAGGGCCGAAGCCCAGCGGGGAGGCAAGGAGCTGGGGAAGGCAGACGAGGCCAGCGCGGTGCTCGGGATCTCACACACGCGAAGACAACGTCGTCCGGGAGGACTGCGCACGGTCTCGTGGCACAAACCGGTGCTTCTGGCCGCGAGGAGCAGAGGCACCTGGTAATACAAATTTGATAATAAAATTTCCATTACAGGCAAGAAAATCCCGTTCTTCCTGTGGATGCTGTGGCGGGTTTTGCCAGTACCAGTCCAGCGCAAGCGCAGGGCCCTGCAGGAGCTGCCCGAGAGCTGGGGAGACCCGAGGCTGGGCACCGGGCAGGGCGGCACTGCCACCCGCGAGGCCCAAAGCCTCTGCTTTGAACATCAAAGTTTAGCCCCTGGATGCAGCTGCGGGGGAGATAACAAATCGGTCCAGTCAAACTTGCTCCGCATCCTGGCCCAGCCTGGTCCATGACTGATGAGCCAGGGACGATCTGCGCATTTCAGTGCATTTCTCTAGGAAAAGGAACTGGTCCGGTGGCTTTTCTGGATTTGCATTTTGCCTCGGTGATGGGAAGCTTTTTGTTTCCCATTTCACTGTCACAGGCTCTCATGTTTCTCTGCAACCCCAGCCAAGTTTGTGCAAAGAAGTGTCATTAGCTTATTCAGGGAGCGAAGGGGGTACCTACATCAAAGGACTGAGGAGTTTATGTGAAATATTCCTCCTGCTTTCCCCTGCTGGCTAAGGAGGAAGAATCCGGTGGGAGCGTGTGAAGGACTCCCCATTCCGCACACCATCTTATTTTAAAGATACTCTTAACAGAAATCGCTAGGGGGAAATTTTACAAAGCAGAGATTAACCGTAATGATTTGCCTTAATCTGAGCAGATTTCCAGGCTCCCGATTGATAAAAACAGGCTACAAATGGGTGCCACAGCAGCAGCTCCCTGGGCACTTCCTCACTGCTTCCCGGCTTGCCCGCGCGGCGCTTGCTCTGGCCGCCCGTGTTGTTTGCTGCTTATTTATTTATTTCCCGCGCGGGCTCGGCCCTGGCTGGGGCCTAATGAGCATTCTTGACCGCTGGAGCAGGGCGGCACTGCCTGGGAATCGGAGGCTCCCTGCCCGCTCCGCGCGTCCCGCCGTTGCACCGGGGCCAGCGGGTTAACGAAGGGGGACCCCGGCGGCTGGCGCGCTGCCTAATGAGTGGAGGGGCCGTCCCGCGGGCTCCCCACGGCGCCCCACGTGTCCCCTCGCTGCCCCCCGCAGCCCTCTCCGCTGCCCGAGCCGCCGCTCCGCTATGGGAAGCAGCGAGACCGCGGGGATCCCAACCCGCTGCCCTTCGCACCGGCCGCCCCCGGCTTTGGGGCGGCGGGGGCTGAGCCGACGAAGGCAGAAGAATGCGGTTTTGTTTTAAAAATAACTAGGAAACAGATTCTTTTTAACCTTTAACCATGCGAAACAGTCAATAAATCATTAGCTACTGATTAACAAAACAGAAGGGTAACTTATTGTCCGGCCAGCAAACCCTTGGAAACGCTGGAAAAGGCTGGCGCTGGCTTCAGGATGGCTTTGCTTTCTTCGGCTTTGCACTTGCTACGAAGACAAACCAGGCGAGCTGTGCATATTAATCCATGGCACACAAAGCGTTCTGACGAAAGACCAACTTTCTGAAATAGATTTTTTAATGCATGTGGGGAGCTAGGCTAGGCCTGTGTTTGGAGTGCCCAACATTATCTGGAAAAAAAACAAGCATAACTTGCCAAGCATGACAAGATCTGCTGCGTCTCGTTTTCAAGGGTTCCCATTTTATGTTCTCCTACTCTTGGCCATATCTGCAGTTTGCTGCTACATCCCGTCCCATGTTGTCAGCTGCTTCACAAAGCGGTGCCCACAGCAGCCTGAAGCAGTCCCAGCAGCACTGCAGGCTGGCGAGAGTGTTGTAGATTTTGATGTTTGTGAAATAAATCACACTCTCTTTTGATCTTTGAGGAAAATCGAATGATCATTTTTATATGAAAATTGAACTTGGGACAGGATAAAAAGGTGTTCCTCGTGGAGGAGCTGTTTGCCGAACCACTGGAAAAGCCACATGAACTTGTGGATTAAGTAAAAAGGGCAAAATGTGGAGATCCAGATCTCGTCATTGTGGCTGACTGACTAAACAAACATTTGCACTGTGTAATATTTCCTTCATGCACAGCATCTAGCCTGGTTTAATTCAACATAAGCCTATCAAAGATTGGATTACTTGCTTAATTTACTTTGCCTGTCCATCAGGTTTGCATCATGACTTTTGAAAACAGCATTAGTTATAAATCAGAAACATAATTATTAAGCATATAAGAGAAAGCTTTCATGATCCACTGGTCTGTATGTCTTCTCCATGATGCACCATTAGACCATCTGTATCTTTAATGACCAGCTGTGTGGGCACCTGCAGTTTAAATGTTTGCTGTAAGAAAACAGAGGATCCGAGTGAAGCTGAGATGCCTCAGAATATCCATGCCTGATGTTTTAAGTGGAATAGGAACAGCAGGTCTGCAAACAGTAGATTTGCACAGGAGTTTGCAAACTATAAACAGATGTGTTTTGATGACCTTATTTCCTCTGTCTGGTCTCCATTTATAAAATGCATGTTAACAGATGAATTTCTTAGCATTTCGTAGGCACCTGTGAGAATACATGTGTGCTCATTTCTGTTGAAATTGTGGGGAGAAACCAAAACAGCTCATTGCTCTGTACTTGGATTTCACAAGAATTAGGTTGGCATTATGAGGAGGTCACCGTTGCAGCTGGAGATGGTAGTTCTTCCAGGTCACAGCCAGCGACACTAGATGAGTGTGGGACATCTCCTTGTTAGCTCTGCTGTGGTCTGAAAGAAAGATGAAAGAAAGTTTTCGTGGGAGACTCTTACTCCTGTAATCACAGTCAATCCATGCCTCTGTGCAATGGGGAGAATGCCATGGGTTAGACACAGAATTTGAGGTTGTCTATGCATAAACCAGAACCACTAATCTCCTCCATGGAGGCCTGGAGAGACAAAGTCAAGTTTTGTGGCATTCTGTACAATTGCATGTACTAATTGGCAGTATTTGGGCAATATAAATGTGGTTCATCTCATTTTAGAGATGAGGAGAAAGGTAGGCAAAAAGGAGTGCTGTGCCCAGGGAACAGGTTGTGTCTGTGTGCGAAGGGAACAAGAAATGCCATCTCCCTGGCTTCTGCTTTCACATACAGTTTGCAAGTCAGGGCTGCTTCTTTCTCTTCTCCAAGCAAATCATATTTAACTGTAGCAAGCAAACATAAGAGTCAATATTGCTTGGCTATAGGATAAAGAAAATGTTTAAAGAAATGTTGTGATAGTGGCAGTTCTCTGCGAGACTCATGTGCTTTTGAGTCCAGAATAAATGCATTTTGCTCTTTGTTTAAGAAGGGAGATGCCACTCTCTTTCGTGCACAGTTTGTACCTCCTCTCATTGCTCACTTTTACAGCATGTGGTCTTTGAAGTTTGAATCCCAACCTCTTTCCGGACAGGCACTAAGCTAGAAGGCAGTCCTTAGGGTTAAGCAGCACAAGGTAGATTTTCAGCTCCATGAGCAGCAGCTCAGTTACCTGACTTGCACTGCCATTAATGGGGATCATGCTGCTAAATTCCTGTGCACCACATTGAACTTTCACTCGTGAATGCAGAACCAGCACCGCTACTGAAACTTGGCTGTCAGGTAGCGTGGTGTGTCAGGAGGGGAGCCTGGCAGCCAGAAAGGGCTGCTGCGTACCCAGCTGCAAGTCTGGCTCTAACTCCTTGGACATACTTTCCAAAAATAATGGTGTGAATTAATGCTCTGGTGTATTGGCTTTTCCTTCTGTTAGCGATCAGTCTTGCTCCAGTATCCCAAGCAGTCAAGAACATGCCTGAAGTGTAAAGGTTTCTGTTATCATCTAGTGTTGGCAATTTACTTTTGTGTGTGTTTTCCAAGCACCACCTGCTGTTATTTTATTTTATTAGGAATATAGGACAGAGTCATGTTTCAGTTCGGAAGGAACTCCTAGCTTAAGCTCCCTCCATTGCAGTCTTTTATTCAGATTACTTCTGTTATAAAGTAATTCGTAATCTAGGTGCTGAGAAGATGACTGCTATAGTACTTGCAACATACAAGAGAGCATATATGAGAAAAAAGGGCCCTGACACGTAAACTCAGAGAATCTCCCTGTCCTTTCTCACCAACATATCCTTCCTTTTGGGAAAAATCCTGTTGTACAAAATGGGCCCGCTGGTACTATCAGAAAATCAACCATGTGTTTGTACTGGATATAGTCTGACCCAAGGAAAGGTATATTTTCATTCACATGGATATCCCATTTCTTCTTTATCCTCTTATGATCCTAACTGGTCACTTGAACTAAAGAGCAGCCAGAGGCCTGGGTTGCAACGGCCAGTCAACATCTAGAGCAAGATTTTACAATTTCCTTGTTAAATAGGACGTGGAGGGGGGAGAAGCTTTTGCTGCCGTAGTTATTTGACTGTGAAGGAGCAGCTGCAAACTGAGGAGTCTCATCAGGTTGCAATCCTGCCTACCAGGAGGCAGATCCCCCCTGCTAGCAGGATAAATACCCCTCCTTTGTCACTGTTCCCTGCAGTAAACAATAGATTATTGCAGTGGAGCAAGAGAACCTAAACGTTAATCAAATCATTCCTCTAAATGAATGGAAGTAGCACCCGGAATATAAACATTTTAATTTTGGAAGGGAATGTCTACTTCTTGGCTTGTTGATTTTCTATAGACTTTGTAAAGCTGCTTACTAACATTTTTGGCATTGCATATAACACCATTTTCGGCATTGAGATTACGTGTTTCCTGACTTTCCCAAGTTATAAACTGGAGGGAGTAAAGGAAAAGTAAAATCTCCATTCATATCACTTAGCAGAGGTCAAAACCTTATATGGCGTAACTGCCAAAGTATGTGATCACGTTAGATTTCGGTGGAGGAAATGGAAAGTATTTTCCACTGGAATTTACACCAGGAAACATCTTTTAAAATTGCTTTTTATACACGGGGACAATTACCTGTGTAAACAAGCGTGTAACTGTGCAGATGATGAACTGGCTTTAGGCGTTTTTGCGAATTTCTGTGTGTACCTTTGGAGCGGAGAGAACCGGCCTTTCCCCTGCACGGCTTCCATGCTTCCCGGGAATCTCAGGGCGCCGCTGAGCAAACCTCAGTGCGGCAAACGTCAGTGTAACACCCAGCGTGGTGCCATCTTCTGGCTTCCTATGGCTCCAGCTAAAGGAGGCGTAAAAACACCTCTCGGCTTTCAAATTATGCTGCGGGCCTGGGTCAGAGGCCAGTGCCTCCGCTCCGGGAGGCATCCCCGTGCCCTCGGTGGGACGAACTCCTCCTAGGGGAGTCCATGGAGCCACACAGCGGTGAAGGACGTGGCTGGGGGAAAGCGCGAGGATTTGGTCATTAGGGTCCAAATCCCGGTAGATCTGTGGGCTTTCCTGACTGGTGGAACTGCCAAATTTCCGCAGTTTTCTGGGGAGAATTCCTCCTCACAGCAGAGTGATTAGGAGCAGTTCAGTAAGGGCAGACGTATGAAGTTCGTCCTGATTGCTCCAGTTTCGTGGCCCGCGTTCACCAGGGCGCTTTGTGGGTCAGTGGGGAGGAGTTTCCTGCCTCCTGAGTGACCGGAGATGATGGTCAGCTGGAGTGAGCTCCATCCCTCTTTCCTGACTGCTGCCTCTCCAGGACATTGATCTCTTCTACCCCGTGGCTGGAAATGTTGGGATCTCAGGTGGCTGAGCCGTAGGCAGCATGTCCCCATGCTCCCATCCCGAACGGAGGGAGCACTCGGCCTCAGCTCCCTCCCATTCACCAGGGACCTCTTGCTACAGCCCTGAGCCTCTGTTGTAGCGTTACATCATTTTACATTGTCCTGTCTTTGGACAAAAACAATGTTAAAATCCAGGAACGTTCACTCCCTTGAGATGAAGAGTCACAAGATGATCCATGGGAATGAACTATCAGTCACTTCTGGCCATGCTCTGTGTGGCATTGGGTGTGAAGGCCCTTCAGAGTCACCCATTTGGTTTCTTCTTGCCAGTCTGTCTTAGGTCAACTTTCGTTAATGCTTTCATGTTTGCACATGCAATTTTAGTCCCCTTCCAGGCATAAAAAAAAAACATGTTGTTGAGGTGACTGCCATACTTATTATCATATGACGTGTCATTTATTTCTTGAAGCCGAACATTGGGCGATTAGGAATTCCGCACGGACCATCGGGGGAGAAGGTGGCCGTTGTAACCGTGGATGACTGTGACACGGCAGTGGCTGTGCGCTTCGGCACGCTCATTGGCAACTACACATGTGCTGCTCAAGGGACTCAGACTGGATCAAAAAAGTAAGGATTTTCTGCATGCATTTTCCACCCATTCTGTCATTTCAGGGAAGAATCGGCAATACGTGATTGACTTCTAGGCAGATTAAACTAGAGAAAGAAATTTACCAAGGAACAATTTACCAAGAAAAATTACAATTTGCCAAGAAAAAATGACAAGTTTTAATTTAGTAGATTAAATTTGGTGGAGGCAACTGCAGGAGTTAGCATAGTGAGAGGAATACGCTGATATTCTCCTATACAGGTATGTGTCTAAATTACTTATAGAATGAAAAAAAAAAAAAAAAAATCAATGTAGTTGTCTCCAAAAAACTATCTGCATAGTATGAAAATGTAGAGAAAAGGGCAAATAAAATGTTAAGCTTTATTAAGGGGATGGCTGAACAGCTTGTTACTGTCATCATTTGAGTTAAAACTCCTGTCTTAAAAGGACATAGAAATAAAGGTGGTACATTAAAGGTCAGTGAAGTCTTTGCCTATGGAAAAAGAGTTTCCTGTGAGGAAAGGCTGGAAGCTTAATATTACTTAGTTTAGAGAGGAGATGGATTGCAAGCAACATAATAAAGATATAAAGTAATGGCTGATAAGCGAAAGGCCATTGAGATGCACATACGGCTCTAAAATAGCAAGGGGGACATCATAAACCTTACGGCTAATTCAAACTGACCAAGTGTTACTAAGACTAAGATCTTCTGAGGATTAAGAAAAGGTTGAACATTTTGTAATAATGAGGTCATTATATCAAAATCAAAATCTTCTGGTGCGTAGGGTAAAGTAACCCCTGGGAACTGGAATCAAAAGTGTCCTGCAGCTGAACGTTGTCTCATAATTTTCATTTTCTTTCTCTGATATTGCCCACTGTCAGAGTCGGATCATTGGATTCCTGTATGTGTTTGACAATTCCTAATTTACAGGTTATAATCTTTTTGTAATGTCACTGAGATTGGTTGTTTTGCTGGAAAGTCCTTTTGATTACGAGCCCTGAAAAAGCAGATACAGTCATAAGGAGGTATGTGGCAGTATCAGTAAATTAAACCTCTCAAATGTGCTTCTGGAAAACAGCTAGGTAAACAAGAAAATAAACTTTAGCTCCAAAACTGTGACCACTTCTTTGTTTCTCTAGATCTTTGGACCTGACGGGCCCCCTTCTCCTTGGTGGTGTCCCAAACTTACCTGAAGATTTCCCTGTGCACAACAGACAGTTCATCGGCTGTATGAGGAACCTCTCCATTGACAGCAAGCCGATTGACATGGCCAGTTTCATAGCCAACAACGGCACCTTGCCAGGTAGACACTGCTACATCTTCAAAAGTCAACAAGAAAAAGCACCCTGCAACCCTGTAACAGGATTTTAGGATTTCAGCAGGAGAGACACAGTGGGAAACCCCATAGGACCAAGGGGTCTGCAAGAGCCCCAGCATGTCCTGTTGGTCCCTTTCCTGTGAGGTGCTGGCCCTGGCTCCAGCAGGGGGGAAGAGGGGCCACCGGGCACCCTGCTCCTGTCCATGGCCGTGTGGTTGCCCCCGGGCCCCCTGCTTGTTTGAGCAAGGTGTAATCCACACCAGTACCAAGGACACACACCCAACACGCCAACAGCCTGCGGCACGGTGTGCACCACTTACAGCACAAAGTGGCACTCCAGGGCTTGTCTAGACTTTCTGCATTCCTGCCATTTCACCCAGGAATTTGCGCAGAGAATTTACCCCTAAATGAGCCTTTCCTCTTGGAAAAAAAAAAAAAAAGAACTATCCGTTAAATGGCACTTTGCTCTGAGAACTGATGAGATTAGTTCATGAGAAAGGAAAATGATTTCAGTGATTTTTTCACCAATTGTGTTTATCCTTTAAATCAAATTCTGCGGTCTTTTTAATCTGAGGTTGCTTCATGAAGCCGCCTGTTGAGTTTCTAGTTTGGTTTCTAGTGCCAGGATCTCTGACCATGATTCTAGTGCCAGGATCTCTGAGGTACAAAGTGCTCTCACCATCACAAAACCGACTATTAATGGAGGAATGGAAAGTCCCTTTCGTCTGTTATACCTAAATTGCAGCTCTTTTGGATGTGTTGCATTGATTGTGGATTATGAGCGGAGTTGCAACACTCATTTCAAATTACTCTTTTGTTTGAGGCTTTCTTTTTTATTAACAATTATTTCTCTAATACTAGTTAAACACAAGGTTTTACTTTATGAAAATAGATAGCAGGAAGAGTATGATACACACAAAAAAGGTATTTTCTTCCAGATGGATTTTTTTCCTCATTTGGAAGGATGTTCTATATGTTTCAATGTCAAAGTTCACAGCAGTGTTGCACTAGTTTGTGACACCACATGTTGGCTTTCCCTGGATAACGTCTTGGTTATGTGCCATTAACTTAAGGACAGTGATCCTGAGTCACAGTATTGGTGCGTTTGGCTTTCTCCCACCATGGCCAGCTGTGGACTCCAAGGGGAGTATATGAAAACAGGACATGCAAGCAGTGGTATTCCCCTGAATTTTTCTGTTGGTCCCCAAAGACTTACAGGCTAGGGACTGTATTCAGTAGCCTTTGCTAGATTTTTCTTTATGAGTTTGATATCTGCTGAGCTCGTGAAAACTTTCTGCTTAACTGACTTCAAGGGTATGAAAAAGAGAAAAGCTGCAATGACTGAGTTGTCTTTGACAGAAACTCAGCTACAGTCATCCAGAGCCTTTGCTTTTCTTAAAGCCACGAGGGTTCCGTGGCTTGAGGCAGCTGCTGTGCCCGACTACACAAGTATGGAGTGGTTTTGAGCGACTGTTGTGCTGCCTTGCAGGCTGTGCAGCGCAGAGGAACTACTGTGAGACCAACTGGTGCCAGAACGGAGGCACGTGTGTTAATAAGTGGAGCACTTACATCTGCGAGTGCCCCATACGGTACGGAGGGAAGAACTGCGAGCAAGGTAGGATGCCCGGACCTCTTCGTGCCCTGTCGCGTGGGCACCTTTCCCTAGTGATCGTTAGCACGTGTGGCAACTCCGTGCTCTTGCGATGGGTAAAGGAAAATTGCAACTAAGACTAAAAGACACCCAGATGTATTTGAAATAATTGTGGCATCATCTAGCTAGTAAATGTGGTATCTGACTTACTGTGATTAATAGTAACAGCTTTTACTGATTTACTTGCATTAGCAAAGTAGTTCCACAGAGCTTGGCAGTATTTAGGAATTTGTTTATAGTAAAAATGGCTGGTCCTAAGCCCCTTTAAAACAGTGGAAAGATCCCGCTGACTTTATTGGGCTTTGACTCAAACTGGGGACGAAAGTACATTTTTAATCACCACTTTCCTGGTGAGGAGGCAGCCTCACAGTGAGGAAGAGCACTTTCAATTTTATTGTTTTTTCTTTGATTGAATGCAATGTGCCTATATGTGTAAAACCTCATTAATGAGGGCTGAGGAAGAAGCAGCAGGTGTGTTTTATAGGGAAGCAAAGGCTTGCAGTTAGTTCCTTCCCAAAGAAGCAAGGAAGAGTCAGCTGGCCACAGCCTTAGAGAGGGCAAGTCAGGTTAATTGCTCAAGCTTAGCTAGCAATAATTCACTGATATTCACGATACTTTACTTGCTTTTTGCAAATAGGGAGATAAAGGGCTTGTGGCCAGCACTGCCCTTCTGCCCTCTGTGCCCCTTCACACACAGCCTTTTCCCTTTTAGGGACCGGCAGAGCAGACAGGACACAGTTCTGTTTTCTTTACTTTTCTCCAAATAATGCGATTTCACATCAACCTGACTTCATATTCTGCAATGATTTCGCCACCCTAAGCCACTTCACAGCCTGCAGGGTGGATGTCTCCCTGATTTCCATCAGTAAAGTGCTTTTCCTTGGAGGCTTCCATCAACATCTCCCTGTAGGAGCTGTATTTGGGCAAGAGGAGAGCTGAGGGCACCGCTGCAGCATTCAGCTCTTGATGTTTAAGGGGGAGGATTTTGGTGATTCCACAAGAACATTATTCCTGTGAAAAGACTGTGTAGCTCACACAGATGATCAGTCTGGCCCTGGAGTATATGAAATTAATTAATATTTCCTGCAGACTGAGATCCATTACCTCTGTTTAATCTGTTAGTTAGAACCAGGTAACCAAGGATATGTTGAAAATGTCTGTAGTATTACCCTCATGCTTCCTGCTTTGTCCAGCCGCTCATTTACAAAATTATTATCAGTAGAGATACTGAATTTTGCACCAAGTCTCCCATGCAGTGTTGTTCCCTCTCTTAGCCTTTGCCTCGAAGGATATCAAGTGTTTCTCTCATCTTCTGGTTTACAGTCATGCCTTCTCCTCAGCGCTTCAGTGGGGAAAGCATTATCATCTGGAGTGACCTCGATATAACCATCTCCGTGCCCTGGTACATTGGGCTGATGTTCAGGACGCGGAAAGTCAACGGCATGCTAATGCAAGCGAATGCTGGAGCTGCATCCAAGATTAACATTCAGGTAAAAAATGGGGCCTTTCCTGCTTAGAAAAGAAATTCTCTTCACTCCCTGTCCTCTCCCATACCAGTGTGACCCACATGTCAGTGGATTCGGCCACACGATCTACAAATCTGTTTAGTCAACCCATCAAAACCCGCACCTATACATACAAATAATTTCTTCAGAATTTGACTTTCTGTCATTCTAGAATTCAGATATTTTGGAGGGAGGTGATGTTTCTAAACGAAGGTATAAGTGGTTATAAATGAGAAAAATGTGTCTTTCTAATGCCTCTTTTTTTTTTTTTTGTCTGTGGGTTAAGTTAGAATGTCAAAAGTTACAGACATTATTGCAAGTGTTTTATTTTTTATGTTTTCCATTGAGATTTGTTTAGGAAGCACTGTTATCTTGTCCTTCAAACAAATATGCAGCAAAAAAATAGATATGATTTTTTTTTCCAACAGATACTGAACAACTATGTGCATTTTGAAGTGTACAGTGGCCTGAACCAAGTTGCTAATTTGAAGATGACCCAGTCACGAGTCAGTGACGGCGAGTGGCATCACCTATTAATAGAGCTAAAGAGTGCTAAAGATGGTAAAGACATCAAGTACCTCGCTGTCATGTCCTTGGACTACGGGATGTACCAGGTGAGGCAGCATCATAGTTTTGTCATTAAGCATTACAGAAGTATTTTCAGGAGAAAGTAGGTTAAAGAACTGTGGAAAAATCCTTATGTTGTAAGCCATGTTCTTGTGCCTAATGATGTCACATTATTTTATTAAGCCTTTTGAAAAAAATACCTTCTGAACAAGTCTATAAAAGGTGACATTCAGATGTCTAGCTCCTGACTGCTTTGGCATTTTTCTTTAGTCTGTAGTCAGCTACTGTTTGACTCCATTACTGCAGAGAGTCTCTGCCAGTGTTTACAGAGGATGTTCGTGCCCCTCACCTGCTGTCCTTTTCTTCCACAGAGCACTGTGCAGATTGGAAATCAGCTGCCCGGACTAAAAATGAAAAGCATCGTTGTGGGAGGTGTCTCTGGAGACCAAATCTCAGTTCAGCAGGGATTTTATGGCTGTATGCAGGTATGGATTGAGAACTATAGTAGCCAGTTTTGAACTTTTAAGAAAATACCCATATGAAGGCGGGTGGAGTTTTTTTTCCCCTTTTCATACCTCTCCAGACATTATTGTTTCCTCCATCAAAATGTCTAGGAATCAAAATACTAAAGTTCATGCACTTTCCCCAAGTACAAATCTAAGCTTGTAGCAGAACGGTGTTTTTCTGCAGCTTCTCTGGTTTGATCAAAGACCATCATTTGAAAAAAAAATCTGTTTTTGCTTCATATGTTCAAGTGTGACCTCATAGATTAATAGAGTTAGTGAGATATATGATACTGTATCCTAAAAGATACATTAGTACTGTAAATTTAAAAAAAAAAAAAAACACTTTTGTGACCAAAAAACTTGTCTTTTTTGACCAGGGTGTAAGAATGGGAGAAACATCTACAAACGTAGCTACACTCAACATGAAACAGGCTCTCAAGATCAATGTGAAGGAGGGCTGTGAAGTGGATAACCCTTGTGACTCCAACCCGTGCCCTCAGCACAGCTACTGCAGTGACGACTGGGACAGCTACTCCTGTGTCTGCGACCCAGGTAATGCAGCAACCACCACACACATCAATCCAGGAGCTGCAATTGCATCTCCTTGGCATTACCTTGCACAGCACGTGGCTGCTGCTCTTCTGAATCCTTCTTCTTCCTCTTCCAGTTGGTGGTTTCTTTCTCTGTCTTACTGCAGCACTCTAGAAGCTGCAATCATAGACTAAAGAACAGTTGTTCTAGGCAACTTAACATTCAAATGGGGAAACAGTATTTGTTCCAAAGGCCTTTTTCAATGCACCCCCCTTTTTTTGCTTTTTTCTTGTCCTTTCTTTCCCAGTCTTTCCTGCTGTTCAATTTCTGTCTCACACCCTGCATCCTAATAGAGATGCTTTGAATGTTTTCTGTGTTTTGGTGCATGTACCCAGCACATGCTGTCAGCACCCAGCACAGTCACCTCCCATACGCACAGGGAGAGAATACAAAGCTCTGCAGGACACATGGTCTGAATATAAAACTGGGAATTGACAAACCAAGGGTGCTCCAAGACTGTCAAAAAGCACAGCTCACTATCTCTTTTTGCTGAGAGGAAAAAGAGCACCTTCTTTTTGACGGTATCTCAGAGGGGAAACTACTGATTATTGAAGATGTGTTATTAGTGCATAAGCTTAAAATAGATGGTCTTTTGGAGAATGCAAATCATAAATTACAGTGGTTTCTGTAATTTTATGACCTTGTCTCCCCAGGGTACTTTGGGAGAGACTGTGTTGATGTGTGTAACCTGAACCCATGTGAGCATGTCTCCACGTGCGTGCACAAACCCAGCTCATCCCACGGGTACACCTGCGAGTGTGGACAAAGCTACTACGGGCAGTACTGCGAGAGCAAGTAAGGGAATGCTTTTTATTCTTTGGTTTCTTGATCTTTCCACGTACCTCTTCTCCGAAGGTGGCAGTCCCCGCTCTTGCTTGTCCTGCTGTAGTTGTCTTCCCTGACATTATTTGAGTGTTCACAGCAGCTGATACTCACAGGCCTCTTGCCCTTGAGATTCCTGAGCTCTCTTCCCATCGACCATGACTGATGTATTTCCATATACTCACAGGCCACTTTCTTTCAGCAGCACTGCAAGGACTAAGCCCACAGGGCTCTGTTTATGCTGCATCTGACCTGTGCGTTTTGGCTGACCTGGCCTGAGCTTGCTCTGCCCCTGTCTTGCAGTTCCCCCAAGGCACATGCAGAGCACTGCACACATTTAAGTGGCCTGCCCAGGTGAAATGGCTTTGCAGGTTGGGTTCACTTCATGGGCTGGCAAAAGAAAAATGACGCTTCTTCTGGCAGGTCTAAGCCTTGTTGTGGGGTGGAAGCCTGCTGATTCCCTCATCACGAGCTTCCTAGTCTCAGGAGCTCCCTGTGAAAACTGTAAGCCTCTTTCTCCTCCTTTTGTTGTATTACCTGGCAGATATTGACCAGATTCATCTTTCATTCCTCTGGCTTAGCAATGCAGAGAGGTTGCCCCTTGTCCTTATCCTCTAACATGTGTCAAGCGCAGCACTGCCTTTTCTGTATTATAAAAGACAGAAATACAAACCATGCAATTACCACGAGCCCAATTCATCACGACCCTCTAGACAGCAGCAAGCAGCTTTTCTTCCCCTAAGCAGGGAGGGGATTCCTGTGCGCGTTACTGCAGCCGCAGTCCTGGGGGTGCCGTCCCCGGGGCCGCCGCGTGGTGACCACTTCCAGCTAGAGAGGCCTGAGCGTCCCGGCCTCTCCCCAGAGCTGTCCTTGCCAGCATGAGGGTTACCAAAAGCTGACCAAAAGCGAGGTCAGCTTTTGGTTTGCTGCACAACCTGTAAATAGTCGTGGTGCCGCTCCATGGGGCCAAGCATGGCCGAGGGTAGGAGACAGGTAAGATGCTGCTTTCAGAGGTTGTGGCAGCCTTGCCCCACTGAGGTATTTTATGCAGCCTACTGAGGTGTGAGATGTTCTCAGCTACTCTGGATCGAAGCTGCCAGTTTTCTCCTCCATGTCCCCAGCCACATATTTCTTAACCTTCCCTTGTGACTGTGTTTTTCTGACCTGGTGAGCTGGTTGAGAAAGCCAGATTGGCTAAAAACAGTGATTCTTCTTCATTGTAGCAGTTTGCAGCCAGATTCACCCCCTGAGCTAGTGTGTCTTGAGGCTGGACAAGCGCCAGTGCCAGCGGCAGGGGTGGGACAGGACCACGTGGACCTGTGGCATGGGAGGCAGCAGCACTACAGCCTGCCCTGGCACGGCCCAGGCATCAGTGTGCGACCCCCCAGCTCGCCCTAAGTGCTTTTATCCTACTTTCTAAGGGCAAGCTTAAAATGTGATTTCAATGTGATTTTTTTATAGGATTGACTTGCCTTGTCCCAGAGGCTGGTGGGGAAATCCCATTTGTGGTCCTTGCAATTGTGAGACCAGTAAGGGGTTTGATCCTGATTGCAATAAGACTAATGGAGAATGCCATTGCAAGGTAAGCAAAATTTCTTCAGGTTAAAAAATAACTATATCACTATTAACTATATTCAGCTGAATATCTGAAACAAAGTACACACAGTTGTGCTTTACATCATGTATGTTTGTTACATAATTAATCTTTACCTAAAAATTTTGCCGGCACTACCCTTCACAAAATCATACCATGCAGCTCTTATCATATTTGCAAATGGAAAACTAATCTGAGAAAACTGAGAATCTAAGAAAGTCTGGCTTCTGATCTCTCTGAAGTACAGCCCAGTTTATCGGGGGAGATCAGCTCTGCGAACAGAGGAATGCTGGTGATTATTTTGTTATATTACAAGTGAGTAATAGCCATAAAATGTCTCAGTCCCACTGGGTGAAACTCTGTTCTATACAGTGGGCCAGCAAAAGCCCTGCCTTTTGAGCTAAATTTGAGAGATGAAACGCTTTCCTCAGACAGCTCTGTTGAGCTGAAGAGGACTTTCCCCCAGACATGTAGGACAGTAGGTATACCCAGCATGGGAGCTGGCTTCCTCCCCTTATGTTTTACAATGGATTTTTTACAGCAGGTTTCGGAACAGATTTGACGGATAGAGTAATTGTGTCTGTTGAAACCGTGGCAGTGAATCTGGCCCATGTGCCTTTCCTAAATGACACCAACAGCTCCAGGACATTGAGCCAGAGGGGTGCCAACACCATTGTCTTGTGAAATCACATAAGGCCTCAGATCAAAAGCATTTAAAAATGTGATTTCAGTATGTGGTGACTGCTTTCCCTCATCCCTCTACATAATGCATAAATGGGCAGTGCAGGAAGTTTTCCTATTAGTTTGTTCTGCCCTAGCAGGCTAGAATTGCAGGGCAGGGAAAACCACAAATCCTCCGAGAATGGGTTTGCTGGGCAG
>VZSV01000101.1:502893-565569 GCA_013398735.1 Nothocercus julius
GCGCTCGGCGGCGGTGCCCGGGGCGCAGGGCGGCCCTGCAGTCGCTGCCCCTGCGCTGCCTCCTCGCCCGCGCCGCTGCAGGTCACGCTAACAGGATACACTTCTCACAACTAGTATTTCTCTCGTAGTAATAATGGTTTTCTTAATAGGAGTGTAATTATTATCCTGTGCTGAAGTAGCCAGCAGCGTACTATCTGGGTAACTGGAAAGGCTTTTCTGATGCCCAGAAGAAGGACTTGAGAAACACTGGAAACCTGGGACAAAACCTAAAAACCTTGTGCTGATCCTTTCTGCATTTCTAGGCAAATTACTACAAGCCCCAGAGCAGCGACACCTGCTACCCGTGCGACTGCTTCCCCTCGGGCTCCCACACGCGCACCTGCGACATGGAGACGGGCCAGTGCCCCTGCAAGCCTGGCGTGATAGGGCGGCAGTGCAACCGCTGCGACAACCCCTTCGCCGAGGTGACCAGCAAGGGCTGCGAAGGTACCTGTCGCCCGGCGCCGCCTCCCGTCCGTCACGCGGGCGTGATCCGCCCGGAGCCATCGGCGACGGAGAGACGGGGAGCACCCGGCGATGAGTTTGCCAGTGTGTCATGGGATACACGGGAGCCAGGCAGGGGGCTCTGTCACGGGCGGTGGGAGCTGCCGTAGCCTTACCCGGGCCCCCTCCTCCTAAATCCGCGTTGGTCCGACCCATACGGATTGAGAAAAGTCATAGCATTCCCTCTAATTTCCATCAAATGAAAATACGGTCAGCTGAGGAGTTGGGGGGAGCTAAACGCATGCATCCTGCTTGTGCTGGAAGCGGGAGTTGCCCTGTGGGTGCAGTGTTACACCCGGGGCATCGCGCACGGCCCGGGGCCGGGCGCGGGCCGAGTGCCCTCTGCCGGAGCCACTGGCCCAGCAACCCTGTCCCACACCAAAGGAGCGGGCGGAGATACAAAAGCCAGCGTCTCCTCGTCATCCCCAGTGTTCCCCTGCCCGAACCTGTCTCATGGCACGGCTGGAAAGGAGCAGCTGACGGGCTGCACTTTGGAAGGCATCACAAGGGGCAAAAGTCCTGACTCGGCTTGGGGAGGTCATTTTGGCAGGTGTAAAAATCTCCTCATGGTTGCTGTGTGATTTTATCTTGTCAGAAAAACTGCATCATTTCTTTTTTTCTTCTTTCAGTAATATATAATGGGTGTCCCAAAGCTTTTGAGGCTGGTATTTGGTGGCCACAGACCAAGTTTGGCCAGCCAGCTGCTGTGCCATGTCCTAAAGGATCAGTGGGTAAGTTCCCCAAGTAAAACATTAACAATTCTATCTGCTCTCATATGAGGAGAAAAAAAGAATGTACAGAGGGGAAGGCGTTAATTCATTAAGTCTAGAGATTACAGCATAGCTTATGCAAGTCACGAGATGAGAAGTTTACCTAGTGAAACTCTAGAGCTGTTAAAACACCTTTGGAATAGAAGCAAAAAAGTAAATACAAAAGTGCAGCATATACGTAAATACATAGAAAGAACATGGAAAGTCTGTATTTTCACAGTCAGCTTTTCTGTTTTCTATTTATCAAGCAATTCTTATACACGTAACTTTTAGTTTCTAATGGCTTACACTTGATCTCTGGCACTATAGCTCCTCTGGGCAAATTTAAAATGAAGAAAACCATTTATGTGATGATTGCTTTCCTAGCATTCCTGGCTAATAAACCTAAGAGTTACAACAGAACTCCTGTTTTTCCACCAAGCGTTTTTTTTCTACACCATCACTCAGATTGCTGAAAATGTTTTTTTATCAAGCACACGAGTCATTTTGTACTGCAGGCGAATGACAACGCAGTTTTCTATGCGTGTCTGATAGTGTTTATCTCTCAGAGTACCAAAGAAGACTTGCAAACCGTGTTTACAACCTTTTGTGAAGTCTGTGCTATGGGAAATGAAAGTTCTGTCTCAGTTCTAGGCCTGGTTACTTTTATCTGCTGTTAGCACTGTTCAGGTTCAATGAATTATAGCTGATTATGTAACTTCTGCAAATGTTACCAGGGGGTATGTCCCTGAGCGTAGGTGTGCAGAAGGTTCGTAGTCAAACAAGCTCCTGTTCTGAGGAATTTAGGGGATTGAATTGATTTTTCTTTTTTTTTTTCTCATACATGAACATTTGCCATGTTAAATAGTATGAAGCTGAACTAAGTAACTTTCCTCACTAAATGTTCACTTTTTGTGATTGACCCCAGTGTATTCTCTAGCAAATAGCCTATCAGGCAAAAATACCTGCAGAAATTGCACACTTTAGGTGAATTCATATGTCAGGAAGAGAAATAATGTAACTAGATATTATTCTATTAATTATAATTCTGCTATTTAGACATTAATAACTAACTTACTTAGACACATGCAATATGTCCAATCAAAGTTAAACTTACTGCGAACTTAGAATTTCTTATCTGTGATTCACTGGATCCACAGCCAAGAATCATTTCTAAAAACGATTTGACAAATAATACAAAGTAATGGATTCAATAAGCTGTTTAAAACTCCTTTAGAATTAGCAAAAGGAAATTCTGTGTGTTGGATGCAGCATTCACCATGTGCTGTGTGTTGACGTGCTTAAAGTGCTTAAAGGTTTTGACTTGAGAATAGCCTGTATTCTGGAATAGGTCTTTCTCTGTGAACTGAAGTTTGCCTCCCTTTCTCTAGAGCTTAGAGAAAATGATTCGGGAATATCAGTAACTTCTAGGTTTCCTCAGACAGGGAGTTTGGAAAGTGAGATATGTGCAGTTCTCCAAGGAGTTTGCAAGAAGAATCATACGAAAATATATTCAGAACAATTCAGAAGATTGCATTTTGTTAATGCTTTGTTTCCTCCAGGGAATGCGGTTCGACACTGTAACAATGAGAAGGGCTGGCTGCCTCCCGAGCTTTTCAACTGCACCACCACCACTTTTATGGAGCTAAAGATCATGGTAGGCTGTATTTTCTTGTATTTAGTGCTCCAGAGTATGATTAACTAGTCAGGACCAACTGCTATTTGCATGTAGTGGACACATTTGGAACACAGCAAAATCCACAGACCAGAAATTTCTCAGATTTGGTGAAGTCTGGTATGGATATATTCATAGCTGCTTATACAGTGGCCAAATAAGTAGGCACTGTAGTATGTATCCACTGAATATTGACACTTTATTCCAAATCTGCATTTGTTATGATTTGCTGTGTTTTCATTTACTTCATATAGACAGTGTAGATTTATATAGAGGATAAAGTAGCATGGTGACCTTTTCAAGTGTTTTGCTGCAATTTTCCGTTGGATTTAGGAAAGAATTTCTTGGATTTCATATGTTTCCCTGTCGCTAATTGTTCATCTTATGCATTGCTTTGTTTGTTTCAACACTACTAAAGCACATAATGTTAATATTTAGCTGCATAATATCTCATACAGCTTTTCATTTTAGTTTGTAAATGACCATGAGTTCATTCTGCAGTCTGATGTCCTCACATACCATCTCTTGACAGAGTCTTTGAATCCTGCATTTCCCATGACAACCCCATGTTTTTCTAGCTCTAAGTCATGTTTTGCATTGCTTTGTCCTATTCACCCTTTCTCAAGACAAACTACATTTTTTATCAAATCGTTCCTTTGTGCCAAAATTCCCTAGATGATGAAGAATGCCTTTGTAACAAGAATGAAATGAATTACATTAGTTTTGTGTTTGAAACCCCTGGGCTTTTTCTTCATTCTTGTCTCCACTCCAGAATGAAAAGCTTTCCCGCAACGAGACCAAACTGGATGGAGACAAAACCATACGGATTGTGAAGATGTTGCAGAATGCCACCAAGTACACAAGCAGCCTGTATGGGAATGACGTGAGGACAGCTTACCAGATGATGATGAGGGTCCTGCAACATGAAAGCCAGCAGCAAGGCTTTGACCTGGCTGCCACCAGGGACGTGGAATTCAATGAAGTAAGAGACAAACTGCCTGCCCTCCTGAGCCCGTGTTGAGCTTTGTCATATTGCCTAGATGCTTGTATGGGAATTGATAATTGAATTTGTCTTCAAATAAGACAGATTCGACACGATTGCTTGATGTTTTTCACAAATGAGTCAGGCTTCTCAGTGTAGAATGGGAAGTTGCTTGTGTTTGCAGGTGCGGGTCCACATACACAAATGTGTTTATGCACGCGTGTGTGTAGAATACACATACCATGCAAAGCAGGGTTGTCATAAACATCATCCTACTAGCATCCAAAAGTAACATTTCCCACATTGAAAAATAAAAATTGATGTGCTATTCCTGGATGAAATAGTCTTAGCTACTATGTTCCATTTTTGTTGGAAAACCTGCTTAATTTGATCACTTTCATTTAAACGTATAGTGAACTAATTCAGAGGTGGTTTATTCTGTTTGATTTCACATTGGATTTCCTGCAATCTCTTTGCAAATTTTTTTCTGTAAAAAATGTGAAAAATGTGTAAGTCCTTGTATCTTTATCGTACTTGGCCTATAATTTCCAGGTTATGTATTTCCTTACAGAAAACGTATGTGAAAACTATAACCCTCAACCCTTCGGTTTTGAAACAAGCAAAAAAGTTACTGGTTCAAAGATTTTTACATTCCCTTTTTGAAACATTTTGAGACACTGAAACTTTGAAACATTTGAATGATATCTAGTGGAGAGCTGGCGCACCAAAAGCGATACAGGCTGTGTTGATATTCTGAGTGGTTCCTGCACATTCAAACAGGTAGAGCTGCCAGAGGGTTTCTCCTAGTCTCAGTATTTATGAAAGGCCCAGCTACTATCAAACACCTACCACAATTCATGCAGTTTTGACCTCAGTTAGGAATTTAATTTTGGCATAACAATGTAGGGCATGTGTACGCCAAGATTATAAAGGTCTCAGGATCCTCATCATTCTCATTAAAGCCATTTACTCTTCTTAGTCAGGGTTTTGTCTTTCCATTCCAGCTAAGGATTCCTCAGAGTGCCCCCTTTTTATCTTACAGCAAAGAGCAGAAGGGGCTTAGGTCCTCATCTAGATTCTCTTTTTTAACAGTATTTGTGAGCAACATAAAAATGGGGGAGAACAACATAATTTCTTATGCGAGTCCAAGTTGGTATATGGAAGTTAAATATTTGCTCTTTTAATTCTTCAGCATGTAAGTTTCCAGAATTAGCCAAGAATCAACAATATAAAACAAAAATCAAAATAGGATAGAAAGTAGTATTTCTGTTGAGAGATTTCTTTTGATTTTAACTTACCATACTGTTTTCATTTACCTAGGTGTGTTCTTCACTGCACATAGCAAGCACTCTGCTTTTCTTGTCTCTCATCTCTCTGAGACAAAGCAAATATGGTTAGCTTTTCCCTCTATATTTTCCTAATAGGTTTCCTGTCTTAAGAGAACTGTCTACTTTTTTCTTTTATAGTCTCCAGTTTTGGCTTACTTTGCTTATAAAAGGGTTGAAAGGATTTCCTTAATGTAAAATAACCTCGGGGTGAGTAAGGGGTGTGCATATTTTCATAATGCTGCAGTAGAACATGCCTGGATTAAAATATTTCATTATATGCTCACCTGAGGCAGTAATGCCAATCATTTGCAATGTTCCTCACTTGAAATCCAATGCTTTGCTTGATTGCCTAGGCTTTGTTTGCCTCATAATTTCGGCCTGTATTTTTTTCTCAGAACATTATCAAAGTGGGTAGTGCTCTACTGGACCCCAGCAACAAGGAGCAGTGGGAACAAATTCAGCGAATGGAGGGTGGCAGTGCTCACCTGCTCCGGCATTATGAGGAATATTTCAACAATGTGGCGCAGAACATGAAGAAAACCTACATGAGACCTTTTGTCATCATTGCCTCTAACATGAGTGAGTATCTGTGTTGAAAACTGCCATTTTTTAATTAGAAGAGCTTTAAAAATGAATTCAATAGGCGCTATTTTTTTAATAATATCCACTGAAAAACAAAATACTTGTATTTTCCAAACTAATCAACACATTTATTTCAAGTCAGTTGAGCACTGATCTGTATCTCTCAGTAGCCTTGGAGCTGCAGAATCTCTTCTGTCCTTCCTGTGGGCCAAGCTCAGTTTAGGTTGCTGTACCTAGCAGGGAATGGGCACGCTGCTCCATGTGATGTTTTGTTAGTAAGGACATTTTTAAGTAAAAGTAACGGCTTTTGAGATCGCCTAGTGTAGTTGGAAATACTAGACTGCTTTTTTGAAAAAGCTACTACTCCACTAGTTGAAGATTCACTGCCTTACAAGAAGAAACCCACTATTGATCTTATACCTCTGATTTTCACATCCTGCCCTGCTCTGGCACCTACCCAGAAAGTCACCTCCTGTAGAAGTTCCTATTTGAGAAGTTTCTATTCTCTGTTTCTATTCTCTTTCTGTTCCTTTCTCAGAGGATGTCTGAGAAAAGGGGTGCCGTGCACTTTGTCACATGTGCCCATGCTGCACCTGGAAGGGAAAGCTGGCACCTGGAGGCTGTTGTGAACCTACAAAATGCCTCCCAGAACACAGACCCAGTGTCTAAAATTATTAATTCTACTGGAGATCCAAACTTACCTACTCAGTTTTCTGGCACATAATTTCCTTCTCTGTGACAACTAGGCACTAACCTCTGCACATTCAGCAGGCTGTAAATGCTTGATCCACCTCCTTCCCTGTTTCTTCCCACTCCCTATTTCATATTCTCACCAGCTACCAGTGATTTGACCTGATGGTGTTAGTGCTCATCCTGCCTCAAGCCGCAGGTGGGACGGGGTGACCTGCAGAGGTCTCTCCCAACCAACATTTCTATGACTCTCAAATTCTGCTTTGAGGAGGTATCCAAATAATGTCCCTAGCTACAGTAGTCAGTATATTAAGTGAAATTGCCATTACCTGCAAACATTATCCTGACAGGGCTTCATGTCCACAGTTACATGGGCAGAGTTTATCATGAGCAATCATATGTATCCTACATATATATATACATATGTATATATGTATGTAGATATGTATGTATATGTATATGCATGTATATGTATGTATGTATACGTATATATCTGAGCTGCTAGACAAAAGCAAACACATGAGGCATTCAAAGTGCAACATTTATAAAGTCCTGCATCAACTCCAGAGGGGAACTATTATTGTTAAGTGAGCCAAACTAAACAAACTAAAACACGATGTTTCCTTTTGATTTAGGGCTAGCAGAATCAAAATGTTTTCATCTTCACATTGAGAAAAATCTAGCTGAACTCAATTAAGATGAAAACAAAACCCAGTATTCCTTGTAGGTTGTAAATCCTGATTTTTCAGAGAGCTTTTCTTGAGTACAAAGGAACTGGCTTGGGAGGGATGAGGCAGTTCTGCACTGAATGTGTTCTGTTTGCTTTAGAACGGTTTTTGCAGGTGAACATGGTGTTAATGGAGTCTCCTAATGGCTCATCTGGGAGTTATTTAGAGACTAGGGAAGGAATGGGAATTTGCAGATCTTAAATTGGATATTTCTTCATATAGAAACTTGCTGTGGATCACAGCTTTCACTGTAGTACTTCCAGCTTCTCACTTTTATTATAACATACAAATTGGCACTCAAGTGATTTTTCTTAAATGGCAAAGTTAAGGCCAACTCAGCTGCTTTTAAATATTTTGGCAGCTACGCAACAGGCAGAGCTGATGAGGTGAGCCAGAAAGTAGCTGTTAGTGTAGAGCAAGGAGAACTAGCATAGGACTAAGAAGTATCCCCAGGTAAAATCCAGGTTATTTTCTTTTTTTAGGTAATTTTTCAATTTAACAGATGTATAAAATGTATATTTCTGAAACAGCAGATCTCACCTTCTATACAAGAGGCAAGTCTGGAACTGGAACATGCCCTCTTTAGATTTCTGGTGTTTGCAATACTGTTTTCCTAATAGGAAATATTGTCTTGTGAATTGTTTTCTGTTGCCTATGCAATCTATGTATGCTTGTAATTTTATAAATGTAACATGATGCTGAAACATAAGCTTTTAGTTTGATTTAAGATATTGTTAAAAGTCATATTATTAAACTTGTATTTTTTGGTTCAGATTGTTTCTTTGTTTCATGCAGATGTTTTAGCCTTTCAGTCATGTTTCGTTTTGCTATCATATCCTATTTGAAGGAATTAAAGTTAATTTTATGGAGAACCTTTCTTTTTTTTTTCTAGTTATTGCTGTTGACATCTTTGACAAATCTAATTTTACGGGAGCTAAAGTACCACGATTTCATGAGATTAAAGAAGATTACCCCAAAGATCTGCAATCATCTGTTATCTTCCCCGACACCTTGTTCAAGCCTTCAGAGAGGAAAGGTAAAACCCTTCTGCTGGTGGTAGGAGGGCAGCTTTGACTAAGAGCCTGATTGATCCTTTTGAAGCAGAGCGGAGTGAGGCGAGAGCACAAGTGAACATTATGCGGGATGCAGCAGCTGTGCATACTTGGAAGGCATTTTGCCTGCCGGGCACAGCCGGGAGTGCGGGGGGCTGCGGAACTGGCTGTACTTGTCTGTCAGGTCTCCTCGCAGCCCCCCAAACCGCAGCGCCAGCTGAGGAGAAACGCTCGGCCTCAGGTCCCGCCGGGCACCGCGTCGGCCCTTCCCACCTCCCCGCGTCCTCACGGGCTCTCTGTGGATTCCCAACAGAAAATAACCTTCGAAGAGGTTACAGGAAGATAACACAAGGCTTGACTTCACAGTCAGGATTCTTCTTGTCCTCGCTGCTGTTAATGCTGGTATTGAGTTACCTGCTGCGTGACATGGTTTTTTATCCACTCCAGAAGATACCAGCAATATGTTTTCCTTTAGGAAATCAGTGCAGCCTGTAGAAAATAGAGAGAATCAGAGCAGGATCAGGTGCAGCAGGGCTCCCGTCTGAAGACGCACCTGGAATGTGAAGCTGCGGTGATAGACAAGTGGATGGATGGAGAAAAGTAGTGAAAGGCAGCAACGAGAGCCTGATGTGGGAGGTGGAGAATTCAGACTTGGGAACTGAACCACATTATCAGAGAGAAAAGACAAATAAAAAATCTGAGTCATGCAGGGAGATAGGTGGCATGTTTGAGGATACACAGAAACTCTCCATCTACTTTGCAGGGTCTCTGAAATACCCAGAGAGGGCTGAGATGAAACTACAAGCCACGCTGGGCAAAGAAATAGAGAGTAACCAAAATGGAATAATTATGCAAATATCATGGATGAAAGTCCTCCATATAGGGAAATAGTTAACACTTGTGGAAATAACACACAATAATAAATAAACTAATTTATCTGTATGATTTTTTTTCTCAGAAATAGTGTATCTGTTTATATGACCTATATCTTTTCTGTAAGGAAAAAGAGAACACAGATTTTAAGAGCCATCACCAAAATTGAAAGCTCGTTATAGGGCAGAATTAGCTTGGAGAAATCCCATATTATCAGTTGTCATGTTTATAATTCTTACTAGCTTTGTCATATGTGAAAGTACGTGCCAAGTAATAACATTCATACTGTTTTAATATTCCCTTTAAACATGCCCGGATTATTTGTATTTTTTTTGATCTTCTGGCTTATTTTCTATCTTATTTCTAGCTAGACTAAAAAATTATTCTATCTTATTTTCTAGCTAGACTAAAAATGTTTCAATGATTATTAGATTATCACTTGTATAATTATTGAATGTATTAAAATTTTACTGAGGCTATAAAATACTACATTAAGAGCGTGCCCAATCTTGCAAACCTAGAGTGACAACAGCAGAAACATTTCTTCAACTTTGATAAGCAAAAAAGCCAGGTGAAACAAATGGTAGCTCTGAAGCGTATGGAAAGAATACAGTGTTTCTGTTAATTTCTTAGGAATACCTACAATGAGGCCTTCAAACCAGAGATTATTCTCCAAGGTGAATGGTGATGGGCTGAGTCCTGAGAGTGCATTTACAAAGCGGAGGAAGCGACATCCCAATGATTCAAGCCAATATACGGTGGCCATGGTCATTATATACCGGTCGCTAGGACAGCTTTTACCTGAGAATTATGATCCAGACAGAAGGAGCTTGAGGTAAACCTTGGACCTGTTTGTAAATGGTGCAGAAGCCCTTCTGCTTGCTCTGTGTGCACGGCAGAGGCAGGCTGGATTATCCTTCCTGCACTCCTGCTGATTGAATGTCACGCGCGATGCACGTGTCCCTGCAGGACTGTCCCTCATCCTCCTGCAGCACGTGGTGGGAAAGCAACCACAGCAGTAGCACCAGGTGCTTCTAGAAGTCCAGCTATGTGGAGGTCTGGCTGTGCATCTACTTCACTTTCTCAGTGGAAGCATCTGGAAACCTTCTATTTGCAGCACTTATGCTTTTTTTTTTTTTTTTTTTTTTTTCATTTCAATGTTTAGATCATTTCCATTTTTTCTCCTTCTACAGATTGCCAAATCGCCCAATTATTAACACACCTGTAGTGAGCACAGCTGTTCACAGTGACGGGGAGCTGCCACCCAACCTGGTGGAAAAGCCCCTCATTGTGGAGTATGCCATGCTGGAAACAGAGGAGCGAACGAAGCCCGTCTGCGTCTTCTGGAATCACTCCATCCCGTACGTCCCCTGCTTCCTTTAGGGCTTTGGGTGGGATCTGTCTCTAGCAGAGAGGTCTAGGCTAGGAAGATAATTCAGGAGAACATGATCTCCACTGCTTCAGTTCCTTCAACAGGCCACGAATTCCTGGTGGAATGGAGCCAGGTGATCACTTCCCATCAGCAAGGGGAATAAAATCACCGTAACTCCTCAAGTGAAGAACTAGTCATGTACGTTCTCAGAAATTCATGCAGTGCCATCTTCTCACATGATCTTTTCTCACCCAGTGATAATAAATCTCACGTTCTCCTGATTTTTGCTCATGTCCTTTGCCCATAACATATACAGGCAGAGTCCAGCTCAAATGCCTGGGTCCATGACTCACCTGATGTCCCTAAGTCCGGAATCTCATTGGCCTTTGCCCTCTTTTTAGGAGGGCATCTCAGAAGGATAATTCAATCTTTTATGGGCTACATCTTCTCCTGTCACACTCCAGTGACCATAGTCAGAATATAAGGCAGGCACGTAGCTAACCTAGATACCTCAGCCAGGGCCAGTGCAAAAATTTACAAAAGCTGATCTTCATGTTGGTAAAAAGGACTGAGGTTTTTCAGATAAAATGGTAAGACTGGAGATTTTATCTCAAAAATCATTTTGGAGTTAAAAGTCAACCCAAAGACAGTTGTGTGTGTAAGAAGCAACTTATTTTTTCTTTCCATCAGCTGTTGTGTATTTGTTTTCATTTATGTTAGTGAAAAAATGGAGGGGAGGGAAACACCTTGTTGGGGATCTTTGGCATCTCGCTGGTACCACACTGTTTAATATCACTGTCAGATGTAAGTGCTTGACTCTCAAGGAGGGAGGTGTGAGAGAGGTAGTCAAATATTTTGAAAATAGCTCATTAAGATCTTTTGAATTTGGGAAAAAGAAAGGAAAGACCTGTAAAAGAGCTTTTAAGAACTGCATGTCATCATAAGTGTTCTGTTGAGTTTATGGCACTGTGAAAACGTAACAGTCCCGTTGCATATATTTCAAGAGTGCAGATAAAAGAAAATTTATTGAGAGGTAACTACATGCTCAGCAAATTATAATTTCACAATATTGTAACTATTACATATGCAAATTTTAACCATAAAACCAGGTGCTAAGAGGATGATATTGTCAGCCCAGCGTGAAGGAAGAGTAACTATTACTGCTTTCCCTGGTGACCCAAAGCCTTTAGTAAGCCTGTGGAAAAATCCAGTAAAATGGAATATCCTGTGCTGAAAAAAAAAAAGAAAGCAAACGTTTGCCTCCTGGTCAGAAAGGCTTACTGAGTTAATATCGTCAAAAATATCAACGAGGCAACAAAAATCTATCAGCAGTCTATTAGCAATAACAAGCTACTCCATTTGCCTGCTTGTAATGCAATCAGAGATAGCATAGCAGCACAAAGGTTAGATGAGCAATTTCTTAACATCCTATTTGCTTATATGTACTGATGACTCTACCAAATATGAGGGAATGGCAGCTGCTTTTATCATAAATTATTAAGCATATTATGGGCTTGACTAATTAGCTCTAAAGTGATTCTCTGGTATTTGTTAGCAGCTGCTTTGGCATTGCTGTCTGTATTCCTTTAAGTGCAATTAAAAAGCGTGTAACAAAAGTTTTTTTAAAAGTGAGAATGTTACAAGAGAAAGTGGTATTAAAGAGGCTGAACGAATATTTTATTGCTGAATGAAAAAGATCACCTGTAATGACTAATTAAAATCTCCAGTTGCTGCAAGAGGATTTTTATTACTCATTGACTTCAGAATAAAATAGTTACTGTTGATACAAAATCCTTTCTTAAATTGATGAAGTTAAACAAGGTTGAACAGTGAAGAATTTTTAAGGGTGCAGTTCCCCCACAATGTTGATACCAGAGATCAAGATATAAAATACTATCTGCTATTTTAAAGATTTTTTTGCCTACTTTTAATAGAATTCTATGACAGAGATCATATTTCTACTGAAACATATTTTGCATAAATATGTTAAAAGCAGTGTCAAAATTGAGGGAAACAGGGATGACTGAAAAATATTTCACAGAGCTGACAGTTCTTTGCTATGGCTAATTCCGCAGTCTGTACTGTGTAGTTTCTTTGTCTTCTTGGTGTATGGTCATGGACAAACACTCCTTTTTTTGTTTGTTTGTTTTTCAATCAAAACAAGTGTTTATAAGACCACAAAATTTGGCATTCAGAGTCAGATGTCATGTCAGACACTACTTCTAACTAAAGGCTTTTTCTAAGTTGGAGATCTTATTTAAGGCATGTGACAGCTGCAAATATTTCTGTCTTCCTCGGTGCTAAGTGACCTTTCAGGTTTCAGAGCCAGAGCTGCCTCAGAGCGATAGCAGTGGGAGGCAGGGGAGCGATCACAGACTAGCATTCCGAAATGACCTTTCTTTGCCCCCACAGGATTGGTGGAACAGGTGCCTGGTCCTCCAAAGGGTGTGAGTTGTTTTCCAGAAACCAGAGTCATATCGCTTGCCAGTGCAACCATCTGACCAGCTCCGCCGTCCTAATGGACATTTCGAAACGAGAGGTGCGTGACCCCTGGTGCCACCTGGGGCGGTGAACTTGATTCAGAGCATCATCTGTGGATCTGTCCTTTTGTGCAGTTTGTCAGGAGCACTTTGCCCCGTAGCTAATGGTTCCCACTGTTGCATCTGCATCTATCCAAAAGGAGTCTTTTACCTGGTCAGTGCACGGTGTAGCCAGCAAGGCATAAACTCCCGGCCCCCCCACATGGGGCCATGCAGAAAAGGGGATGAGACAAGGATTGCAGTTATCGTGATGCCATTCACACCTAAGAAAAAGTGTTTCACTTCATATTATAATATTTAGAATCACAATAGACAGGAGCCCACACACAAACACCAGAGGTCTTTCAGCCTTTCAGGATGTCATCAATTGGGCAGAATGGTCTGCAGTTACTTGAGATTCTTGCTTAGCTGCCTGTCCCTGTGGGTATTCCCCTACATGCTCAAAAGGTAGAGCGACTCAGCAGATGGCATTCCCACTGTCCCCGCTCCCACTGGTCCTGAAGAAAGTTCATACACTGGCTCAACAGTAACAAAAACACTGACTTTGCAAGGAGTAGCTTTGGTTGGAGGGAAAGGAAGGAAGAACTCAGAAGTCCTGTCAATCTGTCGTTCTGCAGAATGGGGAGGTGCTTCCTCTGAAGATTGTCACTTACACAACCGTATCTGTTTCACTGGTGGCTTTGCTGATCACCTTCATATTGCTGGTTCTCATCCGCACGCTGCGTTCCAACTTGCACAGTATCCACAAAAACCTGGTGGCTGCCCTTTTCTTCTCTGAGCTCGTCTTTCTTATTGGAATCAACCAGACTGAGAACCCGGTAAGACTTGATGCTTTTGGCATACCACTTTCTGTGTGATTGTTACAGTTGTTGCCAAGCTTTAAGTTGTGTTCAGGCTGCAATTCTTACTTGCATCCGTCTGTTTTGCTTTCTCTCCTTTATTGTTCCTTTAGGTTTTATATGATGAATAGCAACACCTGTCCAATTATATGTTGTTTTCAGAGACCAAATCACAGCAGCCATGTTAAATTGAGCCCTGAATATTGATTTCTTCCTTTTGTTTTTTTCCATCAGTATTTTTTTTTTTTTCCTTTGTCTGTTCAGTAGGGGCTCTCCAGTGTCTCCTGCAGCAGGTACCTTACAAGCTTAAATGACTCCTGGCATTTAGTGGTAGGTAGGTTGTCAACTGTGTTGCTGTGCAGGTGCATATGTGTGTGACACACATACCAAGACTATTCTGGAGAAGCCACTTGCCAGGCATAGGGTAGCTTGCTACATGCAAGGACCAGGAGGAAACCTGTCACTTTGCTTCATGCTTTCCAGCTGCAGTGATTTTTGGTTTCAGCCATCATATCTTTTGACAAAGCTTGGGGCAGGCACCTTCAGCATTTTGCATGTCAAGAAACACAAGCTATGAATGAAACGTAACGTGAAATGCGCAGCACACACGATGGGTCTATGTTCTGTGCCCAGGACATCATTGCTATCTGAACTGTGTAGCATTAAACGTCATATTGCTGTTAATTCTTACTAGCATCCATCTCATAAAGCCCACTTGCCATGAAGACAGGTAGAAGAAAAACAGGCAAACCCTTGTTCCATCACTACAAAGCTTCAGACAGCTCTCAGAGTCTCCTCTGCCAGCCAGCAGACAGAGAAGGACATGCAATAAAAAATTATTTAATATCATACAAATAATGTCCTTAGAGCAACTAAAAGAACACTCAACCTTAGTGTGTCTGAAGACTCTTAAGAAAGTGTACCTTTTAAAAATCCTGTATTATACATGTTTGAATTTAAATCTTGTGAGAGAAGCACAATCTTGAGATGAAAATACCGAAGAACAAACCACACTGATTTGGCCTTGTCCAAGGGACAGAAATGGGAGAAAATGCCTACATTTAATAGATAAAGACACCACTGCAGTAACACCATTATGCCTAATCATCTATCCTAACCTGCTACTCAGTAACAGAAGCCTAGAAGTTTCACTTTGGTTTCTAATACCTGTCTGAGCTATAACGTACATTTTAGAAAGTCTTAAAACCTTCTCTTACTTGCGCTTGCTGTCCTTGTCAGTGACTCATGTCCTGTGTGACCCACAGTGTTTGTTTCATAATGTATGAGTTTGCATATTAAAATAACCATTGCTCAAATGAACTCACCTTGCCAACTGATCCCCAGCACTCTGCGTAACGTGACCTTTCCCATGCCTTCTTGAGCACACCACTCATTTTTCACTGCATTTCACTAGCAGGGAGTTGATACTTTTTCAGATTTCTGACATGAAAACTGAGGGACCAAGCCCAGATCCCTGCAGGATCTTGCTAAAAGCACCACAGTAAATGAATGTTCTTCATTCCCAAATTCACTGTGCAATATCAGGACATATCAAGCAAATGGATATAAAGTTAGCAAAACTGTTCACCAGCAACACGATAAACACCAGTGGTTGTTCTTCATGAGACCATTCTCTCTCTCTCTTTCCCATTTTCAAACTATTGGGTTCTTGAGTTCAGTTACTAGGACTCCATGAAACATCCCCAAATTTTTAACCCACTTATGAAACCCTTTAAGTTACAGAATATAATTCATACAGCAGGGGACTGCTCTTTACAGCCCAACCAGTCAATCTGAGAAGTGTGGAGGGCTATAAGCTATGTCTACTTGAGACAATTATTCATCTGTCTGTGTGGAATGAGAGTTGTCTAACGAGTCATGCACTGATGAACATAAAGAGGAAAAGAATGTTGGAGCACAAATAATGCTGGGCTGCTTGGCACCAAGCCTCTCTTTTATGGGTTTCTGTAAATTAACAGTCACATTTCTGGGCGAGGTTTTAATCTTTCCATGTACTATTGATAGAAAATGATTTGTTTTCTTTTTCTTTTTTTTTTTTTTTTTAACCTGAAAAAGGTAATATTCAGGGCAGCAATCTACATATATATATGTGCTGATAGGAACAGAAAGAGCCCTACATGCATAGAGAAAGGAAAGGTTTTTTATTTGGTGAGCTACATTTTCAATAATGTTTGGTGTTGTAATAAAGCTGATGCAGTAAGTGAATCCAGAAAGCTGGTGGTCTTTATATGATTCTTTCACTGTGTAAAATTAAACAAGGAAATATGGCTTATGGCTCTGAGCGTTACAGCATGGAAAAACACTAAAAAGTCATGCCAAAATCTGAAAGCTTGGACAGTGCTACACAGGAACAAAGGATCAGAAACACAATGTAAAACATTTTGAAACAGAAACTGAATGCTTACACAAAGTGATTTTAATTCAAACTTATCAGCAAATTCTGGGCAGAATCCTTTGCTTTTCTTCTGAGGGAAGAAGGTTAGTTTTTAGGTCGTACTGCAGCTGTTGAATGCTGGTAGTCACTCCTGTTTTCATCCCTCAGACAGTTATGTCAGGAGCAATTGCTGGTTAGCAAATATTACAGAAATGTGGCTCTGTGAAGGTCACAGGGTCCATTTGGTCACAGGGATGCCTGGAGGTATCATTTTTTACTCTAGTGTCCCTCTGAGTCACACTAGTGACAAAGTCTCTTTAGTTTCAGTGGTCTTTCATTTTCACTGGTCTCGGAGTGGCAGAGGATGCTCCACCTCATGCTGCGGCTTTTGGATGAAAACCAAAGCCAGGCCTGGGATTTAAAGGTGCATCTCGCCTTGTTCCTAGCTGAAGGTGTGAACCAACAGACCAGCGTCAGGCTGCCCATGCCTGCTTTCCCTGTCTCCTCATGCCTTGTCTGTGCATGACTGCAAAGTAGCTCAGCCTCAAGGTCAAATTCTTCTGGACCCAGGATATCCTACAGCCCAGCAGTTAGGCATTTTGCTGCACTGGAGGAGAAGGGAAGTTAATCCTCCCTGCTCAGACTAGATCTAGATCTAGATCCCACTTTCCCACTTCCCTAGTCAAATTATTGTCATTTTGATATCAGAGGAAATGTTGGTTCCACTTTTTGGATGTATCTGGGGAGTGGGCAGCAATCTACTTGAGACTGTGTCATTTTAGTCCAGTGGTAATGGCCAGGTGTCCTCAGCAGCCCGTTGCGATGTAGCTATCCAAGGGTCTACAGGGCCAATCAGGGCAGAACAGAGACTCAAGCACAGAGGAGGCACTCGCCACCTTTCCCTGCAGAAGCATCCATGCTTTTGCTCCTTGAATCTCCCTAAAGAATGCCAGAAAAGGAGCTGCAGGTGGAGCAGACCATTCCCTCATTATCACTTTCTAAGTGAAGAAAACCTTTCTTTTTCTTTTCTTTTTTTTTCATTTTTGAACAAAATTGTAGCATGCCAAACGGTCTTACCCATAGCCTGTTTCTAATCCTCTTACTGCAGCTTCACCGTCTCCTTTTCAGACCGTTTCTGTCGACACTCGCTCATGAGCTGCTGCCTCGCTGTGCAAGCCCGGCCCACTCGCCGGGAGCTGAACTCTCAGCTGCGTCGCCCCAAATTGTCACTGAATTCTAGCTTGAACATCAAAGATCTTTATTATATGGCCACGTAGACACAACATGGCCCACTGATCTCTGCTATATCACAATTTCACGTGAAATTTTCCCTGTTTGTTAAACACATCTTTCATTTAACTGAGATGGAAGTACCTCAAAGGAAGGTTGGATTTCTTAGAGTCTGGATTTCATGTATTGCTCGTGTGCAGCAAGTTCACTCCTGGTCTGAAGCTGCATGTCCCCAGAGTGAAGTTTGTCAAGATGGGCAGCAGGACATTCTCAGGGTATGGTCCCAAACTGAAGGCCAAAGACCCATCTCACACCTAACCTGCCCCTCTGCCAAACATAACGTGAATTTTCTTGTACTTTGTGTTTGTTAATATTGAGCCCAAAGCAGTGACTGCATAAAACAAAACTGTACCAGAACGCGGCCTTCCTTGAGCAGGCAGCTCTCTCAGTGGAGAGCATGAAGCAGCAGAAAGTGTCACGGGACATCCATTATTTTGGTAACGGCAGACACTCAGTCACTGCAGAGTTGAAGGCCTTGGACGGTCTGTGAAGCTGCTTTGTCTCTGGCTGTCCTCACAGGGCCATTAAATTCACCGTCACTGCGTTCGCGGGTGAGGCCCACACATGAGACAGAGTAGAGGCTCTGTAGCCTCCACGGGAGCATCTTGCCTTTCTGTTCCACTTCATGCCAGGAGCCAGAGCCGCAGCTCTAAGCGCTGCCCCGCGGGGACACGGTCTCTGCCCACCCACCAGCCTCCTGCAGGAGGAGGAGGAGGAGGTGGCGCGGGCTGAACGCTCCTTGGTCTGACCGTGTCATACCAACCAGCCTCGGCACAAGCCTGATGGTAAAACGTTAGTTTTCACATGGTAAACAACTTTTCTGAAACTCTGAAAGCTGTTGGAAATGTAAATTAATGACAGTTTATTCTCTCTGCCAGATCTTTCCATTATGACTTTCCTTCAGCTGCACTGGGGAGACGGTGAGTCACCAAGGTGCGTGGTTCAGCCCAGCAGCTCTAATTTTGGTGCCCTTTCCCCTCCACAGTTCGTGTGTACAGTGATTGCCATCCTCCTGCACTACTGCTACATGAGCACCTTCGCGTGGATGTTTGTGGAGCAGCTCCACATCTACCGGATGCTGACCGAAGTGAGGAATATCAACTTTGGGCACATGCGCTTCTACTACGTCGTTGGCTGGGGCATTCCTGCCATTATAACAGGTACCAAAAGTCAGTGGAGACCCTTCGCCAAGCCCCGGATGGCTTTTTTTGCTTTCCCTGCCATCTTCCCTGGGCAGATTCAGGAAAGTGACTCCGTCCAAGATAGCTGAGCCTGTGTTCAAGTGCTGCTGGCACTGAAGTGCTCTCCTGCAAGAGAGCAACACCAAGTAATGGATACCACAAAAGTCAGCCTGAATTTGGTAAATCTGTGTACCAAATAACCATTGTCCCAGTTAAAGTGATACTGAGAGTTTTACAATAACATAAACCTAATTGAATGCAGATTAGCTGCTGGAGAATAACATTTTTACGGTAATGACTTCGCTTGCAGCCTTCAGACATTTTCCTCCGCTGCGCGGGTGGCTGCAGGGCGTAGACGTGCGTCTCGTGGGGAGCTGGGTGCAGTGGCCTCAGGAGCAGTGATACCCACCATTCTTGGACATTCCCACTCCTCTCCCTCCACCAGCAGAAACGGCTCCCTGAAAGGGGTTTCAGCAGTTTTGCTTGCCTTGACATGAAAGCAAACAGGGAATATTCGCACAGCATTTTACTTCTTGACAGATAGAAAGGCAATAACTTTGAGTCTAGGGAGAATAAGGAAAAGCTGGGGGCAGTAATCTTTCCAGCTCCTGCAGTGTGATCCACAGGAGCACACCCGTGTCCACCCTCACCCTGCCTGTTTTTGCAGGCGGACATTGCCAGCGCTGCCTTAAGCCCGAGGTGCTGCGTTCCCTGAGGCAGACGGCTCCTTGGGAAGCGCGCTTCACAGCACAGCTGGAGCGGGGATTTTCGGTTCAGCTAGTTCAGGATATATCTCACAATAGGGGAAGTCAGATCATAGGCAGACAGTTAACTTTTACACAGTTACTTTTATGTTTACAGATAACTAAGCACTGTCAATAATGACAGAGCTTTAGGTGTCTCTCAGCTCAAATAGCTGTCACTCATGTACCCTTGGAAAAATACTACAGAACAAGTTAGGCTTTTGCAAATACATGGGTTTTTTTTTTTCGTATGTGACTTTAAAAGTGTAATACACAAGCATAGCACAAGGTAATAGGATAGTACAGGTAACTTTTACCAGGGAACTCCAACCAACTCCTTCCTTGACCAGGAAGCTCCAACACAGAAGAAGAGGATTTACTCACACAATACAAGAGCAAGTTGCTGTGATGAAATGTAGGCTGGAAGTTGAGAGAAGGTTTTTGCCTATCCAAAGAGTGAGATTGTGTGATATTCCCCAATGGAAGCAGTCGTGGGCAATTTTAGATTTGCTTTGTGCTGGCTCATTTTAAGATGGAGTCTGATCCATCTAGGAAGGGGATTTTATGCCTTCCTCGCCTCAGGAGCAGCAGGCTGGATTTGGCACCTAGCGGGACCTCTCCTGTTGGGAGCGTCTTTGTGAAAACATGCAGCCCGGCTGCTCTATGTACACAGGGCTTGCTTTGCCATGGAGACAGCAGGGCTCCTGTTGAAACAGGTTCTCACTTAGCCCACTCTTTCTGCTAAAATCAATAGCCCCCGGACAATGGCGTTTTCTGAATCCGCAGATTTGCTGCGCACAGTAAGCAAGGTGATGAGTCAGAGGAGCTGCAAAGTCAGGGAGCTCCTCGGGTGGGTCCTGGTCCCTGCAGACCGGTCTGCTTGGCCATCACATCAACGCGTTCCTGGAACTGTCAGTGCGCTGAGCAGGGCAGCCCTCAGCAGACACTGCCTGGGATGACAAGGATGCAGCAGTTAACTGATGTGCCAGAATGGTCTTTATATTAAATTACACTGGCTCAACTCTGCTTTTGAGTGAAGTGTCATTCCACATATTGTTGAATGCAGTAAAATCTGAGCTTCATACCTGAAGACTGCAATTTGCTCCATTTGTTTAATGGAGAATTTTAGGGTAGGATTTTGAGAGTGAAAAAATGTTGCTGCCTGCCAATTAAACTTAGAGCCAGATGTTTGGTCAAATTGTAGTTTAAATCCCACTAATAGGGAAATGAAGTCCTGGGAAACAGGCTGTGTCTATAGAATTACATCTGTATAAAATATTTTATGGTCCCTTAATCATTTATAGCTAATTCTTTCTGGATGGTAACCGCTAAAGGCGTTGATGAAAAGGCCAATAGGAGCACGGGTAGAGCGAGCAACCCTATCTCATTCCACACTTTGGAGAAAACAGATCCAATATCCACTGCTTTGCCAAAGAACCAGTTTAGTTTTCATAGAGTGTAGGCCTGTACCAGATGTGAACATTGGCTGTGAGCCAAACTTTATACAGACGGAGCGAAATGTAGCTGCCTCTCCTTTTTTAGTGTCTTTTCATCAAACTATGCAGGCTTCAATTCAAAAAGGTGTTTATTAATACACATAAATTCTCATGGAAGAGAACGGCACTGCCATGAACCTTGGATGCCTGCTTGAGTCAGGACATGCACTTGCTGCTGTAGGTGCCTCCTGACACCTAAAGAACGTGCTGCAGCCATGTACCATATGTCATTGGCCATAGGCCTCATAGGATCACATTTGGGGTCTTCAAGAAGGAAGAGCTCTGCAGTATTTTGCAGATCCAAGGCAACAATCCCAGAGCTTTTCCACACAGACAAAGTTTAGGTCACAAAACCAGTATTCCAGGTGGAGGTTCAGAGACTCCCATGGAAATGCCCAAGCTTCAAAAACGAAAGCAATAAAAGCTGTATTCTTAACTCAGTTGCCTTGGGGACATTAGCACACTTCATAAAGAGAGGTAGGCACTTCCCCTGTGTAGCAGCTTGAGCTGCATCTCAGGCTTTCAGCTGTACCTGAGCTCAAGCAGTTAACTTCTTACAGTAGTTCCCAGGTTCCTTTGTCTCTGCTGTTATTTTAATGACCGTAAGCTCACAGCAGTTAAGAATGCACCTTTTCTTTATTTTTTTTTTGTAGAGTAGTCATCTCTTCAGCTATGATTCATGTCATTCAGCTGCATAAGCTTATTGAAATTCCTCAACACGTCACTCACCCTGAAGGCTTGATCACTCTGTGCGAATCTGACTATAAAATTGTGTTGAAGCACGACTGACTTGGGATTTATTATAGCTTTTTTTCGTAGACAAGTGTTGCGGACAAAATAGTAGGCAGAATTCAGTTTTATTTAATATGGAATGACAAAAGTAAATGTTTTGTTTTACCAAAATTTTATTTCAGTGTTTGTCTTGATTTTTATTTTCTAGACTGTCCTATTGATGACATTTTACCATTATCATTTTTGTTTGTCAAACAGTGATTTCAAAACATTACTGTGTTTGGTTGCATAGAAGGTCTCACCAACGTCTTTCTAATGTCCTTTTTCTGCATTTTGTGACTCAGGACTTGCTGTTGGTCTGGACCCACAGGGGTACGGGAATCCTGATTTCTGCTGGTTGTCTGTTCATGACACTCTTATCTGGAGTTTTGCTGGACCCATCATAATTGTTGTAATTGTAAGTATGGTGTAGTTGGCATCCTCGTCTGCCTCTGCCTTGCTACTACCTTTCTTTTTTGTTTTGTCAATCGGTAGACATAATCTGAAGCAACTGTATTCTTTACATCAACAAAGCAAGCCATGACAAGACACTAGGACCACACTTTATTCATCTAGAAGTTCTGAGGGAATATTAAATAATTCTAATTTCAGAAATTCTAAAGAATTGGCTGGTATTTAACTTCTCACTTAAAACTTCCCTGGTTACAGAAGACCAGAAGATACATATCTATGGAGTGACCATATCTTCAATACCAATTGGGATTGTGGTTCCCATGAAATGGACCTGGCAAAGGTGTAGAGGGGTGTCACAAGAGTTGCCAGAGACACAGAACAGCCCCTGTTGATGACCAAACTGTTCAGTGTCTTTTCCAGTGCACATAGTGGTAGGAGGTGGCAGATTCCCTAAAGTAGGACATTGGCACAGGTAAAACTCTAACTCTACATGGTTTCCAAAAGTGGCTGGACCAGCTCATAGCATAAGGACTCACCAGGGGTGACTAAGTACAAAAACACCCCGTGTATCCCAGCTCTGGAAATCTGTGGAGGCTGGAGGAACATTCTGAGGAATTATTGCTATATGTTTCCTCTGTTTTTATATTATATTTCTCTTCAGCCCTAGCTGAAATGCTAGGCTAAGTGGAATCTGCTCTGGTTGAGGACAGTCATTATTGATTTCTTCAGTTTGTCATAGGGGAGTCTTACTGGGTTTCAGTGGGATGGAGTCCCAGGGTGTTCTTGACTAATATTGACTTGAAACGAGATGAATTTTAGAATGTAAAGAGACATGCAAGTTGAAGGGAAAATATTTTTGGCACTACAACCCTTTTTAGGATAAAAAATCCATTTTAGATGAAAACTGAGCTCTAACAAATTTGCAGAAAAAAATCCATGCTGTTATTTCAATTTCTCTTTCAGATAAACACTGTCATCTTTATACTAGCAATGAAAGCATCATGCAGACAAAGGCAACGCTCATTCGAGAAAAATGGAGTCATGTAAGTTTGGAGCCAGGATTCAAAACCCTGTAGAAGTTCTGGCCAGGAATAACGAAAGAAACAGGCGGCTTTAGGGCAGCCTTTAGGGTGGGGAACAAATAAGGTATTTGGAGAAGGAGGCAGTTCACACTGGAAGAAGAAGTGGGAGGCATTTTAGCATCATCTGTTTCTAGTGTCCTCTTTGGGGCTCTGCTACGCGTCCAGCATGGCGCTTGGTACTGCAGATAACTGCAGGAGAGGGGAAGAAGTTCAAATACTCATCCTTCTGTATGGTGTCTTTGCAGTCTTTCCAGATCTTTTAATGCATTCCCTACTAAACTGGTTCATCTCTGCCCACAGAAATTGCAAGGTAGATGTAGGAGAGGCTACGTCAAGGTAGAGGGAGAGGCTCTCCTCCTGGTGGCCCTTGGCTCACAAAGGTGTCCCCTCAAGAATGCAGAAATTACAGGATTTGTTTTGGCAATGGCTTTCTGTGCTTGCCCTTATGAAGACCAGTCTCTGTCCCCCACTCTGCTCTACATGGGATGAGCAGAAAGCCCCACAAGCTGCAACTTGTAGCATTTCCTAACTATTATGTCCGCCTGTTCCCATTAGCTTGCATTTTGCCCAAAGCTTATAATTTACCTGTGAACTAAAATGTGATTAGCTAGTGGCAAGACAACCCTTTAAAAAAAAAAAAAAAAAGTAGCTACATGAGATTTCAAAAGTTTTCCTCTAACTATTTATTCAACACTGGCTGTCAAGTTATGTTTAGGTTTCTTTTTTAAACCTCCATAAACAAAAGGAGTATATTTGTTACTTAATGGCAGCGATTTTACTTACAATCTGCATTTTGCAGAAATAACCTTTTGCTTCTGTGACTATCTTTTTAAAGCACTGGTGGAAATAACATTTTTAAGCAAACAGGCATTCCCTTGAGTGCTCTCCACGCAAGCCCCTGGGCTGCAACGTTGTGAAAGAATGTGAAAGTGAGCTTGGCAAGGAGCTGCGAGACCGACCTGACCGTTCCCTCCCCACATCTCCTCCTCAGAGTCAACAAGGCTGAACAGTAGAGCTTGGCTACCCGGCTCGTTTGTTTAAAAAAAAAAAAAAAAACTCTTAGACACAGACTTGAAAAGAACTTATATTTTTTTAAACCTGTCTTTAGATATTAAGTAGTGTCATGGGAGAGATGCAAACTGGGGTTCCCAGCTGTATTAGTTTTCCCTTGCCAGTGCCTGGGTGTTAGGCTCTCTCCCAGCCAAACACTGCCTTTATTTTCCCTAAGAGTTTTTGCAGTTAGGCACTCTCGTGTCCTGGGCTGTGTGCTGCACAGCACATGCACATTCGAGAAAGAAAGGGAACTCCTAACATTCCTTGGCTCCTCGAGGACTGGAAAGCCACGCTGTTTTATTTATTCTTCTGTCATGATGCAAATGACTGTATGAATTTGCTTTACAGGTCTGTGCTGCGCACGGCCTTTGTCCTCTTGCTGCTCATCAGCGCCACGTGGCTGCTGGGGCTGTTGGCGGTGAACAGCGACGTGATGACGTTTCACTATCTCTTTGCCATTTTCAGCTGCCTACAGGTAAGTGAGAGCGCTGCAGAGCTGCACTGTACAAGAGGACAAGCTGCCTGCTGCTTGGCAAAGGCCGCTCAATGCTGAGCCCAAACCTCCTGCCTGCCAAAACTGGGCTAGCTTAACATGAGTGGAGATGTTAAGTGCAATTTTCACTCATTTTTCTCAAAGAGAGAGTTTATTTCACCAAAACAAAAGAGTTTTCATCATAACCCTGAGTAAATGTATCTCTGTTTTAGTCATTCTAAGTTAGGTGCTTGAACACTGTGACAGATAAATAACAGTCAGCAATTACACCTCTGCCTTTCTGGAGGCAGAGTCTTTATTGCTGTCTTCTGCATGCTCAGTGTTAACAGTCGTTCTGTTGCTACCATAAAGTAAGAGACTGTGTTTCCTTTCACGCAGACTGGAGAGTTTAAGGCTTTCACAAACTAATTTACTGCTTAAGGAAATGAGTCAAACATGTTTTGCAAATAGATTTGTTTGCTCTGGGGAGTCTTACTGGATTGACTGTCCCAATGTACATGCTTAATGATTAATGATGAAGAATATAGTTACTTGTAGGAGACGTGACAAGGAAGCCTTGTGACAAGGAAGTGCTGTGGTCACTACTTAATTGCAACCAAGAAGTGCAATAACCCATCATGGCAGGTGCCTGTAATATTGATACAACAGCTTCCAACAGGACAGTCCTGTCAGTCTCAGCAGAGTAGCCACAAATTGCAGCAAAAGAGAAAAAGAAGTCTGCTTGCTCTGCTCCAGAGATGGTTCCACAGCACGTCGTGGAAGAATATCAAACAGGCCCCCTAGAGCAAGGTTATTTTGTGACTGCAACTGGTCTCCTGTGAAATAAATGCATCCACTCAGACTGTAAAGCCAGGCTTGCACAAGGCTAGAATGAAGTTAAATTAAACAGGAAAGCGATGAGAGGGAGGAAAGTCAGCAGCTGGAAGTCTCCAAACTCACCGGGAGAGGCATGGTGACGTTTCACATCATTGCCTTCTTGGAACTTGTATTTTTAAAGAGATATTTATGTGAATTTTATTAATGAATAATCCCAGAGCTAATGCCAGCTAAAATTCCATTTGATTGAATATTTAGAAAGTGAGCTTGAAGTTTAAAGTTACTCTAAGAAGTCAATTGCTTTGGCTGAAGGCATGAAATGCAGGCACCTTGTGCTGTTGGTACAGCTGCAACTTGATGAGTGATTGGCTTCTATATGATGTATTTGCAACCAAAATTGATAAGAGTTTGGCAGCTGCATGAATTCCCTCAGAGCAAATACGTCTGAATGCATACACATGCATCCCACACCCGTGGCCTCAAGAAAACTATGAACATTTGTTTCTTACATACCATAACTGCCCAGGTAGTTGAATTTCAGTGTTCTCACTGGGAGATATTGCTGGACCAAGGAACATGGGGCAAAAGGTGGGATATCTCTGCCCTTTGCACTACTGCAGGCTGGGGGCTCATGTGCTGGAGAGCAGCTGTGCAGAGAAGGGCCATGAAGTCCTGGTGGACAAGTTGATCATGAGCCTGCAAAGAGCTGTTGTGGCCAACATGGCCAATGGTGACAGGTGGAATGCGGTGTCCAGTGATGGCCTTCCCAATACAGAGAGACATGGAACTACTGGAGTGAGTCCAGCGAAGGGCTGCCAAGAGGATGAAAGGACGGAAATCTCTCTCATATGAGGAAGAGCTGAGAGAACTGGGACTCTTCAGCATGGAGAAGACTGAGGGGTGATCTTATTGATCTGAAAGATCCCCTTCTCAGGGGTGCCCAGCGACAGGATGGAGAGGCAATGGGCAGAAACTGAAACACAGGGAATTCTGTCTGACCCTGAGGAAAAAAATGCTTTACTGTGAGGGTCACTGAGCATGGGCACAGGTTACGCAGAGAGGTTGTGAAGTTTCTTTCCTGGGAGATATCCAAAACCTGCCCAGACACAATCCTGAGTGGGCAGTGTGCTCTAGGTGACACTGCTTGAGCAGAGAGTTGGGCTAGGTGATCCTCAGAGGTCCCTTCCAACCTCAACCCTTTTGTGAATCTGTATAAATCTCCACACTGATCATGTCTCACAAGGCTCTGCAGACTTCATTCAACAAACGTATTAAGGATACCTGCCACAGAAATTCCCCATTTCTGGGACTTTTATCTAAAGGCTGTATATTTTTGATGTGCTCCTCTTGATTTTTTTAATCATCAGTGTGTAAACTCTAAAATCTTAATACAATTACGGACTTGAAACTTCCTAAAATATCTTCCAGTGGGACATTGAAATCCCCTTTGCATATTTTGAAAAAAAATTTCCTTCCCCAACTGCTATGGAAACCGACATCTACTCTGAGCTTTGCTATCAAAATTCTGGAAGAAGACAGTTTTGTATATATGTTCCAAGGCCTTTATGTGCATTTAAAACTTGAAAATAAATTATGAAGAAATCCTAGGAAATTAATCATTGCCAGTTGAGTCAAGGACAGAAAACAGTTACTGCTATTGTAGTCACAATCATTATTGAAATCGTGGACTATGGGTTGGAATTCAGAGGTTGCTTCAGAAAGGCTGTTCTCTGAGATCTGTTTGTACTTCCAGTTTGGTAGTAGTGAATCATTTTGATTCATTCTTCCTCTCTCTAAAATGTTCCAGGGGCTGTTCATTTTCTTCTTCCATTGCGTATTTAACAAAGAAGTCAGGAAGCACTTGAAGAATACTTTAACTGGAAAGAAACCTCTTCCAGACGATTCTACTGCAACAAGAGCTACGTTATTAACGGTAAGACAAAAAGTGAAAAGAAAATTATTTCATTAAAAGAGAAGTTATCTTAATTATACTTGTAGGAGGCTTGTCTGTAATAAAAAGGATTTTGTGATTGATTACAGGGTCTTGCGCAAAGATTACTGATGGTGTCTCTCAATAAAAGTTTTTGTTACTCTTTTAATTAAAGCTTTTGGGAAGAAATCATTTTTCCCTCAGCATCAAAAACACTTGGTTCGTTCAAGACTTTTAATAAATTTGCTACTAATGCAGACTTTTAATAGGAGCTCATTATTTTTTATTCTTGCAAATTTCAAAGAAAACTACACAAAAGTGAATGTGTGGTGTTCTAAACTACTTAGCTGCTTGCAATTTTATGATTAGTTTTTAGTCACATTGACTTATTTAATGGACAGTTTGAAACTTGTAAATAGAATAGCTGGTTACCCCTCCAGAAATATTGTAATCTATGTGACTATGTTTGCACTAGTAAACTAAGTCTTAGGACCAAATCTTAGACTAGAGCCCTGGCCCGCAGTCATGCGTAGTATTTAACTATTGTTGTACTCCATGACATGATTTTTAAGCTGTTCCATCTGGTAGTTTCCCAGTCCGTGTATTGGCATGACTGGGGGAAGAGAAGAACCAGCACAGACCAAGGGCTGCTCACAAATAGGCAGCATGGATAAAGCTGCCCTGTTTTGGGAGAAAAAAGAGTTCAGCCACATGGACAAGAGCTTTGCCATCCATTGCCTTTTACTCTCAGGGCAGAGACTGGGCCCTTGCCCATTACCAAATGGCCTAAAGCGGATTTATAATGTAGAAAAGTGTATGTATATGTGTATATATATCTATATATATAGTATTCGGCATGCGTGTGTGTGTGTGTGTGTGTGTGTGTGTGTGTGTGTGTGTGTGTGTGTGTTTATATGATCAAGTACATAAGCTCACAAACAGAAACATTCCTAAGTATCATTCTCATATATCTATAGGATCTGGAGATGATGTAAAGGTTTGTTTTAAGTTATTATGTATCAAGTTTCCTATTCTTAAACCTACCAAAGGTGATTGCTCATCGTGATTTTCCCTGCAGTCCTGGCAGGTAGATTTTATCCGATGGGATTTGCCTCTATCCAAATCATACTACTCTGCTGAATGGGGAGGGTTTTTTTCTGGGCTGATCAGAAATCCAGCTGCCTGTCCAGCTGCACTTAAAAAGTGCTTCTTGTCATTCACTACTGCTCTTTTTCTCCCTCAGCGATCTCTGAACTGTAACAACACGTACATAGAGGAGCCAAATATGTATCGCACAACTCTCGGGGAATCCACTGTCTCCCTAGAAAGCACCGTCAGGTCAGCCAAGAGCCACAATAGCTACCTTGCTTATATTCTCAGGTAATCAGGTGGCAGGGGCATGGCTTTCAGGTGCTTGCCTTTCTCTTTTCGTTGCTCTTGTGAAAAGAAAACATGGAAACAGATGTTTTGGTTCAAGTGCTACTTGTTTTATGGCTTAGCAGCTGTTTTGTGTGACTGCCGTGTTCTGTAGTGCATCTTTGGTGCATGCATCTGTGACAGCTTTGCATCCCTGCATCACTGCACTGTGCAAACAGGGCAGGAGTTAACATAGCGGTTACACGAACTGTTTGGGCCGCGCCGCTTGCCTCTCATGGTGTTACATTCAGCTGTGTCTCAGGGGGTGGAATTTAGCTCATTAACTTCGGCTGTTTAGGAATGTGATTCATATGATCAAAGGCAGACAACACATGAGGATAAGCTGCGTCTTGCTGTAAAAATGACTGCACTGACAACAGGGGAAGCCCAGGCTGGCTACCCCACACTCTAGCGGCACATGTTTGACCAGATGAATCACACTTGTATGTGCCTGCCTGGTTAACAGCAGTACATTGACCAAAAAAGTCTTCTTTTATCCCCTAAGGGATGAGGCTGCTCATAAGCTCAGTGGATCCTCAAGTCAAGCAAGGGCTGGTCAGACTGAAGCAGACTCCTCCATTTTTCATAGGAATCCCTCAAAATCCAATGGTAAGATTTTTTTTTTTTTTTTTAATCGTTTGACCCACTTGTGTACCTTTTCCTCCTTGGCACCTTTTTCAAAGCCTCCTGAAATAGTAGGAATAGCTAGTCTGTCTTCCTGGGCCTCATTCTCCATTTAAATAATGCTTTTGGCATAATGAGAACCACAGTGGTTGCCTTTCTAGGGAATGCTGGAGTGAAAATATCGTGTATCTGCTTCTTGTGATGGTTCAGTTTTAATTTGACAACTGTCACAGCTGTTGACAGTTTCTGGCATCCGGGTTCTTTCTTTCAAATTATGCTGTTTCTCTTGGTTTTTTAATTGGAGATCTTTTAATGTTTGAGACCTTGAGGCAGTATCTTCTTTACTGATAAGCATTTTGTACAGGAAAATGAGAAGTGTCATTTGGCTGATTTCCTTTCATTTTTTTTTCCTGATGTTAAATTTTGTTGCCTTGTAGCAGTTTTTAAGAGTGCACTTACAGATATTCCCTAGGTAGCTTGATTTGCACGTGTGTTGTGTTGATTGAGATCCTCTGGAGTTGCTCTTCTGCATATTGAGGAGTGAGCGGTCATGTCCCTGTTCTGTTTGGACCCCGCAGGAGGACTAAAGGGTCCTGTGTGTTAGCTAAGCAGATCAGCTGCCCTTCCCAAAGTCCCGGAGGTGGATGCCGCAGTGCTGTGGGTTAATCTCATGTCACCTACATGCTCACACCCAGCACTTGCTGAACCCCAGAGCTTCCGTCCCTGTGCGCGCTCATCCAGTAGACCGGAGTGACTCCTTTGTGCGCTCTCCTCTCTCCCCACCTTGCAGAGCACGACTCGGACTCGGACAGCGAGCTGTCGCTCGACGAGCACAGCAGCTCCTATGCCTCCTCCCACTCTTCGGACAGCGAGGAAGACGGGCTGGAGCCGGAGAAAAAGTGGAACACAACCACTTCCAAAAATAATGAGCATGGTCCTCTCCACAGCACTCCCAAAGGTACTCCTGGCGCAAGCTTCAGATTTGAGGGTATTGGATTTATTCCCTTCCAGAAATGACTTTAGAGATGATGGAAAACTTAGCAGACTAGCATAGGATGACAGCTCTGCATCCCTGCTGCTGTACCTAGCTGCTGCAAAGAGATTCTGTGTTCACTCCAGCTCAGAGTGAACCTGAGGCCAACTCAGAGTGAGCCAGAGCCTTTCTTGTTTCCCAAGGGCTTTTGCCACCTTGGGACCCTTCAGTTTAGGTCAGTACGTGTGACACGGGACCACCATTCTTGGCCTCAGGGGATCCTGGTGCCTTGTGCTGGCACAGCAGCATCCAGGCTGCGTGCGGGTGTTCCGCACAAACAGCAAGATGCCTCCTTGCCCTCAGCCACCATCATCCCTCAGCAACACTGAGCCCAGGAGCCTCAGCGGGGTCACCAGGCCTGGACACCCGGGAGAGCAGCTCCGACCCTCCCTGCTGGGTCGCAGCGCTCGCACCCGAGGCCTTGCCCGGCTCTGGCACGCTCCCTTCCCCGCTGCAGAGCACCGCGCCGCGGCTCAGGACACCTGCCACCCCCTCGTTTTCGAGCTAGTGTTTTTTTGCATTGCAGTTGATACCCTTCCCAATCATGTGAAACCCTGTTGGCCCACAGAGTGCGTATCAGCCAGCGACGGGGAGGACCCCGGCGGGAAGCAGAAGCTCAAAGTGGAGACCAAGGTCAACGTAGAGCTCCACAGGGAGAACCAAGTGAACCACAGCAGCGACGCGCCACAGGACAAGGAGAACGACGGGCAGCAGAAGGAGAACAGGCCTCTGTCCCACCAGAACAACCAGCAGCCAGAGCAGAGGAAAGGTAACGCAGGCTGCCCAGTGCACTGGGGAGAAACACGTGAGCTGGGGACGGGGGGCAACGACTGCCCATTGCACAGGGGCTGCTTGGCGAGGCCTTCTGAAGCACCACAGCCTGTGCTTCAAGGGAGCTTCAGCTCTTGGGCCTGCAGGAGATAGGTTTGAGACTCATGTCTCAAATAGTAGTGGATACTGGTAGACACTTGGGCTGGCAAGATCTAATGCATTTATTTTAAAGTAATGTGACTAAAAGTCCGATTAAGAAACAAAAAAATATCACTTGTTGGATGTGTTGGATGTGTTCAGTCAGATAAATCAAATTTGATAAATCAAATTACTGGTATATTTCAAAATTCTCAGTATTCCTCCTTTTTCTGTAACAGGGATCTTAAAAAAAAGAGTCACCTACCCTCCGCCTCTGATGGATAAGAATATGAAGAACCGACTGCGGGAAAAGCTGGCAGATTACAACCAGACGTCAATGCCCTCCAGGACTGCTTCCCTGGGCGCCAGCGACGGGGTCCGCCCTCCCTCAGACTCAGGGGTGACAGTAAAAACTCCTCGGAGGGAGCAGTCTCGGGACCAGCTCAACGGCATGGCCATGAGCCTCCACGTAGGGACAGGACACGCTGACACCTCAGACTCAGAGTAAGTGCCACACAGGGACACCCTGACAGATCTCCTGGAGTTCTGGCTTCTCCCACCACTTTCCAGCCCCAAACTCCTCCGTGTGCCAGGATCTCAGCTGGTGACTGGACTAGAGCCCTTCACCAGTGATTTGCTTTTCCATACAGTGTCCCCAGCCAGGTGAGAAGGCCAAAATCAAGTGTCACGGGCAAGGTGCCTTAATACGCACCCGCCACAGGTCAGCCTGGCATGCTCTGAATTGGCAAGCTGGGTGTTTTGGGCGTGCCCTGGACAAGAGCAACGTGTGTTTCCTCGTGTTTGACACAAATTGCCACCATCCGCATGTGTGGCCCTCGTGGCAGTGCCCACGTGTGCCCTTAGGGAGTCCTGCTGCAGGTCCCTGCTCTTAGCTCCCAACCCTTCACCCCTTGGCATCCCAGGAACATTTGCTTTTCCCTCAGTCTCTTTTTGCAGCAAGGAGAGTGTTCAGGGCTGCCAGGAACCCATTGCTAATGAGGTACAAGTAGCATGGCCGATGGCAGTCACCCCAGGAGGAGATAAGAACAGGGCAGACACATTGCAGAACATCTTGGTGCTCACCCAGTCTCTGGGTTCCTCAGCCAGAAGAACATACGGGCTCCCCCAAAGCAGCCCCCTGTACAGGGGAGCAGGGGCTGGGCGTCCAGACGGGCAGGGAAAGGGGTTTGCCAGGGCAGGGGATGCAAAAGCCACTGAAAAAAGTGCCCTGTCCAGTTGCTGTCTCTGAAATGGCCGGGTGTGGTAACTGCTGCGTGGTGATCAGTGCATATTTACCCTCACAAACCAAATGAGACGTTAACAAAATGCTGAGCAAGCTTTCAGGCAAGGGGTGTTCTCAGAATCCTCATTATTCTTCATGATTCTTAGGTCCAAAATGAGGACAACAGCCTTTAATGCAAAATCTGCCTAAATACTTTATGTATGTAGTCTTCCTTTGGTTAACACAAATAATTCTTTCTCCAACCCAATAGAAAATTTCTCACTAGACTCTTGCATCTGACCTTGTCCCCCTATGTTTTACGCTCCTTTTTTGTCCCTGGGTGTGCAGACCATTCCCAGCTCCCTGTAATATTCATCCTTGGGTTGCTGGAAATGGGTTGTTGAAATATTTCCTGGTTAGCAAGAAAATGTAACTGCCTTGAACATGCAATATCTGCTTGCTGCTCCCAGGCAATGTATTCATTGCTGGAGAAGAACTAGCACTTTGCTGTACTAAACAACTGCTTAATTCTCCGCGCCTTTCATGTACAGCGAAGCTTTGCTGTTCAGCAGCACCATGCATGAGTCTGTCTGCAGGGCCAAGTTTCTGACAGCTTGAACGACTCGGTGTGAGCTTCATGCCCTGGTGTTAGCAGCCAGTTGCAACCATTTCGTGGGCTTTCTCCTAAATCCTGCCCCTCTCCTGTGCTGCCTGTGAGTGCTTCCCCCAGCTGATCTTGCCCACGAGGGCAGCAAGTGGCTGATTTGCAAGGCCTGCACTTCACAGAGCGTGAGACCTTTCTAAAAAGTGTCAGGTAGTTTTAGGAGGAGATGTTTGCCCGTGTCTGTTTAACCCTAAGCCTGCATGATTACTTCTTCTCACGAACAGAGGCAGTAATGAAACTTCAATTTGAACCATCAGGAAACCGTGATCGCTCTTGTCTCCCGGACTGCTTGCCGTGGTGCCACTTGCTGGGGACCTCAGATTTCGCGGAGTTGCTGCACAGTGAGGAGGACGAGGGTAGGGTTGGGTCCTGCACGTCACGGCAGCCCCCGGCCTGCTCGTGGCGGAGGCTCCTCCGGGATGCGCGCGGCGGGACACGACCCTGTGCCAAAGCTCGTGGCAGTGGCACCGCCAGGGACGAGGGCAGCCTGCGGGGCGGACCGGAGCAGTGCTGCAGGCCTGGGGAAAAGTGGAAAACCACATTATGGCAGCGGAACTTCCTTACGTCAACTCACCAGCCTTAAGACAAGTGCCAGGAGGCGTCTCGTGTGAAGTCCTGTCCCGCTGCAGCGCCAACCATTCGGCTTGCTGCGCTCCAGGGAGAAACATCCCAACAAGTGTCCTTTCATTCCTATGCCAGCATCTCTCTCCACCCCTTTATGGACAAGTCGTCTTAAAAAAAAAGCCCTTTATATATATATAAAAAGTGTAGATACTTTTATATATTTTGTATGGTGATGATAAAGAAAAAGTTCCTTTGTATATTTTACATTTATACTGATCTTCTTAATTTGATAATAGGAAAATGATTAAAAGAGCTTTTGATATTTTTTATATGAACATTGCACAATTTTACTTGAATTTGGCATTTGATAAAGTAACTGAAGTTTGCATGGAAGCCACCTTAAGATGCAATGCAGTTTTCAAAGAAATACAGCAAAGATTACATCTAAATCCATGAATATAATGTTAAAGTTTTGTTGCCAGATTGTGAAACACTTTAAGGACACAGTATGTTTTTTTTTTTCATAACCTCTTCTAAAACCAACAAAAATATGTTCTGTTTCTTAATTTCATGACATTTTAGCCTTTTCTCTCAAGTGCACTGAAATGTTCAGAAACAAAGTTACAACTTATTTTTAGTTCTGAAGTTGTAAGATTTCAACACAGTCCAGGTACAGAAGAAGCCAAATCACTATTTCCCGTACCAAAACCAACCAAACAAACGAAAATCCCGTAGGGTGATTGTGTAGCAGGTTGCTCTGACACTGCTGGTCCCAACCAGCCCGTGGGGTGTCCCAAGAAGAGGGACCTTCCCCCTGCCCTTGGACAAGCTCTGAGAGAGGCTCCGTTTTAACTTCCTCACCGCTTTGCTTTTAATTTCTTCCCTGCTGGAGTCAGCACATCACTCCTGGAAGCAGACACGCGTGTCCGGGAGCTGCTGGGGATTCCTTTCCCGGCGCTTTGGCGAAGTCCTGCCCGTCTGGGTGTCTCAGAGGTGCCCGGAAGGGCTGCAGTGTCCTGGTCCCACCAAATAAATCCGCTGGCTCCACAAGCAAAGCAAAAACTAAACCTGTAAAGTCCACCTTTCTGCAGTGTTTACAAGAAAGGGAAAAAACAGATGGGAAAAACGTTTGTCTCTGCAGTGGGTCTGGGCCATTTATTGCCCTTCGGGGGGAATAACCCGGCTCCAAGTGGATCCTCAGGGCGCTCGTGTTGGTCACAGAATCCCAGAATGGCTGAGGTTGGAAGGGACCTCTAGGGAACATCCAGTCCAACCCCCCCTGCTCCAGCAGCGACACCCAGAGCGCACGGCACAGGGTTTTTGGGGCTGGGCTTTCCTCCTAGCAGCTGTTTTGGAGGAATATTGTCTTTTCTTTGTATGAATGTGTATTTGAAAGGGAACAAACAGAAAAAGCAGGCTAAATAAAATGCAGGAATTTAGCGAAAAATGAAATAAAGTGTACAGTAGCATTGGCTTTGTTATATTCCTGTGCATTTTTAAATGTACTTAGGAGGCCTTTGGAAGGGGGGAGAGGAAGGAGAGTGGTCCTTAAAAAAAATGCAGCATCATGTGTGAAATTTTCTGATTGAAAAAAAAAGTTTTGAATGTTTAAGTGTCTTGACACGTGGCTCAGTCATTGTGTATAACCCATGGTAGTTGTTTTTACATCTGTGTATGTATATTTTGTCCCAGTGAGATGTAGGTAGTTTTTATTTTGATCAGAATTGTCACAGTAAATGAGGGTCAGTTGTATTAATGACAAAAAAAAAATTAAAACCTATTTTTATGACTTTTTAAAAGCTTTATGACAGATTAGACACTGGAGGGTTGTGTTTTTTTTTAACAAATGTGTATTTATTAATGTGCAGAACACTGGAATTGCAGCACAGATGAGAGGAGGATTTACAATAAATTAAGATTTTTGAATTTGTATCCCCGCTCTGGCCATTCATTTCCAGCCGCTGAGGTTGCCGAGGGCCCCGAGCGCCTTTCCGGGGCTCCGGGTGCTGCCAGCCAGGGCGATACCCCCGTCATACAGAAAGGAAGCGGATGAGCTGCTCGTGCACACACGGACACTTCCCTCCTGCCTGTCACACACCCGGTGTGTGACAACCACGGGAAATTCCCTGTGGAATAACCCCCTCCACGAGCCTGGAGTGGCCTACAGGGCTGGAAGCAGCCCTGGGTTTCGGAATCGAGCTTGGAAAGGAGCTGACGCCCAAGTCACGAGCCGGGGGGCAGCTCCGCACGGGCTCCCCTGCCTGAGCCCACCCATTCCTGAAAAGTCCCCATATTCCCAATCTGTAGAGGTCTCAATTTTACCATGAGGCCAAGTAAATTGGGAAGGAGGGGCTGGGTTTGGGGTTTTCCTTTTGTTTTGGGGATTTGGGATTTTTTTTTAAACAATACTAACATGAACTAGGATCAACCTGAGCGGGGAGAAAGGGGGATTTTAGCTTCATTAAAATCTTTCAAAGAAAAATCACAGAATCCCCAAATGGCTGAGGTTGGAAGGGACCTCTAGGGATCATCCAGTCCAACCCCCCTGCTCCAGCAGCGACACCCAGAGCACGGGGCACAGGGCGGCATCCAGGCGGGTCTGGAAGATCTCCAGAGAAGGAGCCTGCACAGCCTCTCTGGGCAGCCTGTGCCAGGGCTCGGGCACCCTCACAGCAAAGAAGTTCTTCCTCACCTGGAGATGGAACTGCCTGTGTTTCAACTTGCACACGTTACCCCTTGTCTTATAATTAAAAAAAAATGGAAATTTGAAATTGAAAAGGAGCTATCTTAGAAAGCGTGTCCGTTGTGGTGTCTCAGACATTCATTCAAATCCGTGCTTTACAAACCTTGCAGAAGCAGAAGGCAAAGGCCTTTCCATGGGCAGCTGCCACAGAGCAGAGAATAAATAACGGGGCAGCAGCAGGAGGGGCTGTGGCCCCTCAGTGCCACGAGCACCTTCCTGGGACCCCCGAGACGTCTAAGTCTCTTCCAGTGTTGCAGAACCCTCCAGACTCCGCATCACACGGGATCCAAACATGGTTACAAAACTGGCTCCTCTTGTCCTTTCTTGGCTGGGCACTGGGGACACCAGTTCCATCAGGACTTTGACCAAAGCGGCCACGTAAGGTAGAAAAAAGGCACGAGGGTTTGGTCACTAAATGGTTTTTAGACATCACGTGAACAAACCACCCCACTTGAGTGAAAAAGCGCATTGCTTGTTGATGGAGGATTTGCCCCAGCGAAGCGGAGTTGACATCCATTCAATCCAAACGTTGAAGTCCCTTTCCGGGACGGCATCTCCTTCCAAATGTACCACAGCATGGCCGGAGCAAGGGAGCGGCGGAGCACGGAGGCCTGCGATGAGAAGGGACTTTCCAGAGCCTTAAGCCAACTGACACTTAAGCCATGGACTTGCTCGTTCTGTGTTTACGAGGCCGTTGAGCAAGTCTTTCTCCTTCACGTGTCTCAGGAGGCACCGCAGTGACCTGCGAACGTCTGCCAGCCCTGTGGAAACGCAGCGTTTCTCAACTTCTGGCCAGCTCTTCCACAAACTCTTGTAAACATCAAGACATAATGGCAGGGTGGGAGGTCACAGGGGGAGAGAGACTGGTAATTAAAATGATTTAGGGGAAAAATCAAAGACAGGGATCTTCAATTTGCAAAAACGCTCTGCCAAAACTCACCACTAAACAAACGCAAGCGTTTAGCCCAAAGGGAAACGTTCCTTTCACTTTATTGTGCAAGTTCAGTACTTCGGTCTTGTTCTCTTTTATACAAAGTCCACTTTAGCCTAAATAAGACCCAGATTCCCACAGAGGCCGGAGCAGCCCGTGGGCCTGTTCAGAGCAGGGGATCAGCACAGACACGTTCCAGCGGAGCCTGTCCCAGGCACCCGCAGCCTCCGGGGAGCTCCGAGCTCCCGCTGGGACGCGCTGTGCTCTCCTCCGCCTGGACGGGGGCTCTTCATCCACTCATTTGTCCTAGCGCATTTTGGACCCCTGCGGTCGTCTGGTCTGCAGCGAGTTGCGTGATTTGGCTTGCGACCATCAAGAAAAGGTTCTTACTTGGGCTTGGTTTCTTAGCTGGCACCTGACACTGCACAGCTACCACCATTTCACAGTCCCTTCCCAGGCCGTTTAGGCCAAAGAGGAAGACAGGCCTCGCCTGGGACCTCTGCAGTTTTCTCTTTCCACCCGCAACGTTCAACTTTCTGTCACTGGTCTCCACACAGAAACTATTTTGCACTTCTGCTATTGCTTCCTGCCCTGTCTAACACTTCTGTTTCTGGAGATGGTGAGAAGTGGAAAGAGACCAGAGCTTCCTACAGAATGAAAGATACGGGCCTACTAGCAAGAAAAAAAAGATCTGCCCAGCAACCGGCTAAAACGTTGCTTTTCACATGGGTCAGTCCTGGAGCCCCTCAGTCCCCACAGCCTCCCCAGCAGCGCATCTGCCTTCCCCCCCGTGCAGTTCGCGTTTCCCCCTTAGAAACTGCGGCCTGCCCTGGTTCCCTGTTCCTTTCCTGCCTGTTGATTTTGGATTTGCTCTCTGGCTTCTCAAACTCATTTTGACTTTCAGCCCTGTCCTCGGGTAGCACCAGCTACCTTTTATTTCATCATTCGAATGCTGAGTGAAAATATCAAAGAAAAATAACCCCACGAGAGATCTTTTTCAATGGATTTTGCATCTACCTCATCCCAGTTAATGTCAATTCGCACTGGCCGTATTTGGTTCATGAGAAGATGGTGTTGGATGGTGTCAGAAGACACCCTGAATACGCCTCCCATCTGCTGCTGCTCCCTCAACACCCCTCTGGGCACCTCATCAAGGAAGAAAATTAGATTGGTCAGATGGATTGCAAAGAGATCACACTAACTCTTTATTGCCTCGTAAATGCTTAAAAAGGGATTATTTCGGCATACCCTGAAGAGTCTTTGGGGGCTCTGTGCTGGCTTGTGGTCTATCCGGCTTTGCGGTTCCTCCGGTGGCACCAGGAGCCGGCTCCATCTTCCACCAGCCTCAGAGCTGGCCAGGAGCAGGACACTCGCTCCTTCAAATAAATCCTCTCCCCCTGCAAGCGTAACAGTTTGCAAAAATATCAACGTCTTTCCCTAACATGCAGGAAACCTCTTGCTTTCGGTGCTTCGACAGCCACTCCGTGGAAGGCTGTCCGCAATGACCCTGCTAGCACCTCCTCACTACCCCATTTTGCAAGCAAGACTGTGGAGAGTTTAGTATTTGCGGTGGATATTAGTGCCCTGGAGGAAAGAAGGAGCACGTGAGGGTCTGTGCACGTGCAAACGAGGAGAGGAGAGGAGAGGAGAGGAGAGGAGAGGAGAATAATTGGGCAATCTGATTACTGACAGGATAAAACAAATCATAAACGCTGGAATTTAAGGTTAACCCCTTCATTGCGCTGACCCGCAGGGTCCCTTCACTGCGGGCGTCTTCCTCCGGCTCCATGGTTCACACGCACGCCTGCCTTGGGGGACTGCCTGATTCCCATGGACCCACCTTAAAAGTCGTCCTCATTCCCAGGGCTCTCAGGTGAGGAGTCTCTGGGTTTTGCTGCAGCGAAGCTTCAGCGTGGGCGAGACCGGCCAAGCAGAGCTGGTCTCGGCTCCGCGGAACAGCCCCGGTGCATAAATGTAGCTCAGCACCTGGTTATCACTCAGTGACGGAGGTGCTTTTCTCTATAATCTCCTTCTTCACTTTACAAGCGAGGTGTAAAACTAGGCATAAAAAACCTTAAACCATAAAAACACCTTGCCTAAAAGCCATGGTTGAAACCTTTCGAGCTTTAAATAAATTTATTTCACAGTTTTACTTTATGTATCAAACTTACTAACAGGTTTTCTCTTCCACCAAGCGGGTTGACATGACACAACTTGTAGAGTCCTTCATACCCTCCTGGAGCAGGACCGATACATAAAAACGTGTGAACAGTAGGAATACTCCCACGTTAAGTATCTTGATTACATTAAAAACTGCCAGCAGCCAGGAGCTGCAGTGGCACCGTGGACTCATTCTCTGGGATTTAGAGGTTCTCCAAGGGAGATCCGTGTTACTGCTCATTACTTTTGATTCCGGTTTCTCTGAAGTCTTTCAAATGAGAGAGAAATAAAAGGTTTCATTGCTGCCTCTCACTCCCTGGCCTCTCCTATGGGCACCAGCAATTAAGTCCTACCCTCCACACAGAGATCCATGGGGATCCACTAGGGATTTCAGTTTAGAGGCTACATCTTACGTTTTCAAAGCAAGTTTGAAGCTCTTTGGTGTTGAAAAAGTTCCTCTATGTGCTGTAACATTATCAAGAATGAAGAGCCCATTAACATATCCCACTTTCAAGTTTCTGCAACCCATGCTTAGTAAAACCAAAGATGTTTTGAGGAGAGAAAGAAAATCCTGGAGATTGAATAAGCCAAGCCTGGGCGTCCGTGTTCACCAGACCTCTCACACACCCCAGTGGGGGTGCAGAAACAGGGTCTCCCTTTTAAAAATCTCCTTTTTCACAAGCAGCGTTTCAGGCGTTAGCTGAGGCTGACAGGAGCAGCTCGGAGGGGCAGCAATGGAGCTTCTGCAGCCCGCGCGGCCGCCCTGCGCTTGGGGCCGCTCCGCTCGGGCTGCTCCTGGCAGCCCCTGCCGCAGGGGATCCGCAGAATCGCCCTGTCCGCCTTGTCGTGCCCTTGGCAAACAGGGAGTCACGGTCCCCCCGACGCACGGCGCCAGGAAGGCCAGCGAAGGGGAAGCGCTTCCCTGCCACGGGCTCCTTACACCACGAGCCGGAGCGGCGGCCGCGTCCTGCGCCCTTGGAATGGCTCGGTGTGATATCCCGGTGCCACCTGGCGCTGCGGCTGGGAAGGACGGGCCGTCCCGCTGCCTCCCTTCCAAGGGCATCATCACCTCTGTGTCACGAGGATGTTTATGCGCGATGGCAGAGTGTTAGTTTGTTGGAGCACAGAAGGCATCAGGCATACAAAAATAAAACATATAGGCATTTAAAATGTTCACCTGATTTAAAAGCAACCCTGGAAAGGAGGTGAGAGCAAGGGCGTTCCTGGGCAGGGAGGCACCCTCGTCACCTCCATCCACACCACCGTCCCCCAGCCCCACCGGTCAGCCCTGTGCTCGGAACGTCTGAACTTCCCCAGTCAGAAAGCCAGTAACCAACTCCCCATTCACTTTTTCTACAGAAAAGGGTGTTTTTTTCACATGAAAAACAACCCCTTCTCACTTGCATGGCTACTTTTTGGTCTTGGGAGCACCCTGGGCTGCCTGTTTTGCTTTGCTCTGGGAAAGGGAACGTGCTGGATGTATCCCAAGGAAACAGCAGCCACAGACGTGCAGAGAAATGGGCAGTTTCAACCCAACTTTCTGTGCGCCCGATCCCCGGCAGACCTGGCGCCGGTTCCAAACCTCCTGCGGACGGACCCCGCATTTCGCACTGGGTTTCGCTCTGCCCACTGCCTCCTGCCGTCCCTCCGTCCGGAGGGTCTGCCCGGGCGCCAGGGACGGTCGCAGGGACAGTCGCAGCCGGGGGTTGCTCACGTGCCGCCTGTGCGCGGGAGGGCACGGCGGTACCTGCTGCTTCCCAGGAGGATCAGCCTCGACCCCAAGGGCTGAAGGACGATGGCGGATCAAGCCCCTCGCAGCAGCTGGGTGATGTCCCACCCTTCGAAGAGGCTGCCCCGGTGAAAAGCACGGAGGAGCCAACCCTGCTCACGCTGCACCAAGGAGCAGCTCTGTCCTGCAGCCCTGCAATCAGTCCTTGCACAAACGCCCTAGAAATCAGACTGCACCTGCCGCACAGCCTGTCACACACCGCCAGGAACACAGACTGTGTCGAGCAAGGTACTGGAGATATTTCAGGATGGGTCCAGCTTTTTGCTGAAATAAGCCTTGATTTTTCAGGTAGGTAACCCAAAACTTGTTACCATGTCCTCTACTCAAGAGGGGAAAAGGCTATTTTTTTCTTCTTGTTGTTTTTTTAACCAGTTATTCATGCGAGTCTTTAAAGCCAAATACTTCAAGAGCTAAAAAGCTTAATGACAACTGGAAAGTGAAATCCCCTTCTTGCTATTTGCCACCCAAAGTGGAAGGAAAAAATGAAGAGTGAAAAGCCAATCAATTTTTAAAAGCAGTGAGACTTCTGTAGTTAAAAAAATGAGTGAGAGACAGAGAGAAAGAGAGAAAATTCACATGTCGATCAGGCTGTTCTTATCAAATTCAAGCCAAATCTTGGCCAAATTCCAGTCCTGACAAAGGTTTCCTGTCAGGTTTCCTGACAGACACTGCCAGCCCCACAGACGCCCCATTGAGCAGCTCTAGCCCCGAGGCACTGAACTCCACTGGCAACTCATTCCCGTCCTGCGTTTCCAGGACGTTGCAGCTGCCTCCCTACATTCTCACAGCCATTCCACCATGACCTCGCCAGGGGCTGCACAAAGTAGTGACAAAACCAGTGGTCTCTTTGCAGATGGTCAGTAACGGTGGTGGTGTCACCCAGCTTTTATATGATGGCCTAATGGGAAGGAGCAGATTTAATGTCCTCTAATTTAGAAACCTCTTTAATGTCCTCTAATTTAGGGTCATCTGCTGCAGGGAACCCCTCACAACTTGTATCTTTGCACAGAACAGAATAAAATACCCTGCAAGAGACACGTGCAAGAAGAGCAGGGAGCCTTGCACCGTCATTCACAGGTACTAGATACTCACCTGGGAGAAAGGTGTGGGATGGAAAGAAAAACGCCCCATTCCTGCACAGCACAAGCGGTTGGAAGCGCTGTGCTTGAACGCGTACGTCACTCTGCTGCACACATGCACTCTGCTGTAAGGCCCCCTGTCCAGGTGCTGTTTGGGATATGAATTTCACAACCGTCTGCTGGTTCCTTTCTCTCAGCAGGAGTGTGGGATTCACCGGGGTGAAGAGCAGCTTTACCACGTCGAGGCTCTCAGCCCCTTCCATGGAAGGCGCCCACTGCATTGACGGTGAGCAGGACTCCCCGGGCTTCTCAGAGGGCAGCTAGGTCTCCACTAACCAAAACGACCCGACTCACCTGTCGCCAGGTGCTTTTCTTCAGGAGCAGCCCGAGCCTCAGCCGTGGTGCATCTCTGGTCATACATTTCAAGTTGCTGGGCCTCACAACTGAATTGCTAGAGGATTTTCTGCACATAAGCAGCACATTAACTCACAAATTTTCTACATCAGCCAACCTGGATTGCTGCTGTACGGCTTTTCAAGGATATTTAAAGAAAAAGAGGGAATTAGTTAAAAAGCCTCCTTCCCACTGAAGCTATAGCGAACACTCCCTGTGCCAGGTAACTACAAGGAGCGTTGGCTAAAGTTTCCTGGCATGAGACACTGGCCCAGCACCTCTGAGCAAACTTGGGATGTCTCTGCCAGCAGCACCCACCGTGCCGAGTCACCTGCCCTCCGCAGTCACCTAGAGCTGGGGCGGACCCACAGCTGTGCCTGAAATGCAGCAGCTCCGCTTCCCCCGTAACACCACGTCGGCAGGAAGCGGCCTCTTCACAACAGCATTTATGAGGAAGAGCTTCACCAAGTTTTCTCTGAGGCCCGGTAGCTCCGGGAGCCTGAACCCTGTGCTGCAGTGAAGGAGGGGCAGGAGAGTCCGCCTGTCCGCTCGGAGGGATGGAGCGAAGGTGGTAATGGCGTCTTGCGACGGTGGAGGCTGAAAGTGGGTGACTTCTGGCACCAGGAGAAGGGTCCTCGTTTCTCCTGCAGACCTGAAGATGCAGAGCAGGACCAGCGTCCTGGTGGCGGATGAGGAGGAGCTGGGAGCTCCCTCCAGTGAAGCACCTGAGCTGGCTGAGCAGGAGCCAGATGGCGGCAGTGGTGGCACCTGCCTGCTGTGGTGACAGTGGCCTCCATCTGCTGAGCTGACCTGCTCTGCGCAACGTTTGCTGCTTGCTGGCAGCTTCGATCCAGATGTTGGGATGCTGACAACAGGGATTTAGCTTTTACAACTATAAGACCTCATGTGAAAATTGAGGACTGCTGGGAAGAAATAGCATCCAGTAGATGGAGCAGGACAAATCCATCTCCAGCAACATTATCTAACCACCCTGGAAACCATTTCCAGAAGTCTCAGTGACCAGAAAGCAACCAGGAGCCACCAGCACAAATTTATGAAGGGGCAATCAAGCCTCACAAACCTGCTAAGTCTTTTACAACAAAATGACTGGATCAGTAGATAAAGTGAGAGCAGTGCCTGATTATTGTGACTCTCGCAAGGCTTTTGATGCCGCCCTAATACCCTCACTCATAGTCTGGTCAAGTACGGACTAGGTAAGTGGGTAGCACTTAGGAAAACTGGCTCAGCTGCCGTGCCCAAAGGGTGGCAACCAACAGCAAGAAGTCCAGGCAGGGACCAGACACTAGTGGGGTGCCCCAGGGCTGGATCCTGGGCCCAGTACTGCTTTAGCCCCTTCGCTAGTACTGGGACGACGGCACAGAGCACAGAGCACGGCCTGTGGGAGGGGGTGGACGATACCACTGTGGGGGGAGCTGATGCACCACAGGGTTGTCCCTTCAGAGGGACCTGGACAGGCTGGAGAGCTGGGCAGGCAGAAACCTCATGAAATTCGACAAAAGGAAGGGCCACGTCCTGCCCCTGGGCGGGAATAACCCCCGGCACCAGGAGAGCCTGGGGAGCCCTGGTGGACGGGCTGGACGCGGCCCAGCAAGGGGCCCGTGCAGCACCAAAGGCAGAGCCCGGGCGGCCCCGCGCAGAACCTCGTCCCAGGCCAGGGCAGCTGCTGCCCCCGCTCTGCTCAGCCCTGCCGAGGCCACGTGCGGAGCAGCGTCGGACCCCGGGCTCTCCAGGACAAGGGAAAGGTGGGCACAGAGCAGTGAGAGCCTGGAAGGCAAATAAAGGCCTGGAGCCCCTCTCATCCGGGAGAGGCCGCGAGAGCTGGGCCCGCTCCAGAAGGGCAGGCCAGGAGGAAGCAGCCAGGGCAGGTCGGGCAGACTCCAGCCTCGGGCACCCCAACCCTGACTCGACACAGGCCAGCCCCAGTTGTCCCTGCCTGAGCAGGCCGTTGGACTAACAAGCTCCAGAGGTCCCTTCCAACCTCAGGAATTCCCTGAGACTATGGAAATTTTAAGGAAGTGAGTTTCAAACAGATGCAGCTCTTTCCTGCTTGCCCGTAGCTTAGCCGACCCTCTACTGGTACAGTATGGAATACAAACACGACTGAAAGAGACGTAAGCTGAGATAATAATAAAAATTACATTAGTGCCACACAAAACTTTCGTTAAGATTTTACTGGGACATTTACTGGAAAATACAGATGAGGGGAAAAATGGGCTATTAACTCTTTAATTCCACATTTTGCAAAGACAAAAATTCAAACACTTCATGAAAGATAAAGAAAGTGATGGAAGAAAAAAAAAACATATTAAAAAAAAAAAAACTCAGACCCATAACATTACTAACCTAACAGAAATTAAGAGCTCAGATGAAACACAAACAGTCTTTACAGCTGATCAACTGACATCAGCAGACAGACTCCTACACGGACTTTATCTTGGCGCCCATGGAAAAGGATGGCTTTTTCCCCTCAGTCAGCTACACTGAAATGTCAAATCAAAAGTAAAGATTAAAATAGGCTTTTTTTTTTCTTCTTCTTTTTTTAATGGGGATGCATGACCAGTGTGTTTAACAAAGCAAGAGACTGGCAGGCAGACACTGAGACTTGTCCCCCCTTCTACTTCCACACTTTGGAGTAAAGAGACTATTTCTGTTGTTGTTGTTGTTACAATAAGGAATAAAAGGAATTCTTTTCATTCCTTCCCATAAATACAGTAGGACAAAAGAAAAAGACAGAAGACTACACACAGTCTAAGCATTAGTATTTGCACAAAAGCTCTAATCATGTCACAACTCTCTTACTGAGCAAATCTGACAGAAATTCCAAAATTTTACAACATTTGAAAAGTCTTTTTTTCTATGCATCTCAACTTTCATGACTTACTTTCTATTATCACGTCAAAATATAGGATGTATTTTTGTTAACTCACCGTAACCATATTTAATGTTTATAATAATCTTAGAGCATCCTCAACATACACTCAGTCATTTTAATTTTGGGGGTAATTTGGGCAGGAGTACCAGTTCTTCCTACTGCTGCCCCGTTTTACCTTATGGTAGGATCTAAGATTCAATTATTTTCCAGTTAATTCAGTTAATTTTATAATAAGGAAAAGCATATGAATTTATTTTTCTAAAGCACGGACAATGCACCCTCTTCTCCAAGGGACAAAATAGTATTTACCCTGAGTAATTACTAAAAAGTTAATCAGTTCTGTGAAGAACTTAAGAAATACTGCTTTTAAGCCCCTAGATTTGTACTTCTTAATTATACTAAACATCTTAAAACACAACTGCATACAGTTTAAGAATTGAAAACAGCTTTTATAAAATTATATAAAGTAAAAAATAAATATGTTGCTTATAGTTCATGCAAAATGCTGAACTTGGATATCACTGATTCCTTCTCCAGAGTTCAATGAACATGTTTACTGTAAAATAACATATACACTTAGAGACCAGCATCTTCAAGTAAGAAAAAATGTTATTTCGCTTATGCTTCAGACATTTACGTTCTAGACATGATTGTGCTATGCTAAAACTCTTGTACATATGACTATTGTTACAGAACTATTTTAAGATACTCCTTGGCACTTACTAATCTAAGTATCACCATCCACTTCAATGAAGTTACACCAAACTGCTTTTGGTTTCAAACCTGTTTTGCAGTAACAGCCAAGAGGTGGAACTGGAGAGTCAAGTGACCGTTTCAATACTACAGCTCAACAAGAAAGGTGTTTGCTCTTGCTTTTATTATTCTCAGGCTACAAATTCTCCAAAGTCCATTAAGAAACAAACCCACGCGTTATGTTGCTGGTTCTGTCTTGTCCATCTCGTTCTTCTTGGCGGCCTCCTCTCGTTTTTTGCCCTGTTTCCAGGTAAACACCGATGGGCCCAGCCTTAGGATCTTCCCACTGCCCAAGCACTCGTCACCCTTGTAGAACACGGCAAACTAAGGGGTAAACACAGGGAGAACCCTCTCAGCACCTGCAGAACTTCCAGCTCCCTGCGTCTCTCGGACAACGTGCCTCTTGCTGTACTGCACGGAGCCCAGATTTGGGGGAAGGAGGAGAAGGGTGGAATGTTGGCAGGGAGAGGGTGATGGCAGGAAACGTTTAGAAATGCTGGTGTGCAATGTGAGGGAGCACTGCTGCACTCGCAGTGGTGAAAGGCATCACCACACAACATCCCTTCTCACTGCTGCTCTGGGACAAAACAACCTGACGGCTGCAGAACTTAATCTGAACATTAAAACCACATTACACACCCAATTACTGAACCAATGCCTTTATTAATCTACTTCTGGAGAATCACGACAGATTCCATTTCTGTGCAATGATTCCCAGAGACTTTTTTACGTGTTTTTGAAGTTTGGAAGCCAGTTCTCTCCAAACATATGGATAATAACAGAGTATCTGAAACTGGGAAAAACCTCCTTGCAAGACAGTGGATGAAAAACGAACACAGAGCTATCTGCTCTCACAGGTAATCTAATCTAATAGATTAACTAATTATATCTTAGAACTAATATGCTCTGTTTTATTATACAACTAAGCAAAAACACGAAAAAAAAAAAAAAAAAAAAAAAAAAAAAAAAAAAAAGCAGTTCTACTGACTTACCTGCCCTGGTGTGAGAGCTCTTTCTGGCTTCACTAGTGTTACCCACACACTCCCATCTTGGTTTAGAGTCAGCACACAAGGCACTAGAACAGAAGGTGGCCAAACATCTGCCAATTAATCCTTATGTTCACATTAAAGGAACCTTCATTAATAGGCTAAGCAGATATAAGTCAAAATGCTACTAAACAGAAACATTTCATACAGATGCTAGAGAAATGGAAAAGTGATCCCGAACATTTCAACTATTTCTGAAGAACTACACTGAAGATGCTTTCACAATTTCACATGCTGAATAAAACAAAGAAAAACAAGATTTGATTACCCAGTGTCATCTGATGCCGACATCTGAAATGACATTCCATCATTTTATCCCTAATGAGCTCCGCAGGAGGCTCCTCTGCTATCCAGTGCACTCGATTTGTCCGCAACAGGTCTCTGTAGAGCGCAGGGTGGTCTGTTGATGGTGCCTTAAAACACAACATTCATTTAATGCTGACGTTTTTGCCAGACATCTCATACCCACTGTGAAGTAAAGCATGAAATACAGAAAAAAGCATCAAGCCATAACAAAATGAAAGCAAAATGAATGACAGCAAGCATTTACTAGCATCTAATTATCTTTCAGATGAAGGCCCTTAATGAAAAAAATATGCTAAAGCAAGCCTGGATTATTTTTCAACCTTCTACATCTCAAGAGTCACATCATTCCCTGTATTCTTCTTCTCCAGTGACATTTCTGCCTTTTCTCAGGCTGTGTCCATTGCCCTCCTTGTCCTAACTCAACAAGATGACACCTCCCTCTTATTCAGCTTCTCATTAAAAGTTATTCCTTCTTTGTAGTCCATTAAGACAAACAAGACCAAATGAGACAGCAAGAGATGTCTCAAATCTCTTTTAGAGAGCAAATAAGAGGAAATTATTTTTGAATGTACCCATGAGTTGCTGCTACAGAGCTTATTTTCATCCACTGCCCTCCTATTTGTGATATTTCATCTGTGACAATACCCAATGTTAAACTAAAAGTCTCACACAGATTTGTATTGTGTTTCTGCACTTATTCTAGAAGCAACAAGTGTATTTCTAGTGGTGCAATATAATAAAGAAGCAATTTCACCTGCCCAATTAAAACAATTAAATTATTTATAATTTAAGCTATGCTACCAATTAAACATCATTTGATGATGTTCAGAATTTTAGCATATTGCTTAGCAACATTTGATGAAAATTTGGCCTGAAATCAAGAGCACGTTTTTGCATTGTAGCTTAGAAAAGCAGCAGAATTTACTGCAGAACCTGCAGGTTCTTTCTTACAATGGGAAAAGTAGTGACAAGATCTCTATTAATGCAGAATGGGTAAATTTTATGTTATGAATGAAACTACACTTCATATAAGGTGTGGTGTGACAAATCCTAGTTGCCCATTTGTTAGGAACATGTTGCACAATTTCACTGTATGGCATAAAAAAAAATCCTAGTGGTCCTGCCAGTTTCCTCTCAACTCTGTTCTGATTGCCAGGTTTTCCCCAAGGCACATCAGCAGTAACAAAATACCTCATTACCATCATGTCACTGACAAATAAGGGTACCAACTGTGTGAACAGCAAGAAACATCAGTGATGCTCACATGCTGCAGAGCTTCCCTCAACTTTTATGATCAGTCACTAAGACACAATTTGTAGTAGTACATTCTGCCTCCATTTTGAAAATGCTAAAACTGTATTACTGGCCACTAGTTCATTTATTTAAAAAAAAGAAATTAGCAAAACATAGGAAGTCAAGATAATACACATTTTAGCAAAGGTTTAATATATTGTGTCAGCTACAGCTGACACAATAACAGCTACAAGAAAAGCTCTGTGTTTTAGAGCAGAAAATGAGAGCTCAGTAGATTGGTTGGTTCTTCCCACTGTTTGCTGTTTGTCTAGAAAAAGCTCTGAGCCAAAATCTTGAACAATTTTCTACTCATCAAAAGCCAGTTTGGACAAGATGTTTCAAGATGCTGTACTAGTTGGCTCTTGTTTCTCTTAAATGGAAAGCCAAGAATTCTACCCAAGTTAAAATCACATTCCATATAGCAGGAGTCATGAATCAGTCACTCACAATGCCAGTGTTAATTAACTCACCACAAAGATATCTCCAGTGCTAACATCTTTATCTACAACGAACCAAGCATCCTTCAGGCCTGCTAGTCTAGCCCTCTGGCCTATTGTGTACAGGAACCAACCTAAAGAAATACAAAAATTCAATTCTTAACAACCTTTAATGTTCAGAAAAATTTATTCCAAAAAAAATCCCCCAAACTTAATTGCTAAGCAGAGAATAATCATCCCAATTGCCTGAGAGAAGTGCACAAATTACAAATCAAATCAAGATCTACTTGGAAAAAAAAAATCATCTGTATCTGAAAAATAACTCTAAACTAATCTGCATCAATTGGTGTATTTTGGGGGGTTATAAAAGACAAACATTTCTCTATTTCAGTTTCAACTTGTGGTTTTGCTACCATTCAGTCTTACTAGGTTCCCTTACCATTTCATGCACTATCAGAACATCATACTTCATTACTTGGGATGGGAACTCAGTACTATATATATATATATATGTATACACACCACATATACATATATATATGCATTAGCCACTTACCATTGTGTGTTCCCATCACCTTCTTATCTTCAATGGAAATAAAGTTACCCGGCTGAGGTTCTAAATACTATAAAATATGAAGAGTTTGGTGTAAGACACAAGATGGCCTCAAAAGAAACTCACTGTATATTTCAGGTTCTGATACTACATTTTCTTCAAGTTAGAAAACGGCTTTTCAACAAGGAAACTCCATCCATGCTGCTTACCAGCTCTTTCCTGATGCTGCTTTAGACACAGAAGTAGGAGGGTGGAATATGTTGCTATTTAGAATGGGCCACATGGTGTTGGAGATTCGTTAAGACCATGGTCTAAATTATTTGGGAAAACTAGAACAGAGAGCACAGATTGCCTTCTCTTCAATGTTACTCACCTCAAGAAGGAATTTTTCAATGTTTCTTTCACCAATAAAACAGATTCCAGTACTCTGAAAATGAAATATAGTATTGAATCCACATAAAAAAAAAAAAAAAAAAAAGAGAGAGAGAAAAATAATGCCAAAATATTAGTTATCTGGGCAGAATGGATAATTTTCCTTATTTATCCCAGACTATGCTAGTTATGTCATTAAAATCAATAAAAAACACAAAATCTGATCCAACACACATTAACTAATTCTGATTTCAGTGAGTTCCATAAGTACTGAAAGGCAGAGAAACAATACATATTCAGTCAATAAACAGACTGAATAAATAGACACATTAAGTCTTGGTGATTCTCCTGTGCGTGTATTAAAAACAAGAATTCTCTTCCAGATTAATGTACAAAAGTAATACAAATTACTTGGCCAAAAATCCCAACTTCATAAGCAAATAGGTCTTCCTTTTTCTTCAAATCACACCTTACACTCTTCAGGTGACCATTTACAGGGGTCAACAATAAATCAAGACAGTATCAGCAAAACAACTGCTGTCTGTATCATATTTTTTTATAATCATAATACAAATGTACACAACTATCTGCAAGTCAAAATACAGAACGAACCACGCTCATAAAAGTAGCTTTAAGCAGGCAGACAACTATATAACTAATTCCCAATCCTATTTATTCTATCAGAATGCTTCAAAACGGTTGATTTGTCACAAAGTTCAGAAAAATCCATGTTAGAGAAAAATACAAATCAATAGTTTTAAGTGTTACCATGCCTCTTTTTTCTTTAGCACATGATGAAGACCATGTTCCGCTGCTATCTTCTTTACAAAGCTTTTTGTTAAATCCCCTAAAGGAAAAATGGTTTTCCTCAAAGCATCCTGTGAGATCTGACTTAGGAAGAAGGTCTGGTCTTTAAAGAGGTCAGCTCCTTGAAGGAGTTTTACAGCTGCAAAGTGCAGAACACATAAAATGTTTCAACATAAACCCCTCTAATGGTTCAACTTCCTTTAGTATTTTGTTTGACAATCAAAACTTCAGTTTTATTGTTTCCATACGCAGTTTAAAGACACAATATTTTTCAGAGTACTCACAATATAATTTTAAAAGTTTGGTATTTTTGCACTACTAAAGAGATCTAGAAAGATTCTGATTTTGTACAGTGCAGAATCCTATCTTGTCTCATCTTACATTACTGCACATTTCACCGGAAAAATGTCAACAAAACGAAATATGAAAAGATCTTTCATAAGTCAGGAAAGAAAGAACATTTAAATATCCTAAACTTTACTGTTTAAAAAAAAATTCAATTTTGCTCTGAAACCTCACTGACCAATGATTTGAACAAACAGCACTCATTTCCAAAGGAGGAGCTCCAGAGAGGAGTCTGTGACTCTCTTATTTTAAATAAGTGAACTACAGATGAAGTCTCCTGATAGCTCAGATTAAAATATATATATATATATATGTATATATATAGTATAGATTTTCAGTCATATTCTGTCCATTCTCTTAATATCTAACAGCTCTATATTGTACAAACTCCACTGAGGTGTTTCCTGGCTTAAATGAGCACAAATCACGAGCCAATAGTTAATCACTTCTCATACAGGAAGTGGAAAAACAGGAGAGGAAACCTGCTTAGAATATTATAAAACGCTGCAACTGTGAATCACAATCTGTCACAAGCGCAGACTATTGGTCCCACTGGGGCCATTTTAACTTTTCAAAAGTTAAAGAAGATACATAATGAAGAAACAAATAAACCCCTTTAAATCCAGACAAGAAACAAACAAACAAACAAAACCCACAAATAAAAACAAGAAAAAAAATTCAGAGAAGCCAGTGTGGTAGCTTTGCAAAGTGCTAGCATGCACGTTTCTTGCCTTTTGGTGCACTTGCACCTTGCAGTCCCAGAGCGGGCAGAACTTTCATCTACCTCAGATAATCAGTCCTCTAGAGAAAAACTGAGACTGAAAAAATTGAGACTTTCTACAGAAAAATTGAAATTGAGGACACAATAACGAGATATCTGATTTTTGTGGTAAAGTAATATATAGTCCATTGACTGTTTAATAGTATGTTGATAATTTTCACCTTTCAAGACCTTAATTCCCAAGTTCTGCTTCAGCATATTGCTGTGATGAGTTTAAATACAAAATACACTAAATAGTCAATGAACAGACAGGCCCTAAAACTGCAGAAACATATTAAGAAAGTTTTATGTAGGTCATGCAAGTACACAAATCAGATATCTTGAAATATTTCATCACAGTATAGAAGACAGCTCTGTCTCCTTAACTATATAGAATAACTATATCAGAATGTAGATTCAACAGGACTAGATTCTTAACATAGAAAATTTAATACTTCACTACTTAGTGTAATCTTCAGTAAGGTAACTCTTCTGTCCAGTCATCTTTCTACAAAGGCCAGGGCCAAAATGGTAATTGCCTTTTCAGGAACACTAGTTGTATGTAATGTAATGAACTGCCCTGATTTTGTACAGCTGAATATAGTTTAAATTTCTTGTTCCTATCTAGCACAGAATATGCAATAAGAAACGACTTACTGTTTCTAACTTCAAAACGGTTTCTGAAAAGCCCCTGTGGTCTTTTAATGTGTTTCTGTTGAAAAACTTCCTCCTCCTCTAGTGAGGTTCTAGCATAATGCCCAGTAGCAATCGCATCTGCTCCTATCAAAAAAACACACGAAAAAACATCATGAAGGCATATATTTGATATTTAAATTTAAAAAATTATAGAAATGTCTAGGAGAAAAAGCAGAGAGTAAAGAAAGAATAGCAAAGGGAACCTAGTAAGAACTGAGAAGCCTAACACGGACAGTAAACATACTCCTGCTATTTAAATAATGTAAAATAAAAACCTAATGCTCAGGTCAATATATTTCTCTGAATTAAATCTGTTCCTACATAATATAAAATCAAATTCAAAACAAAACACTTTAGAATTAGTAAAACATTGTCACAGAGATGATCGAAGTACACATGCATATCAATTCATATGTTTTTTCCCACCTTTTCAAGGGTTAGTTTCCTTTAAACAATTCCACAGCGTCCACTATGTACTGACACTGTACCTGAACAAGCCTTACCAAGGTTATCCATGGCGTAGTGAAGAAAGTAGTTGAATTTGATGTGCTTGTTACATACAATATCAGGATTAGGAGTTCTTCCCAATTCATACTCTTTTAAGAGGTCACTGTAAAATAAAAATTCAAATGTATGTAAACATCATTTATGTCACAAAATACTAAAAAAGGCTGAAGCATTTGCCAAGCAAGAAAATTTGGCACCCAATCTCACTAGGCATTTTAAGAAATAAAATAGCATTCAAATTTTAACACATAAAACAATGTTTGGGAGATTATCTCCAAAATGAATTGAGGGCATGGCCAGATGATCACTTATAATTTTGTAAACTTATTAAATCACCATTCTCTCAATGGAGATATGGCAACCAAATATGTAATTGCTGCTTATTTCTTGAAATTCTTTGAGAATTAAACAAACCTGCCTAATTTTGCACTACAGCAATGTAGTGGAGCACACACTAGGATTTACTGGTCTCAGATGAGAGAACTATAACCTAATCTGCACTAATTCCACTATAAGCAGTCATGGGACCCTGCCTTTACTTTAGGATTGAAGGGTTTTTTTCTGCTTTTTTTTCTTTCTTAAATAATAAATAAATACATTCAAGTAAAGTTTTGCAAACACAGAGAATTGTTTTTCACTTTCATACAACTACAATACTTACCACTATTTGCTTAAAAATGCTTAAATGATAACTTATAAAACTAAAGTATCATACAGTGGTGCCCTGGGATATCAAAAAGCCTCATGACTCGTGTTTTTCCTGCCATCGGAGGCTGTTTGAGCCAAGTGGTACTGAGAGCATAGACTAGGAAAAGACAATAAACTGAATTTAAAAGGACATCAGCAACTCTTCACCATTTGAAACAGAATCAAATGCATATTGCTTACCACATCACATTTCAGCCTCATAAACAGTACAGCTGTTCCTGTAAGTTATCCACTTCTATTCAGTTTAGAATTCAAAAATTTATGCTAACAATTAATTCACCTGTGTCTACCCTGTGCTGCCCAGCTCTCCCTGATTCAGCACTGCACTCTTAAGATGACACACTATTCCTCTGTAAATAGTTCAATATGTTGGATCCTTTACAAACGACTTAGCACAAAGTCAGGCTTGGAGCAGCACAGCAGAATAACCACAGCAGCACGCAACAAGCAGTGAAACTATACAAATTTCATCTCCTAGCAAGGAGGAAACCTAACAAGAGAGAGCCACTGCATGCCCATTTGGCCAAGGAAAAGAGAACAGGAAAAAAAAAAAGAAATGAAGAATGTCTACTCAATCGTTCTTAAGCAAAGTTTTCAAGCAGAATTTGTACACGTGGTAGAAAACAGAAGATCTAGGATAATTCTCTTGATTACATATGGCATTTGAAGACTCTTTTTGGAGTCCTTTTTTCCGCATGCTGGAGAAAGACTGGGTCAGATGTGAGATACCGAAGAAATGAGCATGATGGCCAATGGCCAAAAAATAAACTAGTATACACCTACAGGCATAACTATGGAGAAATCTACTAATTTCAAAACTAATAAATACACTAAACCTAACCTAGAAATTCTAATACTAAATATGAATGACCAAAAAATACTTCCTCCTGTATTTAAGAGGCTTCAATTCTTTCCTTTGGCACTATTAATACTAAATTCCCTTTGCCCACTCTCAGTCCATCTTCACTCTTCACAGTAACAGTGTTACAGCATCACACCAAAGGACCACGTACTTGAAGCGCATCACTACCTGAACACTTCATTCCAGTATTCCTTCACGTAGGAAACCTGATGGAAAGGAATATCCAACTTCTGGCAAACCCGGTAGGCATCGTCGCACTCTCTGTCGATGGCACAAACTCCCTGCTCATCCAGAGGGTCCCAGTTCTTCATGAAGATGCCTGTCACTTGGTAGCCTAGGGGATGAAGGAAATAAACTGAAATTATTACAGCCTGGACCTAAATTCCGTATTTTTTAAGATCTAGGTGGGTAATAAATTCTTTCAGGGGACTTAGAGATTTCTGTGTTAGCCAGGTATATTCAGGGCATTTTACAGTGTGACCACTGCATATTTTTGGCAGTGTTTGGTTCAGTAAGTACCACAACAGTAAACTATGTTGGGAACCAGACAGGATTTCAAAATTCTGCGTAGTTTCCGTTACTGCGCATTTCTTCAAGTGCTTCAGCCCCCCCGGCCCTGCCAAGCCCGCGCCCAAACCCGACTTTCCCCCCGCCCCGGGAACTGGCGGTGCCTCTGGTGGGAGGTGAGGGCCCCGCGGGCGCCCGCCCGCACCTCTGCGGCGCAGCAGCAGCGCGGCCACAGCGCTGTCCACGCCGCCCGACACGGCGCACGCCACATGGCGCCGCGCCGCCGCCAGCATGGCCGCGCGCACCGGGGGAGCGGCTGCGGGCACGGACCTTTCCGCTCGTCTCTTCCGGCCCGCTGCGCCGACGGCAGCGGCAGGGCGTGCAGCGCCGCGCGGAGCTCGGGGGAAAGCGCGCGCCCTCTGGGGGAGTTCCGGGGCCACAGAAAGAAGCGAGAGGTCACAACAGAAACGTGTCTTCAATGTGCGTGTCCAAGGGAAACTATGGACCAAAGAACCAGAGAACAACTTTCCCTCTTGATACAGCACTGCAAGTAGCACAAGCTGCAACATTACCATGCTGTAAATGCTTATAATAAAAAGTTGTAAAAAGTCAAGTGTTTATAAAAGTATACACCAAATGCACTGAAAAATACTAACTAGAATGTGTATGTTTAGGCTAAAGTTACTGAATGTGGAGTAATTGTTTTACACAACTGGAGTGCATGATTCCCAGTACCAAAATTCATTCCTCCCTTCACAAAGGAGGGCAGGACAGAGATTGTGCAGTAGAGGCATCACCTTGCTTAATGCAGGGGTAAGGTGGAAAAAGGAACCTGACCAGCTCTTAGTGTATTCCACCATCATTCAACACTAAGTAAATTATTTCCAGACTTGCTATACTTTTGTAGAAGCAAATTTAATTTACACAACCTTTAACAGTTTGAGATTCATTAGTAAGGTACTAAACTAGTGTAAAAAAAACAGTGTTGTACAAAAAAGGAAAGCCTTTACTACGATTTTTAGTTTAAACAACCGATTTATTTTAAATTCAGTCTTTATTGCACTCAGGGGATAAGAAAGCAAAGGACAATTGGTAGGAGAAAAAAAAAAAAAAAGAAACAAAAAACAGGCTTCCAATAGAGTTTGTATCCCATTTGCCTCAGAGCAAAGTTTAAATACATCCAATGTGGCATATCCAAGCAGAGAGCATTAGCACACCACAACTCTCACAATCCTGTTAGAGTCAAACCAAGTCTGATTTACAGATCAGGTATGCCACAGCTGTCTTCATAAAGCACTAGGAGTGAAGGGTAACACCTTAAAGGTCACAGATGCCAGTAATTCTTCATTTCAGCTCCTATTCAGAACTTCAGTAGAGGAGAATCCAGATTTTCTTTGTTCAGGTCAGGACTCAGAGTAATCAGGGGAGAGCTCAAATCAATTAGCTGAAAGAAAAACAGGATTTCACTATTGCAGTCACCTATTACACATAACTATTAGTGGTGACATTTTGTAGTAGCATAACTAGAATCCTAAACTTCAGATTACCCAGAAGACAGCCAAGCACCACATTCAAGCATCCACATCTAGATTTTTAAAGACTGAATTTATTCCTTGACACACACACGAGGCACAAATTTGTAAGAAGTTTGTATCTCCACGCTCACAACATTTAAGTTTTGTCACTCCATGGCACTAGTGGCATTTGAATGGCCCTATGATCGAGGAAGGGCACAGCAGTTCTGAACTCCTCTAAGCATGTCTTTGGAAAGCAGATTTTCACAACCCTTTGCTGTGATGCTTTTAAGAGCCTGGTATTACATGCAATTAGGATCAATTCAGTGTTGAGAGCAGTATCCTCACAGTTACAACTTCTTCTGAAAACTTCTGGAATAGTCCAGCTTCTAGTCCATGGAATAGTGGAATAGACTTCTGGAATAGTCCACTAGCTTACAAAAAAGCACCCATCCAGAAACATCCAACCTCAAAAACGGCTTCAATACACATTTCCCCCCTCCCCCCTCCAACTTCAGACAGTATGAGATCATTTAATTTGCAGGGAATTGGAGCTTTTTGCTGTACATGGTGTGCTGCTGAAAAGAACTGAGAATTCTCAAGAAAAATAGGATTCATCATGACTCCGGTGGTAAAGAGAGCACTCACCTCCTCCTGCAGGAGCAATTTCTCTAACAAATACTTAAACATTAAGTACTCTTTCCTAAATATACTACATTTTATTTGCAGGTTGCTCCTTCAAGTGTAGTTTAGTGCACATTATTTTTAAACTTGTTGCTCTCTTTACTCGAGAACTTAATACTTCACGTTTTCTTTAAGCAAAGATAGCTTTGTATGTAGTATCACATTCAACAACACTAGGGCTAAATAATTCTCGAAATACTGTTGCATTGTGTTGCAGGCAAGTGCGGGCAGCCAGCTGACAACTTCTGTGTTTATATTTGCTCCCATATTTTCCAGAAAACTCCAATTAAACTTACCTTTACCTGTCCAGAGATAGCAGGCTTTAAAGTAATAGTCTTATTCACTTCAGGAGTATTGGAAAGATCAATCAGAGGTCTACTTTCACATTCCAAAGCCTGAGGGAGAGATTTATCTATTCCAAAATCTACTAGCAAGAGCTAAAAAAAAAAAAAAAAAAAATTAAAAAAGGTTGAGTCTTTTCCTGTATTCACAGTGAACCCAATTTATCTCATGAAACTAAATTATTTTTAAACTTTTTTTTACAGATAGGCTATTTCTTGCAGAATAATTTACATATCATGTAGAAACTCTATTTTTGTCCCACCAGTGGCTAACATCATAAATAGGGTGATCAAAGTGCCAAGTAAAGCAGAAGTTCCTTGGAACATAAAACACTCAAAGCTATAATCAATCCAGGCTTACAGTACCCTGACTATCTTTAAATTGCTTACCAATTATTTCAGAGTGTTCTTTTGCCATGTAAGCATTTCATAGAGCTGCAAGCTTTAGTTATGCTTTTGTCCAATTTAATTATTCTATACATGGGTTAAGCAATTCTGTAACAGTTCCCCAAGTGTGGCATTGAGTTGGCTACTATAGTAAATATGCTGATGCAGTAACATCAAGTAAATCATCTAGAGGGCTAATTCTGTACATTAATATATAAAAATAGTTTGACAAATAAGCCTTTTCAGAACTACCAGTTAAATTATTTTTCCCTTTTAATGTACGTACAAGGTTATTTTTCAGCATGAAATCACCGTGGGACAGAAGAAAATAAAAAGTTTGAGAAACTTAGCTGTTATTACATGGGCTTCTGTGTTTAATTCACATATTATCTGAGTATTTGCACAGCCACTATTCAGAAGGAAAGCTACAAATTAAAAAACTGTTTCTCTGTAGCAGTGCATTTTCCTGGCTGCAAAATTGCCTTATGACACAGCTTGCAACCGAATCCATCATTGTTGTCACTTGCAGTCCACAGCTGCAAGTTTAACACAAAATCTGCAAGTATTAGACCATTCACCTTGAGATTGGAATCTAGCACGAACAGTGAAGAGCTCAGTACTAAAAATAGACGCTAGAGGGCGCACACACCCAGATTTTTAGCTTTCATGCTTTAAATTTCATGTACTGGAATATTTCAAATTGAGGTAGGAGTAAAAAATAATTCATATATTATTCAAGCAGTTCACTTCATTGTGTAGAAGAATGGATCCCCCTTTCTTACGTCATTAGTCTGCATCTCAGACAGCTGATTTTGTACTCCAGTCTCTTGTAATTCACTTTCCACTATTTCTGCAGTCCTTTCCGGTGAAAAGTCAAGTGTTAGAGGTAGCACAGGTGGAGGAGATACATCATCTTCTGAAGATATTTGTGTTTTAGTCTCTTTTGCCTGCTCAGAACTGGGGGGAAGGAATATTGATGATAATTAATAGCTCATGATGATTAAAGAACTGAGAAACAGACAAGCTTAGTTAACAGCATAGGATTCCATCACTGTCCAAGGTATTATTTCAAATGAAACCTAAGTAAAAGTGCTGAGAAGATAAAGCTCAGCTAACCTCTAACAAAGTATCATTTAATTAAAGCATTGTCAAGAGCATAAAACACAGGTAAAAGTAATACTGTTTTAAGTAGGTACTTCCCCTCAGCAGGCAATAATAGAACAATACTGGCTGCAAATCTACCTCAGTTTTTAAATGAGAGAAGATATAAGTTGCACCCTAGTTAAAGAAATGCCAGTGAGTTCTTAAATGCCAGATTTTGACTCATCTTAATACCCTTTATAGCATTATCACAAAATATAAATCCACACTAAACCAGTATAGACTGAATCTAAATGTTCAAGTGTTCCGTCCTAACATTCTTTGAATTTGATAGAGACTTTAAAGTTTCATTTAGAGCAGTTTGCCTAAACACTCAGTCTTGGGGTTCTGCCTTACCCAGTTGTAAGGCTCTTTTTGGCAGACAGGCTGAAAGTTTGGTGAGCAGGTACAGGATGCGGAGAAGCTGCCATTCTTGGGGCACTTCTAGGAGTCACTGCTGGAAATCCCGAGATGCGACGGATGGACGTTGGTAGCGCAGTCCGCTTCAAACTGGCAGGAGTCATTGAAACTGAGCGCTCACGGAAACAAGAATTCTGGGAGACTCCGTCTTCCGAGGGTTTCACAGGAGTGCTCACTGCCATGGCACTAGAAGAACATGACATTTATATTAGCCAAGAGCTTCAGGGAACAACATTATTCAACTAGTCAGCAGAGGTCAGTTCGCCGTTGGCACAAAGTGAATGGGGTTCATACAGTTGATCACAGTAGTATAATATAGACTTTACATCATAGTATTTCATGAAGTATTTTAGCATCATAGTATTTTCATGTCATAAATAGCCCCAGTCGGTTTAATATTGCAAAAAATACTCGAGGGATTTTTTTTAAACAAGGGGAGGGGGGGGGAAAAAAAACCACACACACACACACGTCCCAGTAGGCATTAACACTGCTGAGAGCTGACTGCTTCTCTCCAGCTTAAAATAGTGACTTGAGTTCTCAGCACTAGTAAAGAACACACAGAGATTAAGAGAATATGGAAGTCTTCAGGGACCAGAGAAACAACCAGCTGTGTTACACTGAAAAGCATGTCTCAGTAAATTCACCTTTCAGTTATACCCTACCTTCCAAACCTGCTACAAAAAGTTAATCCAAGAGATGGTGCTGCTTTTGGTGCTGGCTTGCCTGGTGCTGTATCTGAAGAGAAACATATTCTTAGTGTTAATTGTTATTTACTCAGTCATTTTACAACTATAGATATCTTTCAGTTAAAATATTCAAGTCCTTCCAAGAACTGGACAGAAGTTTAATAAAACAAGTGACAGGGATTTGAGAAAACATTTGATTTTGTTAGCCAAATTATCAGGAGATGGGTCATGTAAAGCATGTGCTTACCTCCACCCTTCACTGGGACCTTAATCTGACTTGTAGGTACAGACAGAACTCTAGGCTTGAGCTTTGGGCACAAGCTTCCTTTTGTTACACTTCCATCTTTATTCTGCTGACTTAGCTTCTGTAGATTGGGAAGAGAACTAAGCCTCTGAATTCCACTGTGTACGGCCTCAGATGATGTTGTAGAAGCTGCAGATTTGGCTAAACTTGAAGCACTAGAAGTTTTTGAAGTGCTAGCTGATTTTGTTTGCTTGCCAGCTCTCTCTGTGTTGGCAGCCTGCAGAGATGAGGCTCTCATGGGCCTAAGCAGGGCCAATCTATTTGTGTTAGATGGAAGTTGAGGGCCACTCACACAGGCTTTTGAAGATACACTTGATTTACCTGAAAAGAAAACTAAGTTAATTTCTAAATGATTGCTTAGTGTTACATGTTTGAATAAGTAAATAATTAATTTCACACAAGAAATACAGAAAGTAGCAATTTGCCACTGAACTTTAAGGAGAATATACAAATACTGAAAATACACTCCCTAAATTCTCAAGCAATTCTGCCCATTTCAAGCAATCCCTCACCAACATCCTGAATTACTGTAATCAAGTCAAAGCATATTCTGCCAGAAATACCAAAAGAGCTTGCAGATTCAAGTTAAATTTTCAGCATTTTCTTCCAGCATAGTTAGTTTTGTTCCCTTAAACTGGCATTTAAACTAACAATCATTCAAATTATTCTGATTAATACCATATGATCTATCACATCCTCAGCTTTGCCTCAGTTTTCAGTATAGCTTTTTTTTTTTTTTTTTATACTCAGTTTTAGTTACTTTCATGAGTTGTATTAATCTTGACACTTCTTCTAATTGTATAAGAAGCTCTTACTACACTTTAGCTTTTATTGATACCTCAGTAGGCCCTGTCCAGGAACAAGTACATAATAAAAATTTGGAATAGCTTGGTATCTTGTTAGACATTCAAGAACTACAATGCTTACACCTGTCAGTTGTTTAGAAAACTATTTTCCTGACCCTTTGAGTTTAACTGAAAGGGTCAAATAGATGTCTATTACACTTTAACCCCTTATCTATATTCCATTTTATCCCAAATATTGAGTAAAACCCATCCTTTTAACAGGCTTACAGAAAGCCAGGGTTTGAAGACAGGCTTTCCATGTTCCATCTGTAGTTCTGGGAGGGGAGACAGAGAGAAAAAAAAAAAAAAAAAAAAAAAAAAAAAAAAAAAAAGGGAGGAGACATGTGCTGGAAGCAAGCTGAA
>VZSV01000101.1:567255-582975 GCA_013398735.1 Nothocercus julius
TTTTTTTTTTTTTTTTTTTTTTTTTTTAAACAGAAATATCACCAAGATTATTTTCATATAAAAATACTTGCCATTACCTTACTTGGTGCAGGAAGGGCTTTTTTGTCTTGTATTGAGGAACTGCCACTGAATGAAGACTCAAAGACATCTGAAGCAGTGCTTGATTTATCAAAAACAAGATCCTCGTATGATCCCATGCTGTTCAAGTCTCTCTTTGTAGAAATGCTACTGTGTTTTCCTGATTTAGGCTGTAAATTTCAAAAGAACATTAAAAGCTATCAGTGTTTTCAGAAGCAGCTGTAAAGTTCTTTCACAAGCTGATTTTGTCAGGACAACTGTCAGTGAAGAAGCCTTTGAGTTCCAGTCAAGTCCTTGGTCTTTAGGCTGATACTTTAAACTTAGTCTAATATTTTCCAGGCATTAGAACAGGCTTTAACCCATATGATTAGAAGTCAGCCTAGGGACAGTTCTGCAACTACAGTTCATCAGCACAAGTTTCATATAATTATACTCACCTATATCCTTAAAATTATGAGAGCTACTTTTAACAGGGCTAGAGTTTAGGATTTAATGGTCTTTAATGTATATTCTTTTGCTTTACTCTAACTTTTTCAAGGGTAATTACAGTATTTACCTGTATCATCCAAAGTTGTCATCTTAGACTGAGGGGGATAGAATTTGGCTGGTGAAGTCACACCTTAAATCATATACAGCTAATCAATCCTGTCAAGAATTGGAGGACAGATCCAGAACTAAATGGACTTCCTATCAAAATAATTCTGCCTTTTTTCCCCCTACCTTATCACCTTTGACAGGATTTGGAAGTAAAGCCACTTTATCACCGTAAGTCACCAAGGACATAACTGTGATTTTATCAGTTAAGTGTTTGTTTAGACATTGATACAGAAGCAGTGATGATACTAATAGAAATGAAAACAGAAGAAAAACTTGTCTGCAGATGCTTAAACTTGTCCTATTAGATTGTCTAGATGGCTGCTGTACCACGATATTTATTATTCTTCTTTGCACTTGGCAGCCATTAGATTTATTATTTACAATTTGAGGCTCCTAAGGCACAGAGAAACATCAGAATATTACACAATAAGAGTTCATAGACTGTTTAAAAACTCCTGTAACTTAAAGGCCATGTTTAACAAAGACTCTGTATAACAGTGTTTGTCTTTACCTTTTCTACGGTCAAAAAATTGTTTTTTCCAAGAGCAGATGAAAACTTGGACATTTGCAGTTTGCCAGCTGTCTTTTTACTTCTTTCCTTAGCTTTCTGGTCTTGAGCCAACGGTGAGCCAGCAATTTTAGGAGATACATAAGTTTTAACAGGGCTTCTGTTTGGCGGAGTATGAAGAACATGTGCTTCATCATTTAATAGAAGTTTATCTGATTTTTTCTGAAAAGAAGGTGGCAATTGACAGACTGGACTCTCCCACACACAGTATGTCTCCCTTTTAATAGCCCTGGGACTTCTTTCTATATTTTTATTTCTCAATATTTTCAGTTTTGATATTGAGTCTTCCACAAATTTTTCTATAACCTTGTTTTCTTGTTCCTCTGACTGGGTAGCTTTCTTCTGTTCATTCTTATTTCCAGTCTCTATCTGCAGCGCAATCAAATTAGCTTCTTTGAAAATTTCAACAAACTTCTCTCCTGCAAGCGGGCTCCACACAAGTTTACCACCAGAAGGAGATGCAGCCTCTTTTTCAGCACTTTTTGTTGCTTCAATGCTGACAGCAATACATTTCTCTTTGTGTCCCAGAGGTCCAACAAAAACTTCATCTTCATTTCCACTATGAATAAAAATAAGTCAGTCAAGAGCTTAAGTTACCAGCATTTTAAAGATGTACTTACCTGTGGACACCAAACTCACCTTGCAGGAGACAGTGAAAGGTCAAAATCAAACTTTTCATCGGTCAGAAGATTAAAGTCTGAAACTATAATAATTTCATTAGAATTTTGCCACAGAGACATTTTCAGCAACTTGCACTGAATTATGCTTTGGTAATTTGGTGAAACTAACGTCAGACAGCAAATGCAATTAATGAGTTTAAGTATTTAACATGGAACAGGCATACTGCATTTATTAGTTCAAAGAAGTTACAAAGTTACACCCATACATATGGTTATAATTGTCACAGATACCCCAGCATCCTGCAAGATCTAAGGAAAAGAAGGGAAAAGCTCAAACTAAGCATAAAGAAGGCAGTTCCACCACCTCATGTCATTGGAACAGCTGCTGTAACACAGGTGCTCGAGAAGGTCAAACCATTGAGGTGGGTAACAGAAATCCATCCAAAGAAGAAAGTATGCAGAACTAGTTATAAACCAGATACAAGAGGTCTAGTTAGTTTTTAGTACAGGATACACCAGCTAGAGTGTATTTTGAAACATTTTCCACCTACCATTGCTCAAGCAAATATCCAATTTTTCTTTAGTCAGAGGACTTGAGCAACACACTACTGTTTCTTTTCCTTCCTCCATAGTATCTGGAAAAAAAAAAAAAAAAAAAAGGAATAAACTATGCAGTAAGTTTTAAAATACATTAATGTCACAGATAACTGTTATGACTGTGGCACATCAGTAAGCAGGTGAACACCCTCACTGGAAGCTCCTGTGGGGATTCCAGCAACAGCCTCACAAAGGAGCAGCTTGAAAAGCCACAGAAATCCCACTGTGCTCTCCTCAAACAGGGCACTGAACAGACCAAGACCAGTTACATAAAAAGTATTGCAAGCTCTGTAAAAAACACCTTGAAGTAAAGCACTAGTGCCCACGACACCTGGGACGCCTTAATGAGGTGCCTAAAGTTCATAAGCAGTAGCTAAACCTCTCATAAATGGGCAGGGGCCTCACCCAACCTGACCGGCAGAGCTCCGACCGGGCCGGGCCTAGGCACACGCTGCTCAGTGGGGAAGTCCCCGGAGCTCCCCAGGCCCCGCACGGCCGCCCCGCGCTCACCTCGTCCCGCTGCCCTCACACTCGGCTCCACCGTTGGCGCCACCGCTGCCGCCACCGCGAACGAGGCCACCTCGCGCTGCCGGCGCCACGTTTGAAAGCGCGTCCCCCCGCTCACGTGACTCTCCGCGCGCGCTCTCATTGGCCAATTCGAAGGATAACGGTGCGCTGGCCGGGGCCGTGGGGGTCGCTGGGGCGCGTAGTCGGCCGCGCGCCGTAACGGCCGCGAGCAGTCTCAGAGGTGAGACACGGAAAAAATCCTCGCGAAAGTAACGGGGATGGGAGAAAACACACGGAAAGGGCCATGCGTTCAAAGTCTGATGTGGAGGAAAAAAAGGAAATGGGGGGGCGGGGGAAGGATGAACTCAGTTTTTATTCAGGTGTCTACCACATGCTATTTAAGGAAATAGGTCCCAAACTCCTCTGGCAGCACCAGCTCTGCCTGTATCTTTTAGGATTTTAGGTATCTTTTAGAAAAAAAGCTACAACTGACTCAAGCCAGTGGATCCCTGTGACTCCTTAGTGCTGTCTTAATTATAACAACTTCCTGGAAGCCATTATAATATTCCTATTTTCCTATGAAAATCTTTTTTTAAAAAAAGAAAAAATAATAACAATGAATTACATGACAGCCTCAGTGACACTGCTGGTTGCAGGAACCAGTGTGTTTTATTCCATTTAAACCCTTGTGGTTTTGCTCCTGGCGCAGCCAGTGGGCACCCCCACTTCTATGGAAATGCGCAGTGATATATTCCTATTAAAGCTGCAACAAGCTCACTCAAAGGTAATGGAGACTCACTACAGTTTCAGCTAAACTGTTAAAGTTTTGCTGAGGTCAAAATAGCTCTTTTTATACATGTTATTTATGGAACAGAGTTTTATGACATGACAGACGAGAGTAGGAGTAAACAAAGTCAGCCTTAAGATTAAGAGCATTTAATTTTGTAAGCTTTTAAACATTTACTTTGTATTTGAAATTCAATATAACATTTTCCAGAACATAAATAATATCCCAGGACATATTTGGACACTGCTAATGGTTTTACTAAAACTAAAGGAACCAAATGTGATTTATATAAAAACACAAATGCTGCCTGTGTGAAGAAAAGACAAAAGCTTATAGAAATGCACTAGAACTGCAAGTTCAAATTTGTCTTAGTCAATAGCAATAATATATGACAAGAAATTTAAAGTAACATTCAGATTGGAAATTGAGGTTATTTTAGTTTTTGGCAGCGTAAAGATGATATATGAAGCTGTTCATATTTTGTTTTAGGAAAGAAGAGCCTCTGCTTGTTTTTTTTTTTTTTTATACTACAAATTTTTATCCTGTACATTCAGAAGATTCTTACAGAACCTTACTGAATTATTAGATTTATTAAGGCATCATAAACGCAATGAAAAACTTATGGGAGAACTTAGGCACTAGCACAGCCCCTTTTAATTATTGTTAGTGGGCAGAGACAAATGGAATATATGTGACATTTCATCAGGGAAACATAAAAATAGTTTGTATTCAAACTGCTTGAAGGTCTGGAGATTTTTGTTAGTCTGCTAGACTTTTAAAGCCCCCATTTCTCCTTTGCTGAATAGTACCAGTGTTTAGCAGAGGAATATCCCAGTACATGAGGATATATGCTGCTCTTTATTTATTTTTTCTTATACACTCATCTGTTTATGCTTTCTACACAGGTCTTCGTACAACAGGGTTGCATATGGCACATGCACTTTCAGGAAACTTACCCCCCAAACAAAATCTGATTTCCAGAGCATAATTCTGGCTGAAGGGCATAAGGCAAAGAACAGATTTTTTACTTTAATATAAAGCAGAAATAACAGTAAGGCTTATTCACTCCGCAGTAATGCTGCCCACCTACAAAATGGACATTTATAGTAGGTAACACCAGTGCCCAGTCCAGCTGCAACAGTATGAAGCTCATGTGCAAGTTAATTCACATTGCAGTCACCCAGTGACTTTCATTATAACAATCAGTTTAACTCAGCTGAGAGGAAATCATCTCTATTTAAAGACTAAGAAAAGTTTTGATCCATATTGTTGTGACACCCCACTGATTTTATAAGAAAAAAAAAAAAGAGAAAGTTTTGCATTCTTACAGATGGTCAAAAACGAGTAAAAGGAAAAAATGCAATGATTTTACTGCTGCTATCAACATTTCCAAAGTTTTTTTTTTTTTTTTTTTTTTATCAGCTCTAATTCCTGAGACACCTGGGAATGACGACAAGTGAGCAGACAACTCTCATCATGTTAACACGTGGCAACAAAATTCTCATCTTGTTTAGACACAATGAACAGGAAATGGCAAAACTTCAAATTTTAAATTTCCTGCTGCAGATTTCCTTATACTTAGTTACTATCTCTAAATGTCCAAATGTTTTCTTCTATGTCATTATACAGACTACTTATTGAATGTGATTATGTTATGAAAGTCAACAGATTGTTGAAGACACCTACTTTTCCCAGAGCTGTCAGAGTAATTAGACTACATCTAAGCGATAGCTGCTTGAAATTTCACTCCAGGTAAATTAACCAAGTAATGATTGTAGAAAGGAACTAAGTTTTACACAGAAGATAGCTGGTGATCTAACAGGAAGTAGCTGTAAATTACAGCTCATCCTCTCGCATATTTCACCAAGAGCACCCTTCATCTGTGCATTACTCCTGTTGCTAAGAATTTGGCAGTGTTTTAGCAGACAGCTACTGTTTATAACAAGGGATCCCAGCAGTTAAAAGCAGAAGACAGCCATTGGGTTTACTCATTATTTGCCTCATGAGCTGCTCTGGAGACTTTTTGAAGAACTATGTCAAAAATAGCTTTAAAAAATCAGTAACTTTTGAACTTTGACTTGACATATATCAAGAGCTGAGTGCTCCGTGCTGGCCGAACTGGGGAGAAAGACTCTTGTGAAGACTTTGCTCCTTTGCGAGAGGGAGCAAGAGGGCAAAAAAAAGACAACTTTTCCCTCTCTGCAAGAAGAAATCTGTTTTATTGGCACCTCGACCACCAGGATAAGATGAATGCCAGGAGGTAAGCTGCATGTACTGCATTCCCCCAGACAGGGAAAGTAGGAAAGCAAGCTACTGACAGGGAGGATATTCCTCTCGTGATCTTAACTTGATGCTGCCAGGTTATCATTAACTGTGTCGTTTGATTTGCAGTTATGCAAGACACAGAAGATAGCTTTTGCCTTAATACAAGTGCTAAAAATGTACTGCTCACTCTAAAACCAGTTTATGTAAAATATCAGCTGCGGAATTCGTTTCATTGATGAGTTACCTTTTGCAGATTGTGCTTCCAAGCCCTTCATCTTTAACAATCAGTTCTAACAGCTCTCCTCCAAGTACGCATGAGTACAATTTGTGGTTAAGAGTTCCTAACTCATAAACTGCATCTTATCTAATGCTTGGGATTTTATTTTTTGGTAACTCCTACTCTTCTGTGCAATAATAGCCCAGACAGCTATGAACAAGAGTTGTAACGTGTTGTACTTCTCAGACCCTTTCTAAGCTTCATGAAAAGCTCGAGCTGACCCATGTCCTTTCAGCATTACTGCGGCCAGGGGAAATTACCGTTGAGATAGCAAGTGACCTCAAGTTATTGCTATAGTCTAGCACTTTTGCTCTTAAACCGCTTGAGAAAGACAGCAAAGCAAGATAAAATATTACTACATGGAACGCTGCAGATGCCCTTTGCATAGTTACTCCCGACCAGTGTCTCTGGCTAAAGAATACCCTCACAAAGCCTGCTGAGAGAAGTTCCCTCTGAAAGGAAGAAATGAAAAACACATTAGCTGAGCAGAATGGGAAGCTCATATAGCACGTGCTGTGCTTATTCCCATGGATTGAAGCTGATGAAAAATGAAAAGGTGTATTTTTCCACATCTCGAACAGATCTCTATCAACAGCAAAGAAGAGCACTCTGTGTCCTCTAACGAGCCCATAACCAGTCTCTCTGCCTGTCAGTGGGAGAGATACACCAAATGGCTGGTAAATGTTCTGCATTTCCAATTAAGGAAATGACTCTATTAGCCCCATACAGTTTGAAGGGCTGTTTCCCAAATCTAGTCAATGATTCAATACACACTCTGTACTTCATTATAAACACTATTGAACTCTTAATAAAATGCTCCATTTTTAAACTTAATCTTGCTTTTCATTATGGCAGGATACATTCTCTCCGCGCTCACAGACCGAAAAGCACAGCAAACATTCGTGAGAACTGGCACAGTGCCTCTGGGCCCAAACTGCAGCGCGGAGATGAGCTCGCTGCAGTCTGCACACTTTACACCGTGATTGTCATGATTATCCTCATGGCAATCTGGGGAGTCTGGTCAAGAAAGGATCCTTAGTATAGTCACCAGATACTTTCTTTGTCAAATACTCAAAGAAATCCTCATGTTGATTACATATACTCAGGGGGTATAAAAATGATCTCTGCATATTGTAGTTTACTTGAGACTGTTTAAACTGCTGCTGCTTGTGGAATTGAACCTGTGAAGCAGGTTTACAGACAACAATTTCATAGACAAATTATAGAACATGACTTTGTGAATAAACTAACCTATATTTCTTTGCACTGTAAACATGGTAGCATGTATATAGAACTGTACTTAAGCACAATATCCTAGCACAAAGAGTAATATTTTTGTGGATCAATGCTTTGTATATCCACTCCAGCTTTCCATTTTTGAGCTTAAGCTTTTCAGGCTCTACCTCTGCTAAGATCAAATGTCCCAAGCAATGCTAAGATGTACAATATAAATGGGCAACTAATTTGTCATGGTACAACATAGGAAAATCAATAAAAACAGCTATCCTGAAGGCAAAGGAAGACCATGGAACAAGCTGGATTCTCATCTCATTTGCTGAAGACAGCTTATATGGAGGATTGTATCTGTATTGTTTTAAAGCTTATGTTATTACCTTTGTAAGCTCAGGAATAAAACCACAGAAAAATGTGTATATTAGAGCATTCTTTGTTGCAGGACTTTTCTTTTGGAGCTTAAACGCACACCCTGCAATTTCAGCTTCAGCCAACAAAAGAATATGTTAATAACTAAAGAACAACTGCAAGATATTTTGAATATGCAGCAAAAGATAGGTATGTGTGTGTAATTAATCAGTAGCTGTACAGAACCTTCCTCTATGGGGTCTAAGTGGACACGTACATTCATAGGAAGAACACATAAGCCATGTTAGGGGATAGAGGGCTGTTCTGGGAAGCAGCAACAGACAGACACACATCATATATGGCTGTTACAGCAGACATCTCGGTGTGAACGCTGACTGCCTCCTAAAGCCAATAGGACACTTGATCTTCAGGTATATAAGCAACGAGATAAAGAAAAGGGAGATCAGTCTACCTCTGGATTCACACAATTCCTGTAAGAGCAGTTTACTGCATCCTGGCATCCAACCATATTGTCAGAGGAAGGAGGGAAGAGAGGCACATGAACTGAAATGCTCCTGAGAAGACCTACGTGATGTATCTTGAGGAGCATCCACAAAGCACAGTGTAGCACTGTGATACCTGTGTCAGCTCTGAACAGGATAATGTGGTCCTGGAAACATTTACAGGGTCCACATGAACACTCATTAAGCTACCACCTGATCATATTTTATGATGAGAGCAAAGCTTTGATAGTGCTCTCTGAAGAAGAGCACACAAAGGGATAATAAGAAGAAAACAGATGATTATTAAACACACATAACACCTATGGGCCCCGGTCATAAACCATATAGGATGAGCTAATATTATACATGAAAGTAAAAAGGACTGTTCCCCACTTGGAAATTTAAGCACAAGAGAAGACAGAGGGATAGAGACATTCTGACAGTGATACAAAAAAAGCCAGTTTGGGTTGTGTGACAGACAATGGCCTCAGTCCTCTGGAAGCTGACTGTCATCGAGCCTTTTATAGGCAAGATTTTTGACAAGGATCAGAGAATGGTCCTACATAATCATCTGTTTTGAAAACAATGAAGACAGCTTCCCTCAGGCTTAAGTAATGGCACAGGAGGAGGTCTAAAGCTTCTATTTTGAAAACATAACAAGGCAAGAGAATAAGCTTATGCTGTAGGAGACAGATGTAAACTCTGAAGAGCTTTGGAAGTGAAAACAAATGACAGAAACATGGAAGGCAACAGAGCTGAAGAGGGAGGCACACATAGCAAGGAGATTGTTATGATCAGATCGGTTCTTTCTTCCAACATACACAGCTTTTAGAAACACAGGTTTTGCTCATGTAAAAAACATAACTCAGAAACACACAGACTGCAGCCCATAAATCGATTTTGGCCTGCCAGAATAATTCATCTGTCATGTTCATCATGGTGGCCTTCAGATGTGGCTGAAGAGCACACGGGATGAGTTGTACTGATCCCAGGGAGTCTATGCTTCTCCTTCCCTCTTCTCCTCGAGGGATCTGTGACTACCTGTTTCACATTATGGAAGATCTGTCATATGCCAAAATACATGTTTCCCAGCCATGCAGTGGGTACGGCACATGTGCACCAGCGACGAGGGAACGCTGCTTGCAGATCCTGGTGTGCTACTGGAAACCATGGTGGAGGTGGCGGCAGCCACCTTGGGCATGACAGGGAATGCAACTTTTCCTTGGATATACGCCCCTACTTCTGTTACACGCCTAGAAATGTACATGACGGACAAGCCAGAAGGCTTGGTCATATAATATATCATACCTGCTGGCTCTGAAAGCTTGGGAAGTCTCTTTAACTCAAACAGTAATTACCTTTCTGCTCTACCTTTTGACTAAGATCAAATGTAGCATTATGAAATCCTTTTAAAATATGGCTTTATCCATTCTGGTTTTTGCTTGCTTTGTTTCTTCTTTTTCTTCTAAAACAGTCATATATGGCATACATGTATCACAAAGCATTCAAGCAGAAAGGTACAGTTCTGGAGAATATGAAAATTTAGCTATTTACATGTGGAAACATAGGCTGCTAGTTTTGCACAATTCATGTCATACGCACACAAAGACAAAATGTTAAAAAGCAAAGGCTTTTTTAAATATATAAAAGATTCATTCAGAGATAAAATATACTGAGCCAAGCTACTGAAGTGAATAGAAAGGAATAAACGGTGTTGAAATGCAAGAAGCAAACCACAGTTAACACTCGGGAAACACGCAGGAATAATTAAAGAGCATTCTAGTTCCATGAATCTTTTTTCAGAGTATCAATAAGCACATGAAAGTAGTTTTATTCATAATTAAGCCTTAGAAGTGAGTTTGATCTTTAGACACAAGAGCGGACTGCTCATCATACTTAAGGATTTCTTAAGTTTATTCTGCTTAAGTTTATTCTTAAGTAACTCTGCTGGTATAAGCCTGCCTTTGGAGTACTGGAGATCCAAAGAAGCTACTGTGGCCCCCACTTTCTCACCTGGTGATAGAGGAGATGAAGCATGAAGGTTCAGAGGTAGCAACAGCAGATCATTAGATATTCCAAATTTTCATCTTGACTGAGGAAACTTCCGTCCTAGAAGAACATGTAAATACCCGGGAGTTTCAGCTACCACCAGAAAAAGGGTGGCCAACTCCTCACAGGGAGGGCATGACACGTCATTGATGTGAGAGTCAGCATAAGCGGTTAAGATAGGAATATAGAGAATTAACATTTTACAAGCTCCTGTGGGAATGTTTGGTTCATGAATTTTCCCACTCTTCTGTTGCAGTGCATAGGGACTTTTTCAGTAATGTTGATCGCAAGACATTTCTTTGACACCGACTCCTCTGTTACCATCTCTCAAACTGGATCATTCAGCTCAGTGGAGAATACACTCTCCATTCCACTGAGGATGCTGAAAATCACGTAGTATGGTGCTTTTCAGAATCTGGGCACTTCCAGAGATGAGCTTTCTTTATATATGTGAGATCATTCAGAATTCACATTACTACTGGATACAATGAAATGATAAAAAAAAAAAAAAAAAAAAAAGCATTTAAAAGATTACTGAAGGAACAAATCTTAATTCTTTTAACATCTCAGCTAATTTCTTAGGGTGATTAAATTAACCTCTGCCAGCTTTGCCATCTTCCTCATTGCCTTTCATGAGGTCTGATGTCCAACATGCATTAGAGAGTCCCTGGAGCTGCACCTTTCTTGCTCCTATTGCTGACAGATCTTCTGGAAAACAAATGATTTCTCTACCCAAGCTGGAATGACATCCTTCTTTTTCCTTTCTCTCATTTGCCTGCCCTCATTTCCTGTGCCTGATACTGTGTGGTAATATGGAAAATTAAGACATTTCTTCTTTCCTCCTAATAGAAATGTTAATGAGTTAACATTGAATAATAATATTCCAATCTGATGTCGGCTCATGCACATCTCTGTTGAATTTGTTTGGGCAAGATCAACAGGAATTCATGTAACCATCATAAAGTTGCACTGCATAATGTTTAAATTGCCAGGAATCACAAGACCTTGGAAAGCCTGGAAAAGATTAAGGGGAACTTCAGTCATGAGTAATGACAAAGCCTTCTTGGGTGAGTTCCTCTTTGCAGCTACAGCAGCGCTACATGAAACCGCAGAAGTGCTGTGACAACTGCATGAGCTTTCCTGGTCTCTAGAGCAACCCCTCTAGACCACTGCTCCTCTGTGCCACCTCTGCCCATATGGCACATGAACAGAGCAGAAAGCTACTTGCTTCTTTTTTGGATCTGTATTCTGTCAGCTGGATTCACTAGGCCAATTGCTAGAGCAAAAACAAGGAAAACTGCAGGAAAGCAATTCAGAGGGGACACCAGATAGCCACCTTTCAGCAAGAGCAAGCTCCTAGACTGTCTTATATGCATCATCAACTAACATCTCAAGCAATGAAGTGTAAAACACATATATATATTTTTTTCCTCTTCATCTTTTGCCTTGGTGAAAAGCAGGGGTGGCTGACTAACTGAAACAGTTAAATTCTAGGTCCAAAATTACCAATTCCTAACATACTCAGAAAGCTAAACGTAACTGTACAGGCTTTGTACAGCCAAATGTAATTGCAAAATTGTTACAGATAGTGTAAGCACACTCTACATTTATTATCAATTTTTATAAATAATTGGCTTAATTACAGAATAGAATTAGGACTAAGGGGATAATGATGGTCTTGCAGGACAACAGCATAGTCTCTCACTGTCAATAGACCCAAAACACATGCCTGACTGAATAATACTAGGGAGGCTACAGATCTCAAAATCACTTCCAGTAAGTCCATCCATGAAAACACCTTATTCAGATCTCACAGTAAATCACAGTTTCATAATTTAGCTCAGAACACATAAGAACTGTAATAAACAATTTACTGTTTCTACACTTGTGAAATCCACCATCAAGAACTAGAAACTCAAAACCAAAGTTTGGAAAGTATCAGTTGTTATGCAGTGATCTTTTTATTAATATTTCTTGTACAATAACCAGACTACACTGATGTTTTGCACATGTTCAGAAGAGGTTATGGTTTAAAAATACCTGCCTGCTGTTATTTTAAACTATCAAGAACAATGTCAGCACTTCATCCAGCAAATCTGATGATACACTCCATGTTCCAACTGGTCTGTCAGAGAATAAAAACATGTCTTTAATTTTCCACGATAATTCTCCCATGCTGACGTTACAAACGTTTTATTTCAAACGACTCAAGGCCTTTTAACCTCCGTCTTTTAACAGTGCCTTGCATTTCTCTTTTTAGAAAGGATAATAAAGCCTATAAAACCATCTTAAAAATCAAGAAATCGGAACAGTTCCTTCTCTTGAATATGCTCTTTTGATAAATTTTGTATTTTCCTCAGTACTTTGGTCTTATAATGATAAGTATCAGTTATATCCTAGAAGGAAAGGGCTAGAAGGGTTTCTCAGGGAATCCCCTAGATCCAGGGAGTGTCAACCACATCATATTTCTCACTAGACTCACTGGCCTAACCAGTCCTTAAAAGATCTACCAGTACAGAAATTCAGAAGGATTTGAATCCAGGTCTCACAATGATGCTTTTCACAAGGTTATAAGGAAGTTCATATGAGAAAACAACTCCTTCTCATTCCATATTAACCAGCTTGAAAAAACAAAAACCAAAAGACACAGAGATTTGAGGTACCTTCCATATTAACACAAAAACACGGACAATATCTGGTATGTCTGTTTGCTGATTCATTTACTGTAGCAGCTAATATTTTAGACCCACCTCAAACTTATCTCTCCCACAAACTATACTTACTTTTCCCAAATGTTAGTTCCAAGTCTGGAACTTTCTTATCTTGCAAGTACACAAGTCCTGATGCCTCAGAGAATAGCAAGAAAAGAATGCAGACTATAATTTTATGCATGGCATTTCCCAGAGAAACAATACAGCATAATGGTAACAAGCAGTATGGATTTCTTCCTAACTGGGACAGTAATTTTCATTAAATGGGATACCATTAAATGGGATACTGAGCATACATGTGATTAAATGATACTGACACCAGACTTCTGGACCTGGTGACTATTGGAAATCACAATTCTTTCTTCTTCTCATTTGATGTTCTTTCCTAACATTCCTTCAGCAAAGCAAATTATTTTAATGAGCTTTTCAGCCTTTAAGTTATGCCCACAACTTAAAATTAGTAAATCCCTGATGCAGACTTTTCTGTGAATTCCACACTTGGAACAGAGCCCTAGAAAGTCAGCATCACCATGCTTCATTGCCAGTGTTATAAATTAAAAATACCTCTCATTATTCTTAAACCCCCACACTAGGTAACATGAAGCAATACACCAGTAGGTCAGCACTACACAATACACTGTGTGAGATGGTATCAAATTTTAGGTGCTGATGCCACAATAGCATCATCCATGCTGACTTTATCTGTCACACTGCCCTCTTCTCCTAAGCCTGGCCCAGCTCCGTGACGCACCACAGGATCCTGTCGTGCCTCCCACCTTCCTTTTCCCAAAGAGTGGGCAGCGTTTCTACTCTATTGGTAGAAAGAGGGAGATATTGCGGATGCCTTGTAAGAAACATTCCTTTTTCTAGTCCAGAAGCAATACCAAGGATCTTGAGACAATCTTGGGCAATGATATTGTTAAGCACCAAAATGATACCGTCCCTCAGGGAGTGCCAAAACAAAGTAAATCACAGTAGGGTTTATAAAAATAATTTACAATGTTTGAATCCTATTCGTGGATGAGAAAACGCTCAATGAAAGAGAAAAGTACAAACGTTCAAGCCGTATTTTTATAAACAACTCAAGGTGTCTTTTTTTTTTTTTTTTTTTGAAAAAAATTGTATTTTCATAAAACATCTTTTGTTGCCATTCTGCAAACAATGCTATCCAATAAGGTGCTGATTTTCTCTTCCTGTGGAGTAATTTTGTATATCTGCAGAACAAAAGAACAAGAAAAACAAAGTCTGTATAATGAAGAAAAATAGGAAAAATAATATCACATTCATTAAAAATATATACATTTTTTTCCCATTATAAAGCTATCTATTAGAAATGTATGGAGTTTCCCTTACAGCAAGTTTCCCATCATGTTGAAGAAATACAAACTCTAAATGACATGACAGTTGAGATTTAAACAAACTAGGAAATAAAGTCTCCCTTTTTTCAACCACAATTATTTCTCTTGGTTACATACCTTTTTAACTTTTTCAATGTCTGTCAGCTGGGGGAGTTCATCCAGAGAAACCTGCTGGCCCTCTACCTGAGATGCTACCTCTTCCAGATTAACAGGTTTTTCTGTGTCCACAATCAGAACAATGAGTACCGCTGTGTCGCTGTCTGAAACGCCGAATTTCTTCAAAGCATCTGAAATCTAAGAAGACATGAAAAGAATATTTAACTTCTTTTTTTTTTTTTTTTTTTACTAAGTAAGGAACATTTTCAATTACTGAGCATAAATAAGCATAAAATTTAAACTGAGAAATTTTACATTAATAAAATTCTGATGAGCTATAAAACAGAATTTAACTTCTATTAGTAGTTTGGAGGTTTTATTCCACTTAGATCAAAACATTTGCTAAGTTAGTTTCTTAGTTTCTTTAGTTTCTGTTCTTTGCATGATTGTTATGGGCAACTTCTTAAGTATTAATAAAATACTACTTAATATATTTAATATTAGAATAAGAGTATTCTTGTTCAATGTTGTTACTAAGACTTTAATTTCACACAGTGTCTAATGTTCACAGCAATGTGGTCAAATCAATAGCTTTTTTTTTTTGGCATGCATTTGTGAGAGGATTTATAGGCAGTCTATCATTTTTACCTTATTTAAAAGAAAAAAAAAAAAAGAGAATTTTACAGGCTTCCACACTTAAAATATAAATAAATAAAAAAGCAAACTACCTAGAACCAGTCAAGAATGATTACTCTGAAATTCTCAAGGATGAGAAGTTAAGAACAGAAACTCTGCATGTGAACTCTGTCCGCATGATAGTAGGACTAGGGAAATATGACTTCATATGGTTATTTCGGGTAAGTTCCTAGTGAATTCCATCAGAAAATGATGTTCTCAGGCCAGGCAGATCATGTGTCTGGCTGCACAGATCTCAGCGAGCTTCTCCAGGGGAACCCGTTATCTTCTCTGCAAATCTTACGTTATTGGTTGGTGAGAGGTTGAAAATAATTTCTGTGTAGAGCGTTCTAGTCTTCATTTTCCCAATCTTGTGCAGGTGAACCGCCTTGTTGGCTGCCACGAGAACCTGGAAAGGGTCCACAATCTGCAAAACACAGGAGCGGGGGGA
>VZSV01000101.1:583206-594998 GCA_013398735.1 Nothocercus julius
CGGCGGGAGGATGGAGCGCGCCGTGGCCTACGGCTTCTCGGCCGCCATGAGCGGCGTGCTGCTGCTCTCGTGCCTGCTCTTCGCGGCGCTCAACCGGCGCCAGCGCTCGCCCTACATGGACGAGGCCTTCCACGTGCCGCAGGCGCAGGCCTATTGCGAGGGCCGCTTCGGGCAGGTGCGTGCGGCCGCGCGGCCCTCACCGTCCCCGCGCGCGCCGCGGACGGGCCGCCCCGCGCCGCCTCTTCCCCACGGCGGCTTCGAGGTCACCCGGCGCCCTCCTGCGGGTCGGGAACCGTTATTTCCGTGCGCAGAAAGGGAGCCTGTGATTATCATTACAAATCACAATAATGCTACTATTATTTATACTACTGTTTTTATTACTATTATTATGACTATAAGGCTCCCAAAGCACCTGTCCGTGTTTCTCAGGACTCTGTGCCCTGACCCTTCGTGCGTGACACAGCAACCCCAAAATCCAGTAAATAGCCCCGGTGCTGCCCTGGGTGCCCCCTGACCCAGCCTCTCTGCTCCGCAGTGGGACCCCATGATCACCACCCTGCCCGGCCTCTACCTGGTGTCCGTGGGCGTCGCGCGGCCCCTGGCCTGGCTCTTTGGCTGGACGGGCAGCATCGCCTGCTCCATTGGGATGCTCCGCTTCATCAACCTGCTCTTCAGTGTTGGGAACTTCTACCTGCTCTACCTGCTCTTCTCCAAGATGCATCCCAGAAGTAAGGTACGGACCAAGCAGCCTCCTGCGCTGGTACAAGCTGTGGTGATGATCTCCAAGGACGGGATCCTCTTGTGCATGACTGTAAATAGTTTCCTTGAAATAAAACATGAAGTTAATATCCATATTGAGCTTTTACCTGAAGGATTGAGTGCTCATCTAGTTGGAATTGCCTAAGACTTGACATAAAACTTCACCCACTGATTCCTGAACAAAACCCCGTGAGCTATTTGAGCTAAAGTGTATTCTTTAGACAGATATCAGACTCAACACTGAGATTTAGAATTATAGGGTATTTCAGGTTGGAAAGGAACCTCAGGCGGTCTCTGGTCCTATCTCCTGCTCAAAGCAGGGTCAGACCAGGCAGCTCTGGACTCTGTATTTGGGTCTTGCAAACCTCCCCAGATGGGGAGCACAACCTCTCCAGATACCCTATTGCACGGCTTGACTGGCCTTTCACCTCCACGGTGAAAAAGTTTTTCCTTTCATTATCCATTTTGAAATGCTCTTATTTCAATTTTTATCTGTTACCTGTCAGTCCACTACCTCCTCACAGGTATTGGCAGGCTGCTCTTTGGTCTCCGTGAAAACTTTTCTTCTCCAGGCTGAACAAGCCCAGCTCCCACAGCTTCTCTTCGTGGGGCAAGTGCTCCAGTCCTTGACCATCATGGTGGCCCTACACCCTCAATCCAGTTTACCAAAGTCTATTTATTTATTATTATTATTATTCAGGGTGTTCAGGACTGGACATGATTCTCTAGAGGTGGTGCAGCAAACACTAACAAAGTGGGAGAAAGCAAGTTCTTCTTTCCCAAGTGCAGGATCTTGCATTTTTCCTGCTGAATTTCATAAGTTTTTTGTTGCCCCCATTCCTCCAGCCTGTCTATGTTCCTCTGGATGGCAGGTCTGCTCTTGAGTATATTGTCTGAGCTCCCTGGTTTGGTGTTATCTGCAAACCTTATGAGAGTTTGTTTTGTTGTGTGCTTTGTTGCTGCCTGTAGGTAAAGGATATTGGACAGGACAGGTTGCAGTAGAGACCCCTGCGATACTCATTACCAACCTCCAGATAAAATATGACCCTTTAACTGAGCCTGACCATCCAGTCAGTTTTTTACCTGTCCAGTTATCCATCCAAGTGATCCAATCCAATGCTCTTTCAGGTAGATTGCTGCACAAGTTAATGGACTATTGAAAGCATTTCATCTTAGTTTGCTATCTTTAGTTTCACCTTTAAAGCATAAGAACTTTTTTTTTCTATTCACTGATAATTCAAAGATTTCATTGTTATAGTATCTTCTTATGAAGATTGCGGAAAACACTGTGTGTTTAAGCGCGTGATAAAGCCATACAGAACTGGGTCAAAACCAGTGTTTTTTTTTCCTCTTTTGGAAAGCTTTTTAGTTTTATATTTGGAGATGGAAATGTAAATGCAAGAAAACAAAAGGTTTCCTGGCTGTATTATAACCTGTATTAAGCTTGACTGTATTACAAAATGTGCTTGCATTGTTGCCACTTCCTTGAGCTTTGAGCGCTTTCTTCTGCTTTCATTGTGGTGGTAACTGGCTGTTTCGTCCCACGCTACATTATTCAGAACCGTCATGCAGCCGTTTTAATGTTGTGAATTACATTGCAACATGTAGTGAGTGGGATAATTGGGAGGAGTTTTTAACTGTGTGATCTTTTACCTTCCTTAGAGTTTCTTTTCTAACTCATGAATTCTAGCAAGAATAACCAGCAAAAGCTGCACTAAAGATTAGAAGCTTAACTGGCCCCTCTATGGACTAGCTTCAGAGGAGAATGATATGTTCTGCTGTGTCTCAAATAAACATAACCTAATGTTGAGATTGTAGGGGCAAACAACATGGCATTTTTTTCCTTTTCTTTTGCCCATTTGTGCAGTTCTCTTATAGGTATGAGAAATTATGCTCCTACAATGATTTTAATGCTGCAAATATGTGGACATCTGAGATACAGAACAAACTGGTGTTTTTTTTTTTTTTTTTTTTTTTTTTTTTTTTTTTTTTTTTACTGTATTTTTAAGTCACCAGCAATAATGCTTCTTGATTTCATTTGTCTCAGCATTGTGTTGTCCTGCAGTCTGTATTAGCATACCAGGAGGTTAGCAAAAATGTAGCATGCATCGTAGTGCAGTAATGGAAGCAAAGAGCATAAGAGATGTTGTGTTGTGGCAACGGGATTCTGAAGAATGACACCCTTTATTTTTGCTTTTTATTGGATATTACTAATTGTGTTTTCTGCTTCTTCTCTAGGCTGTGTCTGGTTTCCAGAGAATCTTGTCTACATTAACTCTTGCACTGTTTCCCACGCTTTACTTTTTTACATTCCTTTATTATACGGAGCCAGGATCAGTATTTTTTACTCTGTTTTCATATTTAATGTGCCTTTATGGTAACCATAAAACTTCAGCTCTGCTCGGATTTTGTGGCTTCATGTTTCGTCAGACAAATATTGTATGGACAGTTTTTTGTGCAGGAAATGTTGTTGCAGAAAAGCTGAACGAAGTATGGAAGACAGAGTTACTGAAAAAGAAAGATGAAAAGATTTCCTCCATTAAAGGATCATTTTCAGATCTGATCAGAGTATTACGCTTTCTTATTGAATACCTCACATCACCTCAAAATTTAGTTAAGCTTATTGCTTTAACTTGGCCATATGTCACAGTAGTAGTTGTGTTCTTTGCTTTTGTCTTCATCAACGGTGGAATAGTTGTTGGTGACAGAAGTAGCCATGAGGCCTGTTTGCACTTTCCTCAGCTCTTCTATTTTCTGTCATTTACTCTCTTTTTTTCCTTCCCCCATTTATTGACCCCTACTAAAATCAGGAAATTCCTCCAGAACTTACGGAAGTACCCTCTGCCATACAGCTTAATTGCTGTCATCTCATTATTCCTCATCTGGAAATTTACCTATGTTCATAAGTATTTACTAGCAGATAACAGGCATTATACATTCTATGTCTGGAGAAAAGTCTTCCAAAGACACGAGCTTGTAAAATACTTGTTAGTTCCGTTCTATATGTTTTCTGGCTGGAGTTTTGCTGATACCATGAAATCAAAATCAATATTCTGGATTTTAGTGTATTTTGTATGTTTATTTGCTGTTACAGTTCCTCAAAAGTTGCTAGAATTTCGTTACTTTATTTTGCCATACTTAATATATAGGCTTAATATTCCGTTTCCATCTCTTTATAAACAACTTCTAGAGCTGTCTTTTTATATTTTTGTGAATGTAGCAACATTTTATCTTTTTCTAAACAAAACATTTCAATGGCCAAATAGTGAAGAAGAACAGAGGTTTATGTGGTGATGATTTTTTTTTTTTTTTTTTTTTGAACCTTTATTCCATTAGGAAAACCTAGTTCTGTTTCAGGGCTATAGACCCTGGAATAAAATAGTGTGCATTACATTATGTATTTTTTTTCCCAGTGGGAACCAGGGATAGAAATCAATTGGTTACTTATTTTCTTGGAATTGAATGTGAGAATGGTATCTGTTGAATTTTTGAGTGGCAGGATTAAATTTGGAATGAGGGAAATTTCAGAAAACCTTTTTGTAAATAACGTGAAATGAGGGAGATGTTTACAGCCATATTTCACAATAATCATATATTTTATAGCATACTTTTGAAGGTATGACAATTTATAAGTATGTTTTGGAGGTTTGCTTTAAAATAAAGTATTTAAGTGTTTAACCTTTTTTTTTTTTTTTTAACCTCTGGGTGCATATTTCCTGCTCAGCACAGGCAATTTACATCTGTGTGTGCTAAAGGCCAAGGTATGAAACCCTACTAACGTGCAACATTCTCAGAAACACCTACATCCCAATGAATTTTCATGAGTTGTTGGTCAGTAAATGCATGCTTTAGTTTTGCAGAGTATAGGCTCTTAAATCATTGAGACATTTTGAAAAATTTATTTCAAATTGATATTTAGAAAATAGAGTGAAGACTATGTGCATATTCCTTCTTTTGGGGGAATAAACATTATTGTACAACAAAGAATAAATTGCAGTTGATAATATGACCTATTAGGAGGGGAGTAATTTACATGTGCCAGGCTGAAACATGTCATTACAGAGTGGAATACAGTCTAATGAAAACCCTTTTAAATAATAAGGCTTTTAAGTCGTGAGGTTCTGTGTTCACAGGTTTGTATTGAAGCAGGATGGGAGTGCACTCCAAAGTTGAACTGAGTATTTCTAAGATCTTTAACATGTAATCTTAAAAAGAATACTAATGGCATTTCTGAATTGTTCTTTTAAGTGTTTTTCATATATATATGCATACCTAATGGAACTAGACAGTATGTATTTCTTTTTATAAAGGTAAGAAATACCATGTATATGAATTTTTAAAACATTTAGTGCGTTATTTTCAGAAGGAAAGAACAGTTCCCTTTAGTAAATGACTTAAATTAGACTTGAAAATACTTGATCATTTCTAGTTAACTATTAAGCAGTTTTATAAATACAACTAAATTATGTGTCTGTCGCAGGGGGAATCCAAAACCTCACAAACTGTGTATTGAAGATCTTTCTTATTCCATGATGGAAATATTGCAGTCAGTTGAAGCTATGCAAATGTGACAGCATTACCATTCCTGTCATTATGAAATGTTTTCCAGAAGGAGTTTTTCTCCTTTGGTTTTCCAGAGGTTCCTGATAGGAGGTCACCAACCCACAGCAGTGCTGTTACATTTTCTTTACAATATTCAGGGCGATGCTCCCTGGCTCCGCATCCTTTTCCTAACTCTTGGAGTTGTGTGGTTCACTCAGCTTCTCCTGTCCACTCTCTGTACATGGTTATGTTTGCTGTGGTTGTAGTAGGATGGATTCGGGGGGTAATCCTGCATGCTTTCTACTTCCAGCTTTGTTTTTGAATACCAGTCAGGTAAAACAAAGCCAGGATATATACACACATACACATTTTAGTACAACTTTACATGTGCACTCTTTTTTTTTTTTTTTTTTTCTATTGCATGAATTGGAATGGCAGTATGGGATTCAGGTGGAGGTTCTGGCTAGAACCCTGAATTGTTTTCTAGATTATTCTTTTTCCTGCTTTTTAAGAGGAGTAAGTTTTCCCTTATCAAGATGCAAAATTTCCTGTGGTAAAACATCCACAGGCATTTTTGTTTTGTCCAGGAGGTCTGTTAATACAGGTATCTGCATGCCTTAGATTATCTGCATTGTTAACAAAACAATGTTTGTGCTTTATCCTTGTTCCCAGCTAATATAGCAACAGTGTTTCAGGTAGAAAGAATCAAATTCAGATATTACTATTCTAAGGCAATTTTGCAATTCTCTTGTAAGGAAAAGTGACTGCAAGAGAGAAATCCTCCCAAATCCCCCCAAATGGAACACTTTTCCAAAGAGCCCCATATCACAAGATAGTAGAAAAATTAGAGATCGTGAGATGCCTGTGAAGTTTATTAAACTAAGATTATTAATCTAGTTTAGTCTAAAATAAGACTATTAGCTAACAGAATATTTTATCATGAGAAATATCAGTGTAATGATTTATTTTGATTTAGCAGTACTTTTACTCTCAGTGTATTTTGCTAATTTAAAAACAGTTGAACTATGCTGTGCTAAAGAAGAAAGCCAATGAATTAATAAACATGAAAAGACAGCTATTTTTAGTGTAAAGCTGTGTTTTTACTTTTGCTGTTGTATCAGAGGTATCAATGTTATATCAGATATATAAAATAGACTAAAAATATGAGATGGAACATAACAGCCGGATTCTGTTTCAGACATGGAAATGTTTGTAATTATATCATAATTAGTCGTAAAGAAGGTCTCCAAATGTCATCAATCTCTTTTAAGAATTTTGCCAAATAACAGCAACAGTGACATTGTTTAAATCTAGATATAAGAATTAGCTTAAAATACTTCATAAACTTGGAGAGTGTCTCTTTTGGAAAATTATTCTTACTATATTGCTCCTGGACAGTTTCCACTGTAATTGTTTGTAATAGCAAGTAATTATTAGCTGTTCGTCTTCAAGACGTGAAAGGGGCTACGTTTATCCTGATTTATGTTGTCAAAAGTGTTTCCATAGTCAAAGGTCTGTTCCAGTTTAAGTGAAACCCTGATCATTAGGTTAACTCCTTGGCTGGGGAAATTTGGCATAGAAATTACAGCAGCATTAAGAAAGTACTGTAAATTTTATTAGTCAGGTATCCACTTAGAAAAAGTCACACTGATTTGTTGAAATATACCAAATGAGAAGTAGTAGACCTAACATTTATTAATCAATATGTAAAGAGTTCAATATGAAAATTCAAGTTTTCTTAAATATGAACTAGAAGGTGGTTTTTCAATAACTGCTGAAAGTATCAAGGTCGAGGGCTAAAGAGCCACACTGTGGAGAATTTATTTTGAGGTTAAAAAAAAAAAAAAAAGGCCAAATCATTTTAAATCACTGTTTAAATCACTGCTGTAAAATCAATTACCAGTTACTCATGAGTGTTCTGTATTTTTTCATTCCTCTGAAGGTCTTTGACAACATTTTCAACAGGCATGTTCAAAAGGAGCATGAATTTTCACCATGCACATATCACTTAGGATGTAAATCTTCCTTATCCATGACTGCTTAAGAGTAGATGAACATTTTTTTTAAAAACAGATCATTTCTGTGAGAAACTTAGTTTGGGAAAAAGTCATTTTTAGTCTTTGAGCACAGCTAATTTGTGCTGGGAAGGCAGTTTTGAGCTTTTTCACAAGGTGGCAGCCTTGTGCCATGTTGTTCAGGTGACAATTTGCTTAATGTAACGCTATTTGAAATGATAGCATTGTTTTTTACCCGGGGTATTTTCTGAGAATTAGAAAACTTCAGGTTCTATCATGAGTGATTGCACGTTTTGGTAACTGGTTCAGCTAAAATATCTTGTATTTGGTTTTAAACTTATATTTTGTATGAGTTTTGCGTAATGTTTGAGATGTGACTTCTATTTTGAGTAAAGTTGTTTTTTTTGTTATTTGTGTAATTTTCATGTTTGGTGTAGTTTTAAAGCTTATTCTCGAACTAATGTTATAATTTTAAACTGTAATTAGTTGCTTAGTTATGCAGATTTTCTTCTTGTTTTATTATTAATTTCTATAGCATTTTTAGTTTGTTTACATATCCATTCTATTCATACCAGTATAAAGGAAAAAAAAGGAGTTTGGAGGACAAGTCAAGGAAATAAAGGAAAGTAATTAAACTTTTCAGACTGCTACACATAGTGATTTACTGAAACTTTTTTTTTTTTAAAGTTGATTGATGAACATATGAAACATGAATGCTCAGGTGTCTGTGAGCCATATAGAAGTTGGCACTGCGTTTTAAACTTGTCATCTGTTTTTTGTGTAATGAAAAAGTGTAAAGTCAGAAAGTGCATGGAAATAAATGCTTCCCATTATCTCAAATTCTTTCTGTGTATTAGCAGTTGTTTTTTTTTTTTCCTAGAAAAGCTTTGCTGTCCTTGCTTATTAATGGTAGTGTTTGCTTTTTATTCAGTGACATTTGTGCATCCACTGAGACATCAATATCTCCCATAAACAAACATCTTTCTAAAAGCAAGTTGCAGATGGATCCAGCAAATTGGTTTGTTTCTAGCTTCTCATTTTATGAAGAAAAAGGAGAAAAAAGAAAACCTCTCCATGAGGCAGAAATGCTCACCTGCTACACAGAAGTGTGTAGCTAAAATGCTCCTCACTTGTGAGTTTTTTGTCAGTGGGCTTTGAGCCTTATCACAGAACGCGCTGAGTACTTCATGCTCTTCCCTTAGTTTTTGGGCTAGTCAGGACATCAGGAGCAGAAAGCAAAAGGAAAAATATTTTTGCTGGAAATTGGTGCCGTAGCCAGTGTGTTTAGTACTGCGCGGAGCAGAAGTGAACGGGCTGCTCCCCGTGGTCTGGGGCTCCACTGTGCTTATCAGTGCTCCGTGGTCTCCTGAAGTATGTGGTGATGCAGAAGACTTCTCCTGAATGAGTGGAAGTGTCTTCTCCACCTGGAAGGAAGCCTTTCTTACTAAAATCAGCTTAATTACTGTGAGAATTTTCTTGTTTGAAACTTAACTAATTGGTTTATCAAAAGATGTTTAGTGTTTAGTTGCGGCTCTGTAAATAAAGTCTCTGTTGCTACTGTTTTCAAGAGATGTTGTGAGCTTATTTGAATTGCAACTGTATGTTATTTGTGGAGAAGGGTTGCTTTTGTTCTCTGATTTTCTTGCCCAGGTATTCCTCTGTTTTTATAAGTTTAAAAATGTCATTTCTTAAAAATAAACTTTTAAAATGGGGTCTTCTAGTGCGCTTTATTTCTTGAACGTAAATTCATAAACCATGCCTTTGACTCATATTGTTATGAACTTATATTAACAGTAGCCCTGTGCATCTTTTTAAAGATATAATTGCAAAAGTTTGTTCTTGGCTATCTCTAGATAGCCAATCTCATTCTCTAATGAGATTAGATTTCCATGTTTTCGTGTCAGCCCTTCTAAAAGAGGTCATAGAAATAATTTTGTGCATATACAATGCAAAAGAAATGGTTGTGGTGGTTATCACTGACAGAGCTTGCCGTTTTAAGGCACTGCTCCACACTTGCAAGCTTAATACGCGTAAATCACGCTGCATTTTCCTGGATTCCCATCAAATCTCAAACAAAACAATGTCTGGCTGAATGGAAATTTAAATGTCAAGCTTCAAAAGAACAATGGAGACACAGTCAGGAATATCACAGATTTCAGAGGTAGCACTTGTGCCTCAGGGTCAGCACTGAGTGAGTGCCATAATGTTGTTAATGGGTGGAATAAGCACATTAAACTACAGTCCTGGGTAAGAGCAACTTGGAAATTCTGTACTTAAGTTTTTCTTGTAGTTTGTTGCGTATCAGATTCTTTACTTGCTGCTTTGTGTATTTGTGTACTTAGTGTACTGTTATATCACTCCTACTTTTCATTGCAGAGTGGATTATCTTTTGTTAGCCGTCCATTGAAGTGATTGAGAAGATGGGAACAACTCACTAGCAAGACATTTAAAAATACAGTAGAAGATACAATTCTCTCTCCACTAAGCTTAGGAAGTCATTTAAAACAAATCCAATAATTCCATTACTGAAGAGGGGAAATGAGAAGTGAAGATAGAGAAAAGATTGCAAATGACCCTTAGAAAAGCACGAGTCATTAAGACTGTCAACAGGCTTCAGGATTTATTAACACATTCTTCTAACCTTTCTGTGTTTTTATGCATGGAGGAAACCATCTCTGGAAAATTTTTGATAAAGGGCAAGATATTTTTATTATCTGAAGAGTACTTTTAAAGGTTAAAATGCCTTTTATTTTTTTCACAGTGTTACCTCAGTTTTTACGTAGGGTAAATAAAATTGGTTGGGGTTCTCTCTTACAAAACCTTTTAAAAATGCCACATGATCAAACGACATATAAAACTGTACGTTTTGTAGACATACAAGACTATTGTCAAAATTTTTCCTGCCCCAAGATCCTGGTCATGTAGCATGTGTGAGCTCATTTTTTTCTGGCAACTCTGGAGTTGTCTGATGCCTGAGAGGAGCTTCAATTTGCTGTCAGGATAAACACTAATCACCCCCTTCTCTGCCACTACTACTAAAATATGCTGCTTAAATTTTCAGGGATGGAGCGGGAGGCATCATTGTGATGACCTAACCAGCATTTTTCGGTGACCCATAAAATTTTATCCAGGAACTTCCCCTGTGAAGGGAATTACTTTCCAAGTTATCTAAGTGAATCCTGTTGAGTTTAATATTTTGTGGCTGAAATGGAGCACATCCTCTGAAAAGAAAGCTCAGTTTAAAGACATCAAGTAATGATGAATTTGTCATAGCTTTTGACATGTTTTTTCAGGGATTAATTACTTTTGAGTTGTCTTTTTTCTAGTTACTAGCTTTATGCTACATCTATACAAAAACAGGTCTCCCCATTTTCCTCTTCTACCTGCCTGGATACACACCAGCCAGTTTCCATTTATACTGATTATGTGCAGATCATGACCCCCTTAACCCACTGAGCTGGAGAAATAGGAGGACTCTTAAATTCTATTTTTTTTTCCTAATTCATTTTTTCAATCTGTGAAGAAGTATAATCACTAGAATTGATGGTGGCATTTCACCGTTACGCAGTTCTGGTTTCATATGGAGGCAGTACAGTCTATCTAGTTATACTTGTTCTGGGCTGTTTACCCAAGGTGGACACCCTCAGTTTGAAGAGCAAACTGGCTACATCTTAGCTGAATTTTTTGTGACATCCAAAATCATGCTGATGGAAGAATCAGTCTGAAAAAGACCCATTAACAACTCCCATAACTACTCGTTTAGCTTTGTTGGTGAAGAGCGACAAATGATGTACATGTTAGTTGATGGCCATAACTAGAGAGAAGTCAGTGGAGTTAGGGCACGTGAAGCTTCAGTTTGGCCAAGCAATTTATGGTTATGCATTCTCAAATAATATGAACATATATATATATATATATGTATATATACATTCTCAAATGATATACATTCTCAAATCCTAATTTCATAATTAAAGCCTCTGTGTGAATATGGAGTCTTCACAGAAAATAGAATTGACCAATTCAGGTTTCATCAAACCTTAGCAAAAATTATGGCAAAGATCTGTTAATGTAAGTTGTTTGTGACTAATTCAGAGTCAAAGATGTTAGGCATCTGGAAAGAGTCTAACGTGCTATTTAAGTCATACACAACAGAGTGCTTGATGTTATCAAATTGCCTTGCCCATCATTTTGTCAGTGAATAGGCAAACAAGAAAAGCCTTTAAAGTCAGCTATAGCATCTTGATAGTCTGCCTTTACTTGAGAAAAATAGCATTTTAAAATCAGCTTGTAGTCAACATTTTATTAGTAAATAGCTTTGAAAGATTTCTGGTAGCTTTTACTGTGATGGGTTTCATGACAAATGTTGTTTAGGCCTCTTTGTGTTTTGTTTCATAGTGCAAGACTCTATTTCCAGGAATGCCCGCATTCTCCACCACACCTAAGGAAACTCGATACCCACCAATCCATGGGCCCTGA
>VZSV01000101.1:597042-662894 GCA_013398735.1 Nothocercus julius
TAGGTGACCCTGCGTGTGCAGGGGGGTTGGACTAGATGATCTCTAGAGGTCCCTTCCAACCTTAAGCATTCTATGATTCTATGAATCTATGAATTGTATGTATTGGTACTTAAATGAAAAATTGGTTTAAGGCATTATTTATTAGGTTAAAAGGTGTATATGCATTTACATGAGTGAGTAGTTTCTGTGTATGTTTTTAACAGTTAGGAACTTCCAGTTGGTTGGTGCCAAGCACCAGCATCTATGACAAAAGGTTTAATTAAAGTAACGCTAGTGTAGTAATTAAACATTGCAATGAATATTGGGAAAGATTTATACTCTCCTATAATGCTGTTGAATCTAGAATGGGATTATTTTATTTGTAATCTATCCTAGATCTACCTCTCCCAAAGTGAATGCCAGAGTTACTGCAGCAGAAATACAGGTAAGGCCACTTACAACTGTCCGAATAGTTTCAATATGTCATTTTCTCATTAACACAAACATAAAATAAGCAGAATACTTGGGAATTGGGTTTGAACTTTAATGTTACTCTGAAAGTGTATGGATATTGACACCTTTTTTGGTGCTTTGAACATAAACTTCCAGACTAGAGTTGAAGATGGTAATTACAATCTGACACTCTTTTCCATTACCCACACACTAAGGTAATTGAAATTGTTATGAGTAGAACTTCATGAGATGGATCTATTTTCATTTCAATTCTGCATTCTCCAAGGGCACTATCTAGAGGATTTAAATCAACAGAAACTAACTCACTAAACAAATAATAATGCCCTCTTCAAACAATTCATCTGCACGCTCGCAATCTTACAACCTGGAAGAGGAAGCCTAAAGACAAAGATTTGGGATTTGGTATATTCCGGAGAATGCATAGTGATTACAAAAATGAAATAAAACTTGCAGCAGTGACTACTTTCTTGCAAAGATACCGTCTAATATTTACCACTATGAAACAATACAGGAAAATACAAAGCTGAAAAGATTTGTGTAACAGATTTTCTATTGTCGGCTTGTATAAAGTATGAAGCAGCTGTGCACCAAATCTAAAAAGGTAGGCTGTAATCCTGCAGGTGCTCATCTGCATTTTTATGAGCCCCCCAAAACTTTTAAAATCAGATCTTTTTCTCTCAACCCTTATTTAAGGACACTATTACTTTAGTAATAAGCAAGAGAATGACCTGAGGGTTGTGCCTTATGGTCCTATGGAGGAAAAGAAAGAAATAATACTCATTCTCATGCATTCTTGTGGTGTGGTACAGGCAACCCTCTTTACCTTGGCCCCTCTGCTGCCAGTATCACCCCTGTCTTGAATGGATGAACCCATCTTCTCCCTCTCTAAACTGCCCTGATCCTTCCTACGTCAGACGGGTCCTCTGCCAGTCCCAAGGACCTCCTTTCTTGCTTTCTTGCTTCCATCGGCAGAGCTAACTCATGCCTTTTCACCATTCAAGCAAGAGCTCCCCTGCTTTCTAGTTCTGTCTCGCACTTGAACTTCTCAAGCCCATTCTCATGCCTGGAGCCACCACAGCCACTAGAGCTGTCTGGCCACCCTTCCTCTGGTGCCACTCTCTGCTCTTCACATAGCGCACACTGCAGTCCTAGCAGCCTTTGCACAGGCCGCCACGGTGAGCAGAGACCGCTCCTTTGCTGCTGGAAAACAAAATCAACATTCAGCACTCTTTCTGCCAGGTACTTCTAAAAAATCTAAATGTAGGCTGCACTTATCATCCCCTCTGTGGGATGGCGCATTGATGGGAAAAAAGTACTAGTCTGAGGAAAAAAAAGAGTTTGTGACAATCCCACTTCGGCTGTCGGAAGCCAACTTTTCCGATGGGAGTTTTGCCCGTCTTGATTTTCATAGCTCTAGCAGCCCTCTCCAGATGATTGTCCCTGTTTGGCTCACACGAGCCAACAGGCCTCTTGCCCTGTCCTAGGATAACTGTTAAAAAGTGCCTGGGCTCAGCTGCCTGTATTACTGCACCCTCAAGAACTGCTATAGGCAGCCCTAAAGTAACATTCTGGTTGTTATCCAAGACTGGTTCCTCATCAAAGAAGTTACACTATCGACATCTGTTGTCCTAGAGACGTGTAGCTCTTTTGCAACCCAAAAGTGAAGAATGGCATTTGATGTTTTTATAACTTATTGAGTGTTTGACTCATAACGTAATGAATGTAAATTATGTTACCAAATGACCTATGGAAGATGTTTGCAAAGGGACAAAAGCAGACCTGCCAGTCACAAGCAGTTAAACATTATGATTCAGACTCCAGGAGTCCTGAGGTTTAAAATCAAAGGAAAGGACAATTTCTGTCATGTTTGCTTAATATCTCAGCCTCAAAGATACATTAAATAGCTACTAAATAGTAGCTTTGTTAAAAGTGAAATGGTTATGGAAAACAAAAGTACACCACCTGACTTCATAGTGCTCTTCATCTGTTATTTTTAATGGAGTTGACACAGGCTGAGATAATGCACAAAGGGATATTTATTTACTCGAAATGTGGTTATGGAATAATAATCACTTTTCATGGCTTTCCGTGTACCTAGATCCCTGTAAAAGATTAAAAGACTGTTTCCCTCTGGTGGGACAGATTCTCTGGTGGCTTGTTAAGGCTTGCTGGCCTTCAAAATACATGAACGCTGCTGGTATTAGTGGACAAGGAGCATTTGCAAGGTAATTTTCTTTCATTTCTAGTTGCTTTATTCTTTCTGTATCTCTTTTGTGAAAGGTGGCAAATTAGTCTCACTGTCTTCATGCTTATTGGATAAGGCTGTTTTGTATTGCCTTTATTTGTGTGTTACCTTTATGTTTTTCCCTGCATAAAAAAGCATTTTGCACAAAGAGAAGATAAGAGTTAATTAGGTATAACCATTATTGTTATTTCATTCTTTTCTTTTGCTTAATTTGCAATACTGAAAAAATGCTTAGAACAAATGTATTTCCAATAGCTATAACCCAGCATGGAATCACTTTTTTTAAGAAATATGTTGGATAGTCTCCTTCCTTTGCAGATTAAAAAAAGAAAAAAAAATGGATCCTCACTGAAGAGAAAACCTTAAACTGAAGATTAATCTTTTATCACTACTAATAAAAGAGATTTACTTTGAAATAAAAGTCGTAAGTATTAACCTTTAGATTCTGTCCCTACTCAATTAACACAGACTGAGTTTGCATCATTCTTGGATAGCAGGAGCAAATATCCTCTAATTCTTGCTCCTCCTATTGAATTTTCCCTTTATTGTACACTTTAGGTAAGACATATACAAATAAAAAATAACAATAAAAATTAAAAACTGCGGCAAACCCAGTACCTAAGAACAAGTTATGGTCCTGCAGAAGTACATGGACCATATGAGGACTCTGCAACTGCTGGAAATGGTGAGGAATGCAACAAATCATTAGAAAAGGTTTGGGCAAGTGTTTTGTCATGGTCTGTAGGCAAGTGCAACTACTGAAAAGGAGCTGCCTCTGATGTTAATTCCAGATATAGCAGACATAGAGCTGACGTGGATTTTTTTTTTAAACAAAAAATACGGTTATTCTGCTTTATTATTCCTACTTTCCAGAAGTAACTTTCAGAAAATATTCTAATAAAAAGGCGATTTCAGGAATGAAATCTGTATTTACTAGCATGACAAACTTCTTGCAGTAATGGCAGACAACAAATCATGATTTGACTGTTAGAAGTTAAAGTATTTTGCAAAAAAAACCCCACTTTTAAATTCATTAGTAGGCTATCCAGGTTTCTTAAAAGAACGAGTAAATAGCATTTAAATGCCTAATGAACATTAGTAAGAGGACAGCTCCTTTGAGGATTGGATTTGGACTTGTTGAAATGATGGTAAAAATGGTCACTGGAAAATATTAGTATTGTAAAAAGAATCCAATATAAAATATGATATGTAAACATCAATGTAAATGAAAGTCCTTGTAACTGCAAAAGTAATAAGGTGAAATATGGGTGCAAAAGGCGATCATGGCTAGTGAAGTTACTTTTGCACCTGTGATATTGCTGCTGAAGAATGTCAGAGTGTTGCAGAAATAGGAGGCACTTGCAGCATCCTGCAGCAAGGGCTAGAGAATCCCAGAATGGTTGAGGTTGGAAGGGACCTCTAGAGAGCATCTAGTCCAACCCCCCTGCTCCAGCAGGGACACCCAGAGCACGGGGCACAGGGCGGCATCCAGGCGGGTTTGAAGATCTCCAGAGAAGGAGACTGCACAGCCTCTCTGGGCAGCCTGTGCCAGGGCTCTGGCACCCTCACAGGAAAGAAGTTCTTCCTCACATGGAGGTGGAACTGCCTGTGTTTCAGTCTGTATCCATTACCCCCTATCCTGTCTCTGGCCACCACCAAGAAGAGTTTGGCCCCATCCTCCCTACATTCTCCTCTCAGGTACTTGCACATATTGATCAGATCTCCTCTCAGTCTTCTCTTCTCCAGGCTGAACAGGCCCAGCTCACCTAGTCTTTCCTCATGAGATAGATGCTCCAGTCTCTTAATCATCTTCGTCGCTCCTGCACTGGACCCTCTCTAGAAGCTCCACGTCCCTCTTGTCCTTGGGAGCCCAGACCTGCCCCCAGTACTCCAGGTGCAGCCTGACCAGAGCTGAGCAGAGGGGCAGGATCCTCTCCCTCCACCTGCTGGCAACTCTTCTCCTGAGCAGCCAGGATCCCATTGGCCTTCTTGGCCACAAGGGCACATTGCTGCCTCATGGTTAACTTGTCCATCAGGACTCCCAAAGACTCCCAAGAGAAGAAGATCCAGGGTCTAAACGTAACCAAACTGCAGAAGGGGGTTAGGCAGCACCCCCTTGAAAAGACCCAGCAGTGAGAACCCATAAGACACTTTGAGTATTTACAAGACCTGCTCAGCATCTGACTGATGATTATTAATATCTGTGTTCATCTGCCAGTCCTGAATATTTAGAAGGGTGAGATGTAAGAAAAGGACCAGAGAAACTGGACGCATCATAGTTACAAGGATTGGCAGATTCTCCAATGATCACCTGAAAATGCTACTGTAACTCATGGCTGAAGACCTGCATCTCTCTGAACACACTGGCTATATCCTCTTACTAGTGTAGCGTTACTAAAGGGAGTTTTGCAGCTACCCCTGTAGCTGCTATGTGTGTACCTGTGTCTGCTTATTACCACCACTCAATACTTTCCATAGGTTATATGGAAATCTTCACCACGGTGAGCTTGTGCCACTGCCTATGTGGAACTCACATATATAGTGTAGTAACGTGAGGCTCTTCCCTGATGCTGTAGCAGCAGGGAAACCCTTAATAAGAAACATAATATTTAACTGAAGATTTTGTCTAGCTCGGTGTACAATTCCCAGTGAAAAAGAGGCTATTCTTCCAATTATTGTTTTAACAGATGTGCAACAATTATGTAAATCTGATGTCTAGTGAAAACGAGTACAAGAAACTCACGAAACTGTACAATGCAGTGTTAGCAAATGTAAAGTTTTCCAGTTCTGTGACTGTCTGGGACAATTTTCCTTCACAGAAACTTAAAATAATTGCTGGTGATTTCAAACCTGAAAGCAGGCAGGTGACCTGCTGATGAACGCCACAACCCAGAGAGCTCCTCATTCAAACATTGACATTTTTCATTCTTCACCTCACCATTACTGTACAACACTGATAATAAAGGAAAAAATGGAGGTCTGAACACTGACTCTGTCAGTCCAATTTTCCAGTTCATTGTAAATGGTGCTATATTTCCCTTAAATAGCCAGGCCTCCCTGTAGTATGTTACTTTTAGAAACTTATATCAGTTTATTAGAACATTTCTCTAAGAAAAGCAATCTGGCCTCTAACAGTAATGATTTTTTTAATATGAGTGAAAATGAAATGCTTGTATGTAGCATATGTTTGGAGTCAGTTATTCCCTAAATGGAGCACCTTGAAATAAATTCCGTGGTAAAGCTCTTGGTTGCTTTTTTCTTTTTCTTCTCACTCTCCTGGACAGTATGAGATTTTCTTTACATGTGTTGCATGTTGTAATAAGTCATATCTGCTCTACGAGTATTTATGCTAACCATAAGCAGGACCCAAGGCACATTATTCAGCCAGCTTGTCAAAGAAAACTTCTCTGCATACAGATGGGAGATGCTCATTGGAATTCGGCATGTCAGGGGTGGACCTTGCTGCCACTGCTCCACTGGAGCCATGGTAATTAAACAAGATGCAAGGAAAATAAGTCTGTCATGTTCTTGTGGTCAGAGACCAGGGAGAGATAATAGTCAATGACTTAAGTGTTCTCCAAAAGACTTTTTTTTTTTAATAAATTGCTTAATATATGCCAGACTCCTTAAAATTCAGCTTTAAGGTTATTTTAATTCACCCTTTCTCCTTGGATTTAATTCCTCCTTTGATACAATAGATGTATCAGTGGCTCAGAACCTGTTCTGAATATATTAGTCCCTTACCAATAATAACTAAACCTCTCAGGAAGAGTTTACTTATCCCATGGGATTTAAAGCAAAACAGTATATTCTGGAAATTATACTCCTGTTCAACCATGCAGCTTTAATTAACATATCTATAACATTTAGTTGCAGGCATGCCCATTTTTTATAGTTAAAATCACTGAGATTTAAATACTCCTGACCAGAGTCAAATCATTGTAATTTAAGCTGATGATGGCATGCTTAGTGATCAGTCAAGTCATAAAATTTCACTGTTAATGTTGCAGAATCTACAATGTCATTTCCATTTTTGCTCCGTTCATATATCTTAATCAGTTTGTTGAATGCTGAGCTGTAAACATTTAAAATCATATTCCTAATTGTATTTCCAATTGTATTTTCCCTAAAAATTGTATTTCTAGCTTGGAATAAGAAAGACTTGCAAGGAATATGTCACATATGAATGCTGCCTGGGAGCCTATATTAGTGTGTGCTAAATAAACCTAACTAGGTTAGAAGATAGCAAACTTATCAATGACTTCAGTACTTCTACAAATTGATTCACTATTTTAGTAGCACAGCCTGTAATTTACTTTGGGGGAAGAGTAATAAATAGACTTTGTGTAGGAGATTAAAATTATAGTAAGTAGTACTTTGGATTTTCTATTTTAATCATCTACGAGACAGAGTGAAAGCAGCGCCCTGTACTGCATTGTGTCATCCTCTCTACAACACTGAGCAGTCACATTTCCAGGGCTATTTTTAAAAGCTTGAAGTGGAGAAAAACAGACACTCATTTGAGGAGGATGCATAAGCAAGGTGGGAAACAGTAGTGAAGGACCCTGACTTGATATTTCCATTTCCCAACCTTTGCATTAAGGGTGCCAAAAGGCAGGGTTGGAGGGTAAGTCCCTCCAGGCCTAGACGAGAGAGCCCTGAGGACTCTCAGTTTTGTCCCTCACCTTGCCCTTCGCTGGGGAGCAACTCGAGGGCTTTCCTTGAGCAGGGGTACAGGCAAAACTGCTGGGCAGAAAAGGGAAAGGAGACGATGTGTGTTTTCTAATTACCTCACTTTACCAGCCTGCCCACTGCCTGTGGGTCTCGCCAAAGTGAGATTCAAGTAGCATTAAGAAAATTCTTACAGACTAATGAATTACGTCTCTGTTGATGTTGGCACTTGAGTTGCTTCCTTCCAAAGGCTGCTCAGTGCTCTCCAACAACTCAGAGGGAAATAGCACAGTCACGACCCCGGGCACTGGTTTGAAAATATGACGATAGACAGTAAACTGTGAGGAGAAAGAGGTCAGAGAAAAAAGTACTTGCATATATTTCCTTCACTTGAGGAAAAGAAGTCAATATCCTGTGTTGCTAAGGGAGTTTTCATGCTGTCTGTCTTTAGGCTCCTAACACAGATATGGAGTTAGTCTTGGGAGACTCCTGTGATGGTGGTGGGGAGGAACAACCCCATCGCAGAGGTGTTTAGGGGACCCAGGTGAGGTCCACGTGGTGACCTGCCCGGTTTCTGGCTGGCATGGGCAGGGCACAAAGGAACAAGCCCGCACACCTGGACAGAGCGGGCAAGGTTCAGGTCTCAAATGTCTCCCTTCCCTCCTGTCCCACTGCCCTTGTCAGTATCTGGAGTACTGCACAGGTGAGACCATCATCACTCCAAGAGATGCGTGAGAAAAAGAAAATAGATATCCAGAACACCCACCTGCATTTGGAAATGGCGATCCCTCTGCTGCAAGCCAAGGAAATCAGATCAGCTTTGGCCTAGCTTATTGATGTTTAACTGAACCATAGCAAATTCCAGATCTTTTGAATGCATGTTGAAAGATACATATCTTCTTTTTAAAACAATCTGTCTGGATTGCTCTGAAACGTCTGCTACTTTCTGGCTGCCTTGATGCTAGTGGTGACACACGTAACGTGATTTGGATGCTCGGCTGACGGCGGTGGATGAGGCGCACACCGAAAGGCAGCTGAAAGGCACACCTCCTGCTGCTGGCTTGCTTTAGTTAAGCCTGTGGTTTCAAATCAAAATCAGTATTCTGGAAATAGCTTTTCTTTGATTTGCACTGAAGTGCATCTCTCCCTGTAGCAGTCACATCATCCCATAAAACACAATCAAATTGAAGTATGGCATCAGATTTCTAAGTAATGTGGGCAAGGGGACAGGCGGAAGAAGAGCTTTGCCATTTATTATTGTTCTAGTGAAGTTCTTCCATTAAGGAGAACATGGTTATTCTTACTGATGTTGTTACTCATTATTGTTTACATATATACAACAGCAGAAGGGCTATCAGTTTAGAAATTAAGATTTTAACAAGGTTTTAATCTGGAATTACAAACAACATGCAAGACTTCTGTAACCGAAACCAACTCGTCATGTGACAGAAATGTGTGCACCTTCCAGATCTTCGTATTCCCTCAGTATTTGGTCAGCCTTGCCTACCAAGAGCTTGTTCTACTACAGATACTTTAGAGCACGTCATTTAGCATTTGACAAGCCTGTTTTGGTAACTCTGAGACAGAGGAGTTGGCTGCTTTGTTCTAAAAGAATGTTATTTTTCACTGACAAGATTTACATTTACCAAACTCTCATAAAATGCAGTTTCTGAGCAGATTCCAGTATCCCAAAACTCCATAAATTTTACTGAGCATGCTGAGACGCTGCCCTCCTCACCTTTCCCATGCAATGCAGATGTTTCATCCTGCTCACTTAACATAATGTTCTCCAAACCTGGGTGAGCTGCACTATGCCTGTTTCTCGGAGCAGCTGCACACATTGCGTGTTCATACACATATTTGGCTGCCTCTGAACATGCCTGAGAAGAAAAGGGTCACCCCACATTGGTATTTTGGCCCCTAGGGTGAATTTTCTCTCCAGAGGGTCACAGGTGCTTAAGCGCATGGGACCCTCAGTGACAATCTGAGCAGTAACTGGCTTCCCAGGTTTTCATATCCTGCACTGGATTAGAGACAATTTTTTAAAATTTTGTTTTTGGAAGTACATTTCAGAAAAGCGAATAGCTCCCTATTCCTCAAGCTATGAACATGTTTCCACAGAAGAAAAAGGTTCCTGACTGGAGAAAGCCCTTTGGTGAAGTCATATAATCCAAGGGCACTGTGATCTTGCAGCCTCTAAAATCTGATTGAAATCTCTTCTTATTAGTAGTACTACAGCTTAGTCAGACTTATATCTTGTAGCCTTTCAGTTATTTTTTGCTAACAGTGATATTAAACAGCTCTTCTATTGTAGCTGTTCCACACTGTATGACATGGCTCCTTTCTGGTCCGATGGATAGCAGGTGGAAATGTCGAAGTTTCAACCATCAGCAGTTTCTGAGAAAAAGAAATCCTTTGTCCAAAAAATGTGCCCATCACCTCTTCCTGTTACAAGAAGCTTCAGAGCTCTCCCTCCAATTTCTGTTGCTCTCAGCTGCTGGTGAGAAGAGTGTGATTTGTGTAAACACTTGCGGTGAGGTGACACTTGTTCGCCACTGACTAATCAGCCGCTTGGATGAGGAGTGACATTGGCTTGGAGGGTCTCATGGCTGGGAGCCCAAGTGACACAAGTTCAAAAAACCCATAAAAAAAGTGTAAACAAATAAAAATTACGGGTGGCATCAGGTATAATTCAAAAGTTAAGATGTTTGTATCTCCAGGCTGATCTAGTCTGGTAAACATTACTTATTCGTGGCAGAATCCATGCAAAAGCTGAGGAGGTGAAAAAAAGAATACTGTGTGTGTCTGTATTTGCAACACTCACTACTGTTGCACTATGACAGATATGGTAATAGCTTGTATATTTATGTCCCCCATACTCCCACTCCTAGCAAAATAAATGCCAACCTATCAGAATATTTATATTATAGGTCCTTGATAAGGATACAGCAGAAGCTTTGCATTTTAAGGGTCATTTGAGCTTCTGAGTGCAGAACTTCCTGAAACATTTTTGAGTTAAAATGTTTGCTTTTCTATTCCTCAGTCCATTAGTTAGCTTCTTCTTTTTAGTCATCTCTTCTGGATTAATTTATTTCACATTGGATGGAATATGGAAAATGTCACCAAGAAAAATACCTGCTAATGAAATCAGTAATCAGTGGAGGCTCATGACAGAAGACTGTAGCCTAAATAGAGATTTATCTTCACTGTCAGGCATGTAAGGATCTCCTGCTTTCTCTGCTGTTTATTAATGTTTTTACTTTCTCAGTGTTGGCTTCTTTCAGAGTCATGGTTAATATCTTGTCACAGAAGGACGCACCTGCCCCTGCCACAGAAGCAACCTGCAGTTTAAAAGTCTTGCTCCTTCCTGCTTTTCCAATGTGGGAACCAAGTTAGGATTAGGAACTGGAACAGCAGTGGAGCAGAATTTCTTAAAGTTTCCACATATACTCCAAAAATTCTCCATAAAATACTTCAAACCAGGTATTGCTTGATATATGGCAAAGGCAGAAGATCATGTGGACTCTTTTTTACATTCCTGTGGGAACAGACAGGACTTCGCATATGTATCTGCTTCTAGCGCACCAAGCAGCCAGGAAACAACATGCCTGAGCAAAAGGATTTCATTTATTAAAAGCATTTCCCATTCTGTACTGCAAAATGGAGCAGGTGTTCACTTTAGCTTACTCAAAAATACCTTTTTTGAGCATTTTCTTTCCATAATATATCCTCACTTTTAAAATGTTCCCTCTTTTCAATGTAACTCAACCTCTGGCTTTTATTAAATACATTTTTTGTAATTAATCTCTGGTCCGTAACTTTATTGCTGATACCCTCAAAGATAGTTCAATACATGTTAGTTGTCTTCTTGGTATGACATGGTAGGGGAGTTTTGTAATCTCTCCTCTAATGTGCTCCAAAGAGGTATATTTTTGCTGCTGATTGAAATGCTGCCTGAATGCTAGAAATGCACTCATCAGCATCTCAAGTGATGTATTTATCTGAAGTAGTTTCCTTCTGATAATTTCATTTGATGAATAGAAAATGCAGCTTTCTGATGGCTATAGCTCACGCCAAGAATTTATAGCGAATATTTATAAAAACAAGCTTGGGCCAGACATACTAGTCTCAGATGCTGGTGAATGTTTTATTTTCCTGTGCCATTGCCACCTTGCAGCAGCCCATTTGGATACAACAGCAGTTTGCTTACAGTTCACTACTCAGCAAAAGATACAGCTGCACTGCTCGTATGGGGAATACGAGCATATAATTCAGCTGGCTTCAGCACAAAGGGACCTACATGAAGATTAAATGAAGGCACAACTCTCAAAGCTTTTGCTTTTAAATTGTTGGCAGGAGGGCTTTGTTTTGCAGGTTTTTTTTGCCACTGGGAGTCAATTATTTGAAGGAGGCTCAGTCTCTCTCCCTCCCAGTGCTCACATTTTTTTTCTTTCTCCCTCCTCCCCTCACTGCTTCTGCTCTAACATATCTCAAAAAAGCAGCTTCCGTCATCCTTCATGGCATTTATTATGCTAAAAGGAGGGAAAATAAACATTTTATCTTATATGCTTGACATATGAAGATAAATCCGTGGACTTACCTGAAGTTTTCAGCAAGAAGAAAATGCTTAGGAGTGGTAATTGAGCAATTTGAGACAGTGATCATAAGATATTAAGCCAGAAATCTAAATTTACAGCACATATTTTTCTGTAAGCAAATATACTGAGATTTGCAGTATGATTTTATTAACTTCCAAAAACCCCAGGGCAAACCAAAACAACAGGTCACTGTCATAACTTTGTCTAAAAATGCATTCATTTAAAATGACAAAAATCTAAGGAAGACCCAACAACTGCCGATAAACTGAACTATACTCAGAAATTTTTACAATACTTTTTGTAGTTACTCTGTCAAAATACATTTCATCTTTCCAGACAATACAGCCATTATGCTTGACACGTACCCTGCTGTATTTTCATACGATGAAGTTCAAAGGAAAAGGTTGCCTAAATTTTTCCTGAAAAGAAAGAGCTTCAGTAGCAGCTTGATGTAGGACTCAAAGGGGTGCACTTCACTGCACCTTCTGCGTTGCGAGTCCTCTCTCCTACCCAGGCCCTCTGCAGAAGCTGCGTGATGTGTTTTCCCCACCAGCATTAGCCATGGACAAGACCCTGCGTGTACAGCAGGTCTGTGGCTGGTGAGGCCCCTTCTCACCTTGCTTTGGCATGTGGCATATCAGCACTGCCTTGACTCCACATGCCGTTGGGATGGTCATCCAAGGGTCTCCACTTCAACTCTGCCTTGGCTGTCACGTGTCATTGGGAGGGTCATCCAAGGGTCTCCACTTCTGCCCCCGCCTCTGGCTGTTGGGTCTTGTGCAGCTGATCAGGGAAAGGAGATGTTTCCCACACACTTTCACAGCTACTGGCTGGCTTGGCCCTGGGGAAAGGCTGGACCATCAGCACTGTCTCCTTTCCCACAAGCCTTTCCAGCCCATCTCCACATCCATGCAAAGCAAGCATCAACTGAATGGATATTTCACACTTCAGTATGTGACCTCTTCCAAACATGCATCCATTACCTTGTCTGAGCGGGGTTGAGGAGCTGGAGATGAAGACACCTCCTACCTCCATGACATCTTCCAGAGCTAGCACTTCCATCAAGAATAGCAAGGAGGAAGGAGCACATGGCCACCATGGCCTCAGCGCCTGCTGTGTTCAGCCCCCACGCTGCTGTTCCCAGCCCAGATGATCAGGAAGGGAGATGGATCCCCCACATCCGTAGGTGTCTTTAGCACCACCAGCATCGTGGCCCAGCCTACTTCTCCCCAGCACCTGGGCCACCTCATCCAGCTGGGTTGGTCAGCAGGGCCAGGAGCTGCAGGTTCCCCCATGGCACGTTTGCTTAGAGGAGCAGCAGGTAACCCCGGGGCAATGGTTGTGAGTGCGGAAAAGCAGCGCTTACCATTTCAAAGCCTTCTGCGGGTCTGTCGTCCTCCTCGGCAAATCCACCGGCATTTTCTTCATGAGCCTGGAAATAATTTCTGGAGTTATTTCTGGCAGTGTCCCATTGTGTTATTATGCCAAGATTAAATGGGATAACAGATGCAGCAATTAAAAATGAAAAAGTGACAGTTATTTTTGGCTCAAATAGTTACTATTAACTGACACGGTAGATGAGTTTATAAAGCCCAAAACGTATGCAATAGCAGTCAGAACAGCTATTATTTCCCTGCTGTTCATGAAAGGCTTATGAATCATGACCTACACTCAGCCAGTTGCACACCTTTATTTCTGATGCTATTTAAATTGCACTTCATTCAAATCAAAGAATATTTAAAGGAATTTATTTGAGGTATTTTCCATTTTTTTTGTTATAGCCTATCAAAAATCAGATGAAAGTAATCTTGATTTCTAGAAAATAATATGAGACACATACAGACACTGCACACACATAGCTGTATATCTGCATTCTGAGTCTGATCTTGCACTCACATAAGCTCCTATAACATTAACTTCAGTAAAATCAGATGGAAATTCATCAGGATTAACCTTAATTGATGAAGTCCAAAACTAGCTGGTAACACCGGTAGGCCTTAACCAACAACTTTAACTTGGACCTTAATCCTCCTTTGGGAGAAGGGATAATACTCCAGTAGATACTCCTATAACTGCCCTGCAGATAAATGTCACAGGTTTTTAACCATCTTGTAGTGTATAATGTCCCTTACTCTTCTCTCTCCATTTCCTTAAGCTTCCTCAAAAAAATTGTAAAAATGTGTGATGACTCACTTGAGAATGTATAGCTGCAGTATCAGAGGAAATTCTTTATTCCCCTAAGATCAGTGCTGATAATTTACTTTTTTTGGTTGTTAATAGTGTGTGGGAGCAACCTGTCTCGTCTCAGCAACCCATCATTTCCAGAGCCTCGTGTTAAAGTATATCAGTATAACTTCACAAAATTGGTCTCGGTTAAAATGAGAGTAAGAGAATTTTGTTCTGCTTCATACATACTCCTAAATATAGCCTAGAATGGAAAAATAATGGAAAAAAAATAATGTTAAGGCATATTTTGTGACTAGATTTCAGGGACATTTTCTTAGCTCTAAAGACCTGAGCAAGGGCTATGTATCTTGGAGCTCGTTTATACAGATAAAGCATACTGGCAACCTCACAGCAAGCCCTGGATATCTTATGAGATTTTAAAGAAGGTAATCATGATATTAATTTCTATCCATTGCCTGTGATGCCAGGTAATGTATTTTGGCAAATATCATTTATAGTTAGAGTTATTCTCTCCTGGGTAGCTGCAAATGACTTCTCTTCATCCAAGTGTGCCTTGCCTGCACGCACAGAGAGGCCAGGCTACCTTCCAACTTTAATCAATATTATGATCTGACACTGAATCAAATTAAAGCATATTCGCTTGGCATTTTAGATGATGAAGTAATGCTCTTTTGCTAGCTCCAGAGAGGCACCAGGGAATAGGAATAGGTGGCAGGGAGCATCCGACCGCCGTGCTCGTCGCTGCTGCTGCCGCCGAGCTGCCGGTTTGGGATCACTTCCAGCCTGCAGCTCAGCACAGCCACTTGTCTTCTGTTTAAATATTTATTGGCCAGTCTTTTTCTGTCTAATGCCCATTACTTGGAAAGTGCCTTACATTATGTGTACAAAAGCAACGGCCCAGTTTTCACAAGTTGATGGCCTATAAAAACAGTTATGAATGTTCATTACTGGGAACACACCACCTTTGGCTGTACTTCAGGCATTCCCTTAAGAGCAACATTTCTGCTGTTTTTCTTTAGCTTAATTGAGCTTTATTCTATAGAACCAGCAGGAACTGGAACAGCTCTGCTAGATCAGCCTTGAAAGGTATGCCGTAAATTAGAACTTCTTCTCGATAAACATTTAAAGAGTTTGTGTCTGGACTGAGCACCTGTGACACACGAACAAATATTCGATACCTTTTTCAGGTCTAATTGGAGAAGCACAGTTAGAAGTTGACAAAGTTTGTGTAAAAGTCATCGATTTCCAATTGCATATGAATGCTTACATAAATCCTGTGCTCTACAAACTCACAGGAGTGAGCACATTTGTTACTATTAGCCACACACAAGACTCCGGTACCTTATCCAGAGAAGCTGGACCGATTCTTTGTGCCAGACCAATAGCTCCCAGTTAAAGATGTAAGTGCTGCAGCATCGACTTCATCTTCTTTATTCCTGCTTCCTTGCAAACAGCAGCTCTGGATGGACAAAATGTATAAAAGGAGCATTGGAAATCTTTGGAACATTTAAGAGAGCAGCCAATGCCTTTTGTGTAGGAATCTTCTTACATTTATGTTTCAGCATTTAAGTATTTTTTTAAAAAAGTCTGAAGTTCAGTTTTGAGGTTTAAATGGTTTAAGTATATTAGTATTCTAATATAGTTACACTAAACAAATACCAAGTGAAGAAAAGAGGTTAGAGAAGCCTTCCGGTGTCATACAGGGAAGGACAGTCTGGCAGCTGTCATTTTTATCCCAATTAACTCTCCCCAAGCTCTACTGCTCTCCTTCAGCATCTGCCTTAGGGAGAATTATGTTGACCCTGGCAGCTTAAACAGAGCAGAAAACAGAGACAGGAGAGCTGGCGCGGGGTGGGCGTCGAGGGAGGCGAGCTGCTTCCGTGTGCCACGCTCCTTCCCGACTCCCGAGAGCCTCCTCTGCAGCACGGCTGGGGAGCGCACGGCACTTCCACTGCTCCCAGTCAGTCTATGAGGCACGGATGGAAATTTCGGCTGTTTTGTTCCACCTGACAGGGCAACTTCTAATGAGGTTTTTAGATGACAGCTGTGTCTCTAGGCTTTGCCTACACAGATTTTCCTATAATTGCAAATTTGTAATTATGTGCTTAATGATGGCACCCCCTACCTCTGATAATAAATAGATTTTTAAATAATAGCACTTAAGCATAAACATATTTATTAATCAAGAAGATTCTTGATATAAGTGAAGAATTACAAATATGTATTCTTCCTTTAATTATACAATAAATAACCTGGATTATTTTCCATGCAAGTATGTTCGGGTTCTGGTAAGGCCCTCTCCTTGGGTGCCTGCAGTATTCCCAAGTCAATATAAGAAATGCAAAATGTTAAATTTCCCTCACTACTGATTCTGAAGTAATGAGGGTGCACTTCCACCAGATGTACAATCCATGAAAATGAATAATTAAAAGGGATTGAGTTAAATTGTGCCTGGCAGATGTTGTCACAAACACTGCTGAAATACTTAAATGCTTCTTCCAGCGAGCAGCGGTTGGAGGGTTGGCAGCACAATTATCCCGTAGCTGGGGAAAGAGCCCTTTTCATGCCAATGGAAGAAGGGCCCCATATGCGACCTTGCAGAGCTCTATATAGCACATATACGATGATGTTTCATCATGTCTCAGGTAATTCTTGGGCAAAGTTACGTTGTTCTCCACATTTCCCAGACACCTCAGTCCTGGAGCGCGACTGCAGAACGATGCAGCAGTCCCACTTGGACGGTGCATCGCTGGTGGTTAGCATCAATCTTGGCCGAGCTACGCTCATTCCCCAACAGCTCTGGGTTCCAGTCCTCTCTTGGGTCACCACTGACTCCCTGCAGTTGTTAAGGGAGTGGTTCAGGGGGCTGATCTGCCTCGCTAATCTTTTGGTTAGTGTCCTCTGACTCTTCTTGCTACCTGTTCACACAAACCTGAACGCAGGGGAGAAGGAGAAAATACCCAACTTGGACAGCAGCAGTCAAGACCTAGGTTGGTGTAAGTTGGCCTGGAAATAATATTTTCAAATACATGGTATTCTTCTGCATCATTCCTGCATGAAGAGCTTGGCCAAACCCAAGAGTGTTCTGGAAACTGGTATATTCGCATGATCTTCAAAGCCTGGTTTGCAATTTCTCCTTGACTGCAGGCATTTTTGTTAAGAGGATTTCATAGCAGGTGGGTCTTTATTCTCTGAGACTTTGCTGTGGATTAGAAGATTGAACCTAGTCCTGCATGAGTTTGGTTTGGTGTTAAAATACAGCTTATCTACACCAGACATGTCACATGTTGCAAATGCTCAGTCATTTTCCTGACTTTTCACCTCAAAATCTAAGTGCTGCTTGTGTCATGTATGCTGATAACCTTTCATCTTTTAACAGAGAGCCTTTCTTTCCAACTGGAAATAAGGATAGCTGTTGAAGCACGATTTGTCTAAGGAACCTATTTATTTATATGAAAATATTTAAAAGCTCTTCTCATTATATGAGTTCTATAACTGAATTCTCCAGAGAAAATGTTAACAAAAGAGCGCTTGTATTTTCCAGAGTATAACCAATAATGAGGTTTTCAGGGGACAGCTTTTTCAGGAAGGCAGACAAAAACTCTAATAATTTCATACATACTGTTAGGCAAAAAAAAAAAAAAAAAAAAAAAAAAAAAAGGAAGAAAGAAAAATTAAAAAAGAAAAAGAAAAAAATGTATGAAAGTGTTTGGGATTTCAAAGACATTCCTGAAGGAATAACCATCTTTTCAGAGGCCTGAAATAAAATAAAATACCCCAGTTTTTCAGCTTTAGAAAAATTGATATTAATGGCTGTCACCAGCTTAACGTTGTTCCTCAAACATTGTTCCTACACCCTCCTCCACAAGCTCTCTCCTCTGCTATTTCTTAGTTTACCTCCATTATAGGGTAGACACTCCCGTTTTGTTCTCCAGCTCAGAGTCCTCATGAATCACTGCAAGTTAATAATACCTCAGTTTCCCTTCTGCATGGGGATGAATTTAAGATTCTTCAAAGTGTGGTAAGAAAACTGACATCCCTGTTCTAAAATTGCCCAGTAATTTGCGTCTGATGGTATTCACCTAGAGCATGAAAACCCAGCTCCAGTCCCTGCTGCAGTGGACTAAGCGCTTGCCAATGGAGTGACCTATCCCTGACAAATTTCGGAGCTCCCGTGGGCCTCTGTCCATAGCCTGAGGTGGAGCAAAGCAGGAAAGGAAGGAGCAGGACAACCAGGTCCTGCAGGTGGAGCAGGACAACCAACCCACCACATTTGTACTGGATAAACTGCCTATCACTCGGGTCTGTAAACAGCTCTCAGATCAGGAGCTGTGATTTCATGTCTTGTGTTAAGCCTAAAATATAATTAACGCTTAACAAATAATACTAATGATAGCAATCGTACTTTGGCACTAATAACTTTATGCTTCTCTTTATACAGAGCAGTGCAACAGACCTTACCCTAACTTTAAATCATGAGTTCTGATCATTAAACACACAGAGAGGAATTATACCCTCCTACATAGTCTATGCTGCAAATGGAGCGACTGCCTGATGTGTCTCAGCAACGTCTTTGTACCATGTACAAACGCATTTAATCATCCCCGCGCTGCTCCCGCAGCCTCTTGTTTAGACGACTTAAAATAACTTCCCCAAATTATGAATCTTTTGCATAAGAAATTATGTATGTTTCAAAACACAATGAAGCACATTCTGTACGAGACTTGGGCTAAGTCGTCAGATATCAGGGGTGGTAGCAGTCTCTGAGCAACTGCAGAATAGGCAATTCAGATGAGAACTTGCATTGTCTTTAAACACTGCAATTGAACTAAAACATTGTCCTTGTAAATAAAAAAGAATTGCTGTGTGGCCAATGCGGTGGGAAGCTTTTGATGAAATATTTAGGAGAGTGTTTTTTGAATGTGGCTAATTTTCAGAAGGCATATTAAAGTTTTATAGGGGCACTAATTTAATCACAGATGATGAATGATTTTACTTTCATGTTGGGTTTTACCAAGGCTGGATAAATGTGCGGTGGAACAGAGAGTTTATATGTGTGAGGAACTTGCATGCAAAGGATTGTCTGACTCACAGGGAGCTATTTCTCTCCAGCTGGGCACCTTGTGTCACTATTAACAGGGTGTTGAACTGCCTTGCCCACTTCACAGCTTCAACCAAACAGAAGGAAAACTGCCAAATGGGGAAGGGCTTCACAAATGCCAAAACAGCCTCTGGTTAATCCCTCATTACCACTTCCTCTCTGCCCTGGCTCATTGCAAGGGGAGCTGCTCCCATTAGATCAGCAGCTGAGGAAATTATTTCAGAGGTCAGAATTTCTCCAGTCGCATTCAAAGCATATTGAGGGAACAAGGGAAACGTGGAGCTTGATTTTGCAAGGTGCCTGTTTTCCTTTCTGTGTTGCCAAGTGGCCTTAACACCCAGCAAAGGATCTCAGCTGTGATGGGGACTGAGGCAGTGGGAATTTGCTTGTATGAGAGTCACTCTGCTCAGAGCCAACGGTGCCAATTGCTGGGCCAGGCTGTGCTGGAAATGGGCATAAAACACTAGTGTTGGAAAGCAAAGGAGAAAACACACAACATCAGCTTTTGAGTCATAGTTTTACTAGGCCGATATGCAGTGGCCCTTTTCCATGAAGTAAGTTTTGAGTGCTTCCTTTGTTGCACTAGGAACACAAATATTCTGCTGTTGTGCTGATACTGTTTGGTTATAGCATATGGCAGCTCTGCTGCTATATTTTGGCCGAAGAGACAATGCTTGATGTTAGTGTAAAGTAACTCATTATCAGTCCATTCGCTTAAATGCATATTCATTTTTTGTGATAAAAAAGGGTATGTATTTAATATAATTTAAAGGCTTTGTATTTAATATGCACAGATTAACATATCAGTCATACATATTGGGGAAATTTCTGGTGGAATAAAGCTAAAAGCGCAATGACAGGGGCATATTACCTAGCCAGATGGCACAGTTAAAACAAACTTATACATCTCTAAAAGTGTTCTAATATTCACTTGAAATGAATTTTAATTTAAGAGAGAAGGATATTTGCATAAAAAGAGTTCAGAGAACAAATCATAGAATCACAGAAGAGTTGAGGTTGGCAAAGATCTTTGGAAACCATCTAGTTCAACTCCCCTCATCAAGCAGGGTCACCTAGAGCAGGTTTTCCAGGGTTGTGTCCACTGGGGATTTGAGCATATCCAAGAATGGAGACTTCTCAACCTGTCCAGGCATCCTGCTTCAGTCCTCAGTCATTTTCAGAGTAAATCATTTCTTTTCTGAGCAGAGGGATGAGTATCACCTCTCCAGACCAGATGGCCAGTCTGCCTAATGCAGCCCAGGGGGCTGTTGGTCTTCTTTGCCACATGGGCACACTGCTGCCTCAAGGTGACCTTGCAGTCCACCTGAACCCCCCTGTCCTTCTCTCCAAAGTTGTTTTCCAGCCAGTTGTCCCCCAGTCTGTACTGGTGCATGGAGTTATTCCTCCCCAGGTGCACTTACTCTTGTTGAACTCCCTGAGGTCTCTCTCTGACTTTTTCTCCATGTTGTCCAGGTCCCTCTGAATGGCAGCACAGCCACCTGCATCTGCCCTCTAGTTTTCAATCCAACTCGCTGTCTGCTCACCCGGCCTGTATCCATCAGCTTATCTATGAGGCTGTAATGGGAGACCGTGCTGGGGGGCCTTACTAAAGTCAAGGTGCACCACATCCATTGCTCTCCCCTCATTGACCAAGCTAAATATTTTCAAAGGTCATTATTGGATAGGGGCAGTTCTAGTTCAAGGCAGTAAATGGTGGAAGAATACAAGTTGATTGAAATTAAAATCACTGTTAAAAATGTACCAGCTCTTCATGGAAATTTTCATCTGATAGGTGACAGTACTTGCTGCCTTTAAGAGTTTTCAGGAAAACATTTCATTTTGAGGAATTTAATTCTTCAGTTTTCTTGAAATCTTAGGTCACCTTTGGAATGTCATTTTGAAATTGAGTTCAAAACACACCGGAACCCAAAAAAGTTTTTTTTTTTTTTTTTTTTTTTAGGTTTTAGTCTGATTAGGCCAATTCTTATGTAAAAAATAAATCAGCATGTTTTGATGAATTTACAGTTTGACATTAAAAAAGTGCCCAGATCTCTGGATATAATGGAAATGGGTGGAAAATTCAAGGGTGGAAGTAGGCAGCTCATCCATTGTAGTTCATCTATTTTCTGCCTTATTTTTTTTCTCCAAAATGTTGTCTTTTAGTAATCTGAGGCCAGATTAAAGCAATGTGGATACCTAAAACTGGGCAGCTGCAGCATGTCGGAAGGATGTGGAGGCCCCTAGAGTGAAGCCTGTGCTTTGTACCAGGTCCTGGGGCTCTCCGTGTGGCTCCTGGGGAAGAAGCACTGGCTGAACCAGAAACATTGAAATGCCTCACATGGGGATGGAGGCTGAAATCCCCTCCTGCGTTACCTTCCAACACCTTTGCAGGTGCCAATATCTTGACAGTGGAGCAGAAGGCAATTGGGATCCTGCTGGACCATGACAAGACTCTCCGTGGGAGAGGTGAATCCCTTTCCTGTGAGGTCCTGTCACTTCTATTCAGCTCCAATTTGTGGTCTGAAAATGTGTGACTGTAGCTCGGTGTAAGCTTGCCTCTGACCTGTGCTGTTGTTGTTTTCACAGAGTGTTTCCTGTACTCTAGTTTTTCCAGTTTTTCGTGCTGTTTTGCCTGTCTAACCTCTCTCACTCCATCCGGTCGCTCCCCAGCTCCTCCAGGCAGGAGGTGTCTCGTGGCTGTTTGCGCCACGACTGGTACAAAGCAGCTCTAAGCCTTGTGGGAAACCTTTAGGCAATTTCATGTCGTGAAAAAAGGAAAGAAAAGGGAAGAGTTTTCTACCTTGCTGCTGAGATGCAAACCACCTGAGACACAGAGAAGGCAGACATGCTTTAATACAGAGGCCTTCCTCACTGCATGTCTTTGTCATGTCTGTTACACCTGTGTGTGCACAGCGAGGTAACTCAGACACCTGAAGTTGGGCTCCTTACGCCTTCCTTGTTGAAAGAGGCACCTCCAAAGGGAATTTTGAAAGACTCTGAATATCCAGTCAGACCAAATTACAAACCCAGAAATAGGAACTGCAATGGAAAATGATTGGGAATACAAATTTCATCTCAGTGACTGGAGGCCTCACTGGGAAGCAGCGCACCTGGGCTATGCTCTTGCTTCCTAAATTAGTTCCTGGACTATTTAATTATTTATTTAATGTAAAATAAAAAATGCTAAGCCATCTTGAAGTCAGAGGCCAGAAACAAGTAGAATTCTAGAGCTAAATGGCATTTTGCAGTCAAGAAAGATGTTGCCATTTGTTCAATTACACAGGCAGCTTTTATCTGCTTTTGCAGTTGTCTCCTCCTGCTGCTCACTTTGTACTCTAGGACCAGTACCTCACAATCTCAGCCTCACAGTACTTTATACCTCACAGTATGAAGTCTCATCTTTTTATTTTTGGATTTTGTTTGTATTTTTTTTTTCGCAAATACAATAAGCACATCCATATACAAAGCAGACATTGCTAGCATGAGATGTTATACCCAGGAAGCATCGTTTCTTGGTCTGGGCGCCAGCTAGATTCCCCAAACATCTGACATGAAGTTCTCAGGCCTTATAATACTTGTGTATTTTGGAAGACAATTAAAGATAAAAGAACATCTAAAACAAAACAAGTAACAAATGCTGGATGCAAATGTAGCAAATGGGTTCACTCTACATCAATCTCTTTCTGCTCACATAAGCACTTCAGTCTGTACCTGTTTAAATCAAACATGGACAAGCATCTTTGTCCAAGCCCAGTGTATTCAATAAATTCACTTTCCTATTTTTCAATATCTTTTAGGAGCATTAGAAGGAAAAAAAAAATCCACATTTTAAGTGCTCTTTAAAATCAGATAAAATTAAAAAATATACTTATCTCTTTTCTCGCTCTCTCTCTCTGTGCCTGCTTTCAAAAAGAAACAAGATAAACAATCAGAAAAGAAATGACTAAGGATGTGATGTAAGTTAATGAGCGTATTCAGGAGTTCAGAATTATCTCAAAAAGAGCTGCTTTTCTTGCCTATTGTTCTGGATTATGTATAAGTGATACGTATGTTACATGTAATGTTACAATGTGTATGTTACCAGTGCCTGTTGTATAAGTGTGCCTATGTGTATTATGTATGCATGTATGTTTATGTTTTAAGTCTGTACTTTTCTACCAAAACATTATTAAGCTTGAGTGCTGTTGGATTCCTCTTTTAGCTGGATGCCAGGTAAATAAATACCTTAGTAGCTCAAGCAAATTAAGCAAGTAATACTTGTGGACAGGTGTTTTTTGTTCAGCATGTGGTACATAAACACTAAATATTAATGCTATTAACTTTCAAAAATGTAAGGATAAAGAAAGAGATTATAGCAAAGGCACAGATTAAAACAGAAACATTTGTCAAAAACAAATGTGCATAAAACAGTAAACAGGTAGATGAGTTCACTAAAGCCAAATGTTCTCAGCTAATAAATGAAATGCTTTGTTAATCCTTCCTGACAGAAGTAATGCTTAGAATGGGCAAAGAGACCTGAGACAAAATTTTCGCGTAAGCCAAATCCTGCAGGTCTTCTCAGACTAGACCTGGCAAATGGCTTGTTCAGGGGAAGGCAAAGTAGCGAGTCTCCCTTGCTGGTGGTTGAGATGGGAAGTTCTCATGGCAGTTCCTGTCTGGCGCCACTCATGGTTTTAGCTGAAAGCAGAGCTACTGAAGCGACAGTCAGGTGTGTGTCTTGTCTTGATGGCCCTCTTAGAGACACTCCTGGTTTGGTGCACTGCGCACCAGTTATGGCTCAGCAGCAAAAAATGTGACATGAGAGAACTGTCCCGACACCATGTCCTGCTCTGATAGTAAGATAGCTGTTTAACACAGTAATTCTGTTTGGAGGGCATTTTGTCTGAGGGCTATCCAGAAACAACACAGAGAGTGACAAATCCCCTTAATTCAAGTGAGCTGTCCACTATCAGGGTGTTTTTCTGAAAGGTCTTTGTGAGCTACATGATTAACTTCATACCTCAACTTTCCTTTAAAACAGCACATTTCTATTTCTCTTAGTTGTGAAGAAAAGCTTGAAAATAGATCTTGAGTCACTTAAGTGAGTCACTTAGGTCTTGAGACATCGCTCACTCATGCAATCATCTTCATTTTCTCTGAGATCTTTCTAAGCAGGATGGAAGTGGCAGCCAGAGGACAGTAATCTGAAACAGTCACTCCATGGCAGTGTCCTTTGAGTGAAAATATAAGTTCGTGACTAGTCAGCTGAGTCATGGCTTTTGCAACTCTCTTGGGTCGCTTGGGCTGTCCAGCTCTGTAGCCGTGTACAGGTGCAACACTTTCACTGTTGATTAAATGGCTCTAAACTGCAGTGTCCTGACTTTGTTTTTTTCACCTCTTGGCTTGCCCATGGCAAGGCAACATCCCTGAAGCTTAAAGTGATTCCTGAGTGTTGCCTAGCACAGAAGGCTACAGGACAGCTTGTTGCCACATCCTTGACATGCTTCCTTCATGCTACATTCCTTCCCATGGAATTGCACATCCACTTCCCAGCCTCTGTGCTGCAGGCTGCTCTATGAGGAGGTCAGTGTACCCTAGAAGGTTAGGATGAAGACCACAGACAGTGACCATGCTCATCTGAGGTCATCCAAGGGCATAATAAAAGAAGAACTCATCTGTTTGGGAAACCATGGATGAAGTTTTCACAGGAATAAGGCCCTCACAGACCTTCCTCTATCTTCACACTAAGTGATAAGTGATGTCTTTGGTTTGATTTTGACTAGTACAAATAAGCAGTCAGTAGGCTTATCAATGAAGCCTGTTTTCCTAACAGTTTGTATCCTGGAGCTGAGGTCCCGCTTGACTTAGATGCTTAAACAGAGTGCAAACTAGCTGCAAGGTCTCTGTTCATAGAGACACTGGTTGTCTATCACTGCTATCCCTCTGCCAAGCTAGACTGAAAGTGAGAAGTGGTCTGATAATGTTTGGGGTGGCAAAACAATAAGCATTAGCCTTGTTTTAAGGAAATCAACCTTAGAATAAACCATTTCAAGGCCAAGATACTCCTCTGAACGCAATTCTTCCCCTGGGGAGAAAAGGAAAGTGCAGAGAAGAGACAAATGCCAGTCATTTTATGTATTTCTGGAAGGTGTTTAGATACTTCAATGATAAGAACAAAATAAGAACTTCTGCAGAAGATACTAAGTATTTCCATTCTCTGCCTTCCTGGAAGATGGGAACAAGGAGCTAGGTATGGAGAGACCCAGCAGTGAGAATAAAAGGCAAATGCTTTCCCTGTTCCCAGCATGGAGAAAGGCGAGGGTGCAAGATCAGCAACGAGTCTCTCTTTCTTATGGACGAGCACAGCTTTAGTAGGAAAAATGACTAAAAATCTAGGACTGAAGAGGTACTAGGTCATTTTGCTGAAGAGTGGATCAGAGTAAGTTGTTCTGAAGAGCAAACCCAACACAGCAGCTTTGGAAAACTTAAAGGAAGGTAGAGAAATGAAGATGCTTTGGAAGATGGGGACTGGGGAAGATGTCTGTCCTGAGACTGGAGAAATTCCAACTGCCCGGAGAGAGGCAGGGTCTATGGCAGACCTGGGCACGCAGAAGATGAATCCAAAATTCTTTCCTATTAAGAGCCAGGTGAGCTGCTACTCGTGCTGTGCCTCAGCTCTTTGTCTCCAAAATGGGAGTAGTGATGCTCCCATGGTATCCTGAAACAAATGTTGGTAAAATACTTTGCATGAAGGCAGTTTCAGCAGAAGGACTGACAAGTTACACATTCCTGTACACAGAAATGAAGCGGAGTACAAACCTCACCGAGAACCTTGATGCCCAAGGTTGATCTTGCACAAGATGAGATTCAATGCTATCTGACAGTTGGGGTGTTAACCAGAGCTTACCATACAGTATCTTAAATTTCGTTTAAGTGAATCATGAGATAGATGGGCAGTGTTTCCTTGCATGCAGGTTGTACTAACTGAAGTTCTTCTGAGTTTGGAAGTTGCTTTTTTTTTTTTTTTAAATATACTTTGTGCTGCAACATGCAAAGAGAATTTGCTCTGCCCTCTGATGTTTATTTTAATTTTGCATGCTTTCATAGCTTATGGGATGAAATGATAAATTGAGAAAATATTTGTTTCTACAAAAGCCAAGTAAATATTACTGCAGGCAGCCTGACAAACATAGCGTCAATGCCAAAGCCAGTTTTTCTACGTATTGTGCCATGTACGTGTTCAGTTTTACCTGCCTAAAGGGTAATAGGAAATTCAGTCAATATGCTGCCTTAATCACTTTTCTTTCTCCGAGCATGGACTAACCATTGCATTGCATTGCAGATTGTAGAATGTCATCCAAAAGGGAGGTTGAAATCATCAAATACATTTCATTTAGCACTGCCAACTGAATCTAGACAAATTGAAAAATGACTTGTCCACTACAGTTTGAGGCATACAACAGAAAATAACTCTGAAATAGCAGCTTATGTTCACTGGCAAAAGATTTATTTCTGATCTCAGAGCTTGAGTTGCCGAAATAAATAGAACCACCTGTAAGCCATTACCTACCATTCTCCTCCACCCCCATATGAAAAAACATATACAGAAACTGCCTGAAGTGAAGTTGGTCTAGTAAATGATCAGGAAAATGGAATTTTTCTCTCAATAAGCAGCAAATGAAGAGGAGCTGCTGCATCTGAAATGATACTGCATCGTTTACCTGGAAGGTCCCAGCTTTTGATGAAAGGCCTGTGACTCTGGAATTTCTTTCCTGCTGTGGTGGGACATGAATCACTGACTTCATATTGAAGGATATTTTTCTTTTTCTTTTGTTTGCTTGTTTGTTTGTTTTTTACAGGGAGATAAGCTGACTTATCATACAAATAATTTGAAATTGTTCTGTACCGATAAGCATTGACAGGCAGAAGGGAAAAGAACCTCATTTTATTTTATTTTATTTTATTTTATTTTATTTTATTTTATTTTATTTTATTTTATTTTATTTTATTCATCTTTTTGTTTGTCTGATTTATAGCTTTTTATTTATTATCAATTTTAGTGTTGTGAGATGATATATTTGATGGAAATCCAGAGAAAATGCACATTAGAAACACCCATGGTTATATAGTCATTTGGGGTCATGATTTTGTTACCAGCAATGCTCAGTATGGTCTCCATCCACAGACAATGCCATAGTTCCCTGCTTCCGGTGTCCAAGTTCTCTTAGACAAAAACATCACCCTGTACATCTTGCCCATAGAGAGTTTCTTTGATTCCACTAGGACTTTAGCCTGTTTTCGTAAGGAAATATATGTCTGTGTGGTCATGTTCTCTTTCTCTCTCCTCTTTTCTCTCAATAACTCCTGAGCCTGTTGCCTGAGTTAAAATAGCTCATAAACAGGTTGGAGGTCTCAAAGATCAGTGGTGTCCATGGATTCTTTGAAAGCTGGTGGGTGCATAATGTTTGGAGGTCCCTCTTAGACTTTCCACCAGGGGAAAAGCACAGAGATCTCAGATGTTATCCATTGCTTGCCAGCTCCTTGTCAACGAAGCAGTGAGTATGTCTTGCCAAGCCAAATAGCCCTCATTTCATTTTGGACTAACCATGTTTTGTCCTGCCAAATAGGAAAGTCACTGGAGGCAAAGGGAAGAGAAGAAGTTACCAAAGGAAGCAAAATGTTTAGCATACAAAGGATTTGTATCTGTGGGAAATTCTGTTTCATTGATATTGCAGCACACTAAGCTACTTTGGGGGTATTTTTTTGCTTTTCTCCTTTTTTTTTTTTTCTCTCAGTCACCCAGGTGTCAGCTGGTCCTTGGAAGATGTGATTACAGAGAGAAAACATTTCAGTACCTAAATAAAGTGGAAAACACAGAATCACAGAATCACAGAATGGTTAAGGTTGGAAGGGACCTCTAGAGACCATCCAGTCCAACCCCCCTGCTCCAGCAGGGACACCCAGAGCACGGGGCACAGGGCGGCATCCAGGCGGGTTTGGAAGATCTCCAGAGAAGGAGACTGCACAGCCTCTCTGGGCAGCTTGTGCCAGGGCTCTGGCACCTCACAGGAAAGAGGTTCTTCCTGCCATGGAGATTAAACTTCCTGTGTTTCAACTTGCACCCATTACCCCTTGTCCTGTCTCTGGCCATCACCAAGAAGAGTTTGGCCCCATCCTCCCTACATTCACCCCTCAGGTACTTGTACATGTTGATCAGATCCCCTCTCAGTGTTCTCTTCTCTAGGCTAAACAGGCCCAGTTCACTTAGCCTTTCCTCATGCGATAGATGCTCCAGTCCTTTAAGCATCTTGGTGCTCTATGCTGGACTCTCTCTAGAAGCTCCATGTCCCTCTTTTTCTGGAGAACCCAAAACTGCACACAATACTCCAGGGATGGCCTCATCAGAGCTGAGCAGAGGGGCAGGATCCCCTCCCTCCACCTGCTGGCAACTCTCCTCCTGATGCAGCCAGGATCCCATTGGCCTTCTTGGCCACAAGGGCACATTGCTGCCTCATGGTTAACTTGCTGTTAGCCAGGACTCCCAAAGCCCTCTCTGGGGAGCTGCTTTCCAGCAGGTCAACCCCTAATCTGTACTGGTTCCTGGGGTTATTCCTCCCCAGGTGCAGGACCCTGCCCTTGTCCTTGTTGAACTTCATGAGGTTCCTGCCAACCATGAGTTTCTGCCCAACTTTCCATCCTTTCTAAGTCCCTCTGAATGGCAGCACAGCCCTCTGGAGTGTTGGCCACTCCACCGAGTGATTTTCCACTCCAGATTTTTATTATCTGCAGACTTGCTGAGGGTGCACTCTGTGCCCTCGTCCAAGTCATTGATGAACAAGTTGAACAGGACCGGGCCCAGTACTGACCCCTGTGGGACTCCACTGGCCACTGGCCTCCAACTAGACTCGGCCCCATTTATTACCATCCTCTGGGTTCTGCCATCCTGTCCACTCGTCCAGTCTGCACTTCTGGAGTTTTCCTATGAGGATGTTATGGGAAATTGTGTCGAAAGCCTTGTTGAAGTCAAGGTAGGTAACATCCTTGGCTCTCCCATCATCCATTCTTCCAGTCAACTCATTGCAGAAGTCTATCAGGTTTGTCAAACACGACTTTCCCTTGGTGAATCCATGCTGACTACTCCTGATCGCCTTCTTTACCTCCACATACCCAGAGATGGTCTCCAGGATGAGCTGCTCCATCACCTTTCCAGGGATGGAGGTGAGGCTGACCAGTCTGTAGTTTACTGGATCCTCCCTCTTGCCCTTTTTGAAGCCTGGAGTGATGTTGGTTTTTACCAGTCCCCAGGCACTTCCCCCACCCTCCATGACCTCTCAAAAATGATGGAGAGCGGCCGAGCAATAACCCTCGCCAATTCCCACAGCACGCCTGGGTGCATCCTATCTGGGCCCATAGATTTATGGGTGTCCAGTTTGCCTACATAATCCCTAACACAATCCTCCTCGAGCAGGGGAAAGCCTTCCTCTCTCCTGGTTCTCTATCTTGTGTCTGGGCTCTGTAGTTCATAGCGGACCAGCTTTAGCAGTAGAGAGAGAAGCAAAGAAGGCATTTAGGAACTCTGCCTTCTCTGCATCCTCTGCCTCAAGGGTTGCAATCCTCCTTGTCCAGCTTCCTCCTCACAGAATCGTGGATTCCAGCATCCCATGGTCACTGCAGCCAAGGGTGTGCCCAACCCTCACATTTCCCACTAGACCATCCCTGTTAGTATCAGGTCTAGCAGCGCCCCTCCCCTTGTTGGCTCATCAACCACCTGCAACAAGAAGTTGTCTGCAGCGTCCTGCAGGAACCTCCTGGACTGCCTCTTCCTAGCTGTGTGATTACCCCAGCAGACATCAGGGTGGCTGAAGTCCCCCATAAGGACCAGGCCCTGGGATCGTGAGGCTTCTTGCAGCTGCCTGGAGAAGGCCTCATCCACACCCTCTCCCTGGTCAGGAGGCCTGTAATAGACCCCCTTGACCATGTTGCCCTTTTTGGCCTGCCCTTTGCTCCTCACCCACAGGCTCTCGACTCGCGCTTCGTCCTCCCCTACGCTGAGCTCCACACATTCCAGTTGCTCTCTCACATAAAGAGCAATTCCGCCACCTCACCTTCCTGGTCTATCCTTCCTGGAAAGCCTAAAGCCATCCATGGCCACATTCCAGTCATGAGAGCTGTCCCACCACGTCTCAGTAGCTGTGGTGAGATCACGGCCCAGCAACCCACGCACGTCTCCAGTTCCCCTTGTTTATTGCTGCGTGCGTTTACATAGAGGCATTGGAGTTGGTATCCCAATGTGCCTCCCATTCTAGCTGGGGCAGCGGCACCTGGACTCTGTGGGCCTTCCGAAGTTCTCTTATTTTCCCATTTAGCCTCTTGAGCCTTAGGGCGCCCTTCACAGGCTCTGGAGTTAGGCTGCTGTGAGTGCCATGACAGGCCATCACCCACCCCATAACCTGCTTCCCTGATGACACCCACCTCCCCCCCGAATCTAGTTTAAAGGCCTCTCAATGAGCTGGGCTAGCTCATGCCCCAGGGCTCTCTTCCCCCTTCGAGAAAGGTGGATCCTGTTAGATGCCATCATGCCTGGTGCCATGTACGGCTTCTTGCTGCAGAAGAAACCAAAGCTGTGGCGATGACACCAGCCACGGAGCCATGTGCTGATGGACTGTATCCTCCTATTTCTTTCTATATTGTTGCCAGCACTGGGAAGAATGGAAGAGAACGTGACCTGTGTGCCTGAGTTCCTGATTGTCTGCCCCAATTCCCTAAAGTCCCTTTTGATGGCCCTCAGGCTACACGTTGCCACTTCTTCTCCCCCCACATGTAGTACCATCAATGGATAACAGTCTATGGGTCTAACCAGGGTGGGAAGTTTCCTGGTAGCATCCTTAAGCTGGGCCCCAGGAAGGCAGCAGACACCCTGCAGGATCTCACTCTGTGCTTAAAGTGCACATAAAAACATTATTTCCACATCTACACCAGCCATTGGAAGAAGAATGCAGATATGTTAGCCTGTACGGGGACTCCCTGCCCAGAACTAGAAGAATAAACCACAGCAGGGGATGTCAGCAGTGCGCAGCATCTGAAAGCTGCTTTGTTACACACCAGGGAACAGTTTGCATGATTTGAATGCTATATGCCTTCTCATTTACAGAAAGCACTAAGGGGGTGGTATGAAAAACAAGGCGTTCCCTGTTACCTCTCTGCTGACATCCCTAACTCTCAACCGCTTGACAGATAACTGGATTCTGTCAGATGTTTGTTGCTACACTCTTTTAATTTGGGCTGGTTTATTACCCTTATCGACCTTGGTATTGGTGTGACCCACCAACAAGTTGCACAAAGGCTTTCTAAGAGTATTTTCCAAGATCACAGGTCCCGTATTCCCCATAGTCCTCATAGTTCCTGACATTCAAAGTGGATGGCTGGGTTCAGCATTATATCAGATCTCTCCTAAAGACGATTAGTGTTTATGACACCACGGTATAGGTGCCTCATTTTGATTTATTTCTCTATTCTCTCTTCTTTTCATTAGACTAGAACAAAATAAGAAAGGCCCAAAGTGGTCTCAGCAGCAGGACCTCAGCATGCATCTCTTCTGTCATCTCTCAGAAATCGACGGTAGACATGATAGTAAAGGGGCTGAACCAGATGGTCTCCAGCGGTCCCTTCCAAACCCAGCTGCTCCATGATTATGTGAAATTCAGGTATCACAGTCATTTGACTGTTCACCACTGATTCCACCAACAATTTTAAAACCAGCTCCTTAACTGTGGTATATACTGAAATAGCCTGTGTACTCTTCCAGCTATTTCAAATACCTTAATGATAATCTGCTTGGAGGTAGCAAAGGAAACCCCAATTCAGCTAATATTCTGAAGACATTGGACTAGGCTGATCCTGTCCCCTTTCAGTGCTGTTCAAACTGTATGACTAATCACTTAGCCCTGTTCTTATCTCAGAAAAATCAAAATGAATTTCAGGGTGGTGTCAGAAAATCTTGGTGCTTTTAGCAGCTCGACTGGACACTTAGCCTCACTGAACTGCCTATAAGCCCTGGAGACTACCGATTATAGACGAAATGAACCATTGAAGCAAGGGTGCTTATCTAGATGTGTTTATTTACTCAGGCATATTATGAATCATTGGAAGGAAAAGCACACAGATAATGTGCTCCCGGTTGTATTCCTGACACAGTCGTATCAAGCCAATATCAAAACCAAAGAGAAGGTGCAGACTGAGATCCCTGTTTGCTTAAGTGAGAGCAGATTGATCCCTACTGACATGAAGTCAGTATGTGAATTTTACAGATACAGGAGAATAAATTGATCTCAGTTATTTCTCACCAGTTTTGCTCCAACCCCAAAATGTTTTAATTATTTAAGTGACAAGCAATCAAATGTTGCACATCAGACACAGCTATTCCAAGAGATAATTAGAAACACAGAGGAGCAAACAACATGCCACATAAAAGATCATCACAGTGTGAGCTGAAAGATAACGTTAGTAACAGAAGTGTTTCTTTGCTGGATGACTCACAGAAGGAAGCAGGGCCTGACGCTGCTGAAAAAGGAGCCTGCTCCATGGGAACATGAGCGAAGGTCAAGGATCAACTGTGTACCACTGACTTTTGTTTGACGTTAATAATCTTAAGGAAATAGATGGAAGGAGAGCAAATGTCAGCTCCAGTAATGACTATGTAACTCTGGGACTGTATGGAAAAGTGATAGCCCAGCTCAAATGCTGCTGATGGAAATAATGGGAAGAGGCGAACCGAGAATTTAAGCCTTGCTTTAATGTATTCTTTTGAGTTTCACTATAAATTCCAATTCATCAAAGGGACAGTTAACTCCCTTTGATATTTAACTCTGTCTCTCTCTAGTATATAAATAGCATATATTTTTTGACTGTTGTATTTCATCTGTGCAACCCAAAAAGCTTTCCAAAGCTGTGCAGTAAAAATCATCTCAGTTAATGATGCTATCATTTACTGAATTAAAAAATATATATGTAATAGGTTTTAAATTAATAATAAATTGTCATATTACAATATTTAATACCAAGAAAAAGCATGTTTCAATAAAGTAGCATTATATTTGAATATGTTTAATCACTGTGTAAATTGCTATATTTTATACACATCACTCAGATCCTTACACATATTTTTTCCTTATTTTTACAGTATCTTTTTCAATAACAGATTGTCTAAGCCTTGTTCCTTCTGCTTCTTACCAAAATAGAAGCATATTTAATTTTGTATCTGCACCAAATTGTGGCACATCTGGCAATGTACAAACATCCTACAACCTGCTCTACATTTGTGGCGGTGCTACTTCCCTCCAAAAGTGGAATGTCAACTTTGTAAATACAGAGGCCATGTTGCATTCCATCTGGAAATCAGATTCTTAGTGGAAAAGAAGGTGGCATGTCATTACGTTGCTGGTTATTTTGAATGTGGGCATGCTTGTTTTTAAATATAGGTTTGTTTGCTTTGCAGTAGTCTTAGTGAAGTCTTTTCTTGTCCTGACACAAACCTTGATGAAGCAAAATTTCGTTTAACTTCGGATGCACAAATTAAAGACCTGGAAACAAGCACAAGGCATCGCCCAGCTTGCTTCCTCCCTACCAAAGAGTGCCATTTGCTCAGGCAGTCTGTTCCTGGGCTTCCCTGTCCTTATTGTTGGGAAAATTTCTTGATATCCACTCTGTCTACTGACACTTCTTCCTCAAGAAAACTCCATGGCTGCTTTTCTTGCTTGTTGCAGCAAACAGGAAAGTCGAGGTCAGGAAGTCTCCAAAATGAAGATGTTTGGGGGTTGGAGTATAGTTGGGGAAAGCATTTTTTATATACTTGTCCTGTTTCATTACTCTGCTAGGTGCCTATTTCAGAAGTCAGAAATTTAGCCCCAGGAAATAAAACTTTGGCTTGATGTAGTACAGCAGTTCTTAGGACACAAACACAAATTATTGCATCTCCTTTGCAACAGCCTTCCTATCCTTGAGGAGTGCTATAAATGCTCCTCTCCTCTTCAGTTTGGCTTTTTATTATTTTGTGTTTTTACAGTGTCCCCCTCGTCCAATTCTTCCTCACAACAATTCTAGACACTGCAAATTCTCTGAAATTTGAGAACTGCATCAGTGTATTTCCTGGTTTCAGATACTGAAGCCATAATGCTGACTCCTAAGAGTAGTACAAGAAACTAGGGAAAGTTGATTAGATGATTAAGATCAGTACCACTTTGAATGTTCATTTCAACCATAATATTTTTAAGAAGAACCGTAGGAAAATGCATGTCTTTTCTATCAACAAGTATAAAACTATGCTCCCGCCCTATGCCAGTGTTCCAAGATACACAAAGGAATGCAATAAGTATATTTGTGACTCTGGGGAGGAGAGGCTGCAGTAGTAGTTGGGGGAGGAATACATAAAGAATGGTAGGTTTGGCTGTTGGAGGGGAAAGAAGATTTCTAGATTTCTCCTAGAATCTGTCTGCTTGTGTTTTTGAGAGTTTTATAAATTTTGCAAATGTTGGACTAACACAAAAGTTCCCTTTGTATTCCTTGTTCTAAGGAAAGCTGAATATTATAGATTTCTGGGATAAACATGATTCTACCTAAGATGTTAATGTCCCAGACCCAACAATCTGAATGTCTGTAAGAATAAGGTTAAGCAGACAGCCCAGTTTTGTGTTCCAGTCATGTAGAAAACATAAGGCTGGGTTTCCAGTCATTTGAGTTTTGGATCTGTGAGAAAGAAGACTTTTCTCTAATAGAAGGAAAGACCCTAAAAAATGGTGCAAAGATGAGATCCATGCCAGGTTAACAGGTAATTGCAGTGACACAGGGCCATATGTTCACTTATATCCTGTTGATAGTGTCATAGAGTTCATAGTTCAATCTATCGACCTGATAGAAAAGTTTTGTATGATGATGATGTTGATATGCTTCCTATTATTTTTTCAAACATTTTGACAGTTAATGGTGTCTCATTTTTACTTTTATGTTTAAGCTCAGAGACAAACCTCTATACACTCCTTTTCACTTTTTCTATAATCTCTGTTATATGAATTGTCTTTTCTTTTAAAATGAACAAAAGCTCTATGTTCTTCAAAATAAACTTAACAAAGGTATGAGAATAACTTTTAGTTTTAACTCATATTCTTTTTCTTATACTTCTGAGAACTTCTTAGAAGATCTGAAAATGCTTTTAAATATTTGTGTAAAAAGCAGAGTTCTTATTATCTGTATCTACTGTTGTATGGCATGGGAAATCCTTGAAAATGTAATGAAACATAACGCATAAAACCTCAGAGCTGCTGTAAGCCATCATCTAATTAAATGAGCAGATTCATAATGGCAGGACACCATTAAAAAGCCAGCCAGAAAACTTTTCAGTACTCTTATTCTGAATCTCTTTCTGTTATTTTAGGTGTTCAGTTGGGGAGTAATGGAAGTGAACTGAATAATGAATACAGTTAATATAGTCTCAAGGAACTTTCCTTCCAAGATTTCTTCCTGTTGAGCTGAAATGAAGGTCAAATCACTTCAACATAGAAGGAAGCATCAAGATTATCTTTTTTAGACATTTTATTGAGTACAATTTAATGGTGACAAGACCATTATAATGGATAAGAAGAGGGATATCTTAAAGCTTCATTTTGCTTACAGAAAAGTGATGGTATAATGTATGTCAGTTACCTGTGAAAATGACAAGGAAAGAATCACTTTGTGGATTCTAGGTGATGAGGCGAATGGCTCAAATCAGAAGTAGAGATAACTGTTTTTTCTCCAGTAAGTTTATCCCACTGCAGAACAAAGCTCATCTTCATTCTTCAAAAGATCCATTTACTCTTTTAATTGTGGGATCGTGGCTTCGTTGAACCAATGCCTAATTTCCATATGTCTTGATCCTGGAGCGAAGTCCTGCCCTGTGCTGGGCACTTTGTTTCGTAGTACTGCACATGTATCACAGCATGATGCGAATCAGCTGATCAGCTGAGCTAGGATGCTTGCACCACCAGGATGGTCAATGTACAGACAGACAAAAGAGATGCATGTATACATGTTAGTCATATATGTATGCATAACCATTACAACTAATAGTTAGAACTACAGATGAACAGGGTAAAGGCTAAAGAAGACTACTTTCTTCCTCCTTCATGTTTTCTCCTGTTCCTTCAGCTGGGTGGAAAACACTGAGTTCACAGGGAGAAGGAGCAGAAAGAGGATCAGTACATGCAGCACTGAGGTGGGAAGTGCAGGGAATGGATAGGAGGAGAGGAAGGCTTAATTTACAACCTGCGAGAACATTTAACTGACATCATGCAAATTTGGGGTGGAAAATTCACATGAATGGATGTAACGCTGTCCCTACACATCTTCTTTTAATGCCAGAGAGCCTTTGATATGATCAAGAATGAAGGAGAGCTACACCTATGGTGTCTGTGCAGCTTTGAACACTGCAGGAGATGTGCAGCAGAGCTGGAGGCACTTGTGTGAGCTGTGCTCTACCAACCCACAATATCTTCAGCTGGGGAATATCTTTGTGTTGTTCAGGCAACTGAAGTCACACTTGCCTCAGATTAAATCCAGGTTAAGGTTATACACATTCATTTATAGCATACAAAAGGACAACATAGGTATAGATTAATGAATGAAGAAGTGAAAGAGGCTTTATGCTTAACCTGCTTTCAGTAAGGCTCTACCAGGCATCCCTTCGTCTTGATTAAAAGACCAGCAGTTTCCTTTGTTATGAGGTAGCAGCCATAGCTACAAACCCTTTCTGCTATTGGTGGTGTTCTGGTGGTGTATTGGTGCTATTATAGCCCACCCCTTGCTTTTATGTTTCTAGGAATCCAAAACAGTTTAATCTTTCACAACACTAACTTCCTTTATACAGCCTGCCCACACTCTGAATTAGAATAAAGGTTGTTTTCCTCCATAGGTAAGTAAATATCCTCTTCATTACTAGGAGTCTAGATTACTGGGAGTCATCTCCTACTTAAATACTTAGGAAGCAACTTTTGCTTTGATGAAATATGAAAGTCTTCATTCTTTGGAGGCTACATAACAATGTTCAATAGTGAATATATATTTCACTGGACTTTCCATCCTGTGTTAAGCTTTGTCTTAGAATATAGAGCAGCAATACTGCTAAATATACCACCTGAATATAGTTTATTTATGGTTATTGACATAGCTGAAATGGGCCTAGGATGACTGATCTTCAGCTTTGTTGTCTTAGATGTATGATAGTGCTGAAAAATTAATCCAAGAGGGCATAAGTTCAGTTAGGATAGGATAGGTAAGGAAAATATGGAAATATCTTTTCTTGTATGGTATGTACATAATTGCCTACCGTGGGAATATATATGTGTTTTGAGGTCCTTTCTGACATGCAGAAGGACCTCAAGTTGAAAGTTTCTGCTTAAAGAAGAAGAGAGACAAAGTGAGTGGCCTGGATAGTTCAGAAAGCCTTGGTAATTTAGGTGATGGCTTTTCAACGTAGAGATCGGGAGGGTGGAAAGAGTCTCTTCTAAATACTTTTGTAACTAAGAACCTGTTGAGAATGTGAACGCGGATGCCAGGAGGAAGTAGACAATAAGTAGAAGAATTCACTATTTCTAAGAAGAAAAGAAAGTAAGGAAGAAAAGAACAAATTAAAGACAATTGCTGTCTTCTTCAGGAAAGAAGACTTTCCTCAGGAAAGAAGACTGCAATAGATAAAATCCTATAGGAGCAGTTCTAATGGAAATGCTCTTCCAGGAAACATGAAGTTCTTTAGTGAAATTATGTTAAGGACACAGTCTCTCCTCTCTGTTGTCTCCAGTACTAGCATACTCACTGCTAGGAGAGTCCAGGGGCAAGCCTAACCCACAAAGCGTGGTCATAGTTTCATTGGCATGAATTATCCGTCAAGCATTAGTTTTGTCAGCATGTCTTCACTGACACCATTGTTTCCACAAAACACAATCAAGTTTATGAGGTTTTTTGACTTCCCTTTTACACACTGACAAAAACAAGTAATATATTACTTTCCTTTCTCAAATGATCTTGTACTTTGTGCCTGATACGCACTCACATCTGTATGTTCACATTCCATCCTTATCATATGGGCACTGTGCAAGCCTTGGATTTTTTTTTTTTCCTTTACTCACTTTTTTAGCAAATGTCCATCTTTACTACTCTCTTGACCTTGTTAGCATATTTACCTCTAAGTGGTTTGTGCTCTGCTCAGGTTCTGGTGAAATTTATTTTGGTCAGTATTTTAAGGAAGACTTAATGTGAGTAAGTATGTAACTGTTATTCATTGCACTAGAGAAAACTAAATATTAAAACAAGGCAAGAAAAAAAATCATAAACACAATGAGGTTAAATCATAAGCCTTTCAGTGATCTTGTGTAGTTGGCATATCAAAAGTCCACAGAGCTGGATATCAGGTCACATGTCTAGGGAGCCACATACAAGAATAACACAAGTATGTAAGGAGAAAATTAGAAAGCCCATGCACAAAATGTCATATAGCTAGCAAGAGACATGAAAGGTAACAAGAATATATTCTAAAATTAGATTAATGGCGAGAGGATTATAAAAGAAAGAGTTGGTCTTCTTCTCAGAGGGAGGAAAAGCTATTTATAAATGATCTTGAGGAGACAGAAGTGTTTTGTGTCTTTTGCTTCAGGCTTCCCTGACAGGGCCAGTGAGAAAGGATAAGAATTCAGGTTAGAAGACGGAAAATCATCTGAGGGAATAAATCAGTAAGTTAATCTTTTTTTTTTTTTTTTTTTTTTTAATCTTTCTGACACTAGTAAAATCCCATAGGATATTTTGAAAACGAGATGAAGCAATCTCAGAGTGATTAGAGGCTTATCACTGAAAACTAGGGAGGATGGCTAAGGCTAAGAGCCTCTTTATCTTTACGGTGGGAAACAGGATGAATGGTAGACTTGTCAACCTGCCTGCCACTTTCTCCCCTCTTCAAGAACAAGAAGAAATAATCAAACTGTATGTAAACACTAGAAGATAACAAAGGTTAAGTAACAACTGTTATAGATTTGTCAAAGGCAAATAATGTTTAAAAGACTTTATTCTATTTATATGAACCTAATAAGTCACATGGACCGCAGGAAAGAAATACATATTGTAACTTCTGAAATGCTTTGACAGTGAGCACAAGTTCTTGAATTTCAGAAAAAAGCAGCTAGTAGGGGCGGAACTGATTGTAGGAGCATAACCTAGGAGCTGGCGTGAATTGCTCCACAGCCGGGGAGGAAATAGTTTATCATCCAAGTTATCAGTGAAAATACTGAGTCATACAGTACCTAGGTCAGGTGTCTATAAAAACAAAACTACTAAGAACCATAATAACTCAATTTTCAAATAGCAGAAAAATAGGAAGGGTTGTGATTATGCTAGAGGACATGAACAAATCTGAAAATGGTTATGACTGAGAAAATCATTCCCTCAAAATGAGATGCATGAGAAGGTCTTTGCCATGCTTATTCCTTGTTCCATGCTGACTGTCTCCTAGGAGAGCACTTTGAAGTAGCTCTCCACGCGGGGATGAGCATGTCAAGCTGGCTGGGGCACTCAGGTCTTCACCCAGGCCTTCTGCACAGCCCACAGAGGCAATAGCACTTCTGGCAGCCAACCTGTAGGTAACGCTTCGGAGGGAGGGAATCTTCTAGCGAAAATGGTCAAGGGAAGGCTGGAGCAGACAGGTCTCCCTGTGTGCGCTGTGTGGCTGGCATCATGCTGGGGCTGTTTCCTACCATCTCTGTAGCCTCTGTGTAGCAAGTGGATGTTTCAACACGCAAGGCTTACTGCCGAAACACTGGGGAACATACACGGCCGTGGAGAAAAGTGCTTGAATTAGACCAGCACCTACTGTCTTGAGGGAGAGGACTCTCCATTTGCATGTGCAGGTTTCTTCACTGAGGGAAAGGGCCAGATCATCTTAGCTAGAGAGCTGGTAGCAAAATGACGCCCATGAAAGTGTGGCTGACCAAGGAGCAGAGGACCTGATGTAAAAACAAACTGAGAGTGTAGGTAGATGCTCCCCAGATGGACTGTGCCAGTGCTAAGCCAGAGCTGCCAGGGAGGAAAGCTGGGGGCCAGTAGTCTTAACTTTCTGTTAGCTTATCTGTTAGCTACTAAATAATTATATAAACCAAAAATTTCCAAGCTTCTAAGTGTGATGAAAACTTTGAAAGATTTCGACCTTGAGTTGTCCTGAAGTGAATATTTTTTCTTAATATTAAGTTTCAACTATTGACCTAAAAAATCAGTCATTTAGACAACGCTGCTCTGCTCAGGGAGGATAAAGCTTATCACAGAATGAAACCAAATTTTTTGGGGGCTGCTTGCAGTAAGGAAAAGCCAATGTTAACCTCCCTGTTTTTCATTATAAATTCAGGAGCCATTTCTTTGACCTGTCCTCCTCTAGTACAAATGCAGACCATGTACTAATAAAAATAACAACAATAATAAATATGCAAAATATAAATAAGCAGATGAAAAACAAAGAGCTTGGTGAACTAGCAGCTAAAATGAAACAATATTTAGAATTCGTGCTTTTCTTCTGTTGTAATCATAAGAGAGCATGTAACTTATAACATGTTAGCCATCTCCCTTGCTCTCTAACATGTACAGCATAGCTAAAATCCTGTGCAGTAGGATATAGTAAATGTACATAATAAGGAACTGAGGTGCTGCTGGAACATGAGATTTAGTAAACTTGCAGAAGACTCAGGCACAGAGACCTAGACCTAAACCTAGACCTCTCTCGTTCCCATGCTCAGCCAGTGCAGTCCATTTAGGTCCAGACCGGGGCAGCCTGGGACCCGGCACCAGACTCTGAGGTGGCACGTGGGGACACAGCTGGGGTTTGGACTTCCTGTCCAAAGGGGCTACGAAAGAGCAGCACTCCACTTGCAGAAGTTCTTTCTATATACTTCATATATTTTGGTTAAAAATCCACACCTCTGCATAGGGTTTGTATTAAGGAAAATCTGTCATTCCAAAGGCCACCACTGATTTTGGTACTTACTGCACGGAACATGCTGATTAGTAGGGTGTTTCAGCAGAATTGTGGGTCTAAAGGCTTCATGCACGTTGCTTTACGAGAAACAGATTTTCCTTTATGCAAAAATGCTGTCAAGAGGCTTCCTAAACCCTGGGAGTTATATCTGTATTTGCAATTTCCCGGTTTTCTTTGTCCCAAACTCCTAAGGTCAAGATTTTATACCAAAGGACCAGTGGACCAAAGGACCTATTCCCGTAGGAGTATAAATGGCAGTTTCCAAAAATACACCTGGATGCTAAATATATCCTGCAAGCTGAAGGAAACCTGTCAAGATGCATTTAAAATGAATGCTAAGTTTTGAACAATAAAGCAAGCGGCCTACAGTACTTGACCCATGACTCAGTGCTAAATACTTCATTAGGATATATTAAAGCCGAATGCACAGCTTGCTGTCACCTTTTAGCAAGTTTGGGAGAGACTATTACTATGTATTTTTCTGAACTGGAAATTGTAGCTTCTCACTTGCCTCTCGCCAGTTATGCGTATAAGGCCATTGAAAAAAAAAAAAAGTATTTATTTGAGTCATTTTAAAATGTAATTACAAAAATGAAAAGGCTAACAGATTTCAAACCACTTCAGGCCTGTTAGAAACATATTGACTTTTTAAAGAAACATCTTGCTTTCACTGTAATTAATTTTAAAAGATTCATTTTTGTACTGACAGATCCTATTCTACAGCTGTCTCGGGAATCTTGAGTTCGACCTTAATAAACAACACAAGGTTTTCCTAATTTGAAGAGTAACTTGCTTTTTGTCTTCCCCACTGAAGTGCATTTGTTTATTTTTTGTTTGGTCAACAGTATTTGCAGATAGGGCATATGTCTTTTACATGCTGTGATTACCTTTACGTGGGCAAGAGGCTATAGCACTAGCAATTAAATATTTTCATGTTGTTAATTTAGACAAGCTAAAAATTGTTGTAAATTTCCTGTCTGCTTATAGAGGACAGGGCATATAGAAAGAGGACTTCCTGTATGGGAGAGAAATGGATTGCAACCAATATTTCTCAGATCACCTTTTACTCATTAATCTGACATTATGCAAACCAAGATGATGATAGTTTAAATTATGATCTGGTTTTGCAAAAGAGACCCCGGAGTCAAAGCCAAAGGGGGTGATGATCTTTCATTTACCTTCCATGCTATGTTTGTTAGGTGTTATACTGCCTTGTCATGATATCTGCTTTTAAGTTGTTCCGTAATCCATATCTCAGTTATATGGCAAATTCAACAGCTGGATGAAGGATTGTGCCATGCTGGAACACAGCACAATGTACAAATGTCGGTAACCCGCGTACACGTGCAAGATCTTTATTTTCATCATGAAGCTCTCTCCTATAATGATAAAGAAACCCCTCCTCAAGAGGTTCCTCAGAGGCTCCCTCTCAAGGAAAACAGACAGCAACACAGTATATTCCTAACAAAATGCATGTGATCTGCCTTGGAAATAGGGGTTAAGCAGGAGGTATCCCCACTGGAAGCAGTTGCAGACATAACCCATGATTTAATTTATTTGTCAGGCTGGTACAAACTGTTTGAAGGATCGTGAGTCAGGCTTTCTAGGCTTCCATTCCCAAGCAATTCTCTATGCTTTCTAGGGCCATTGTAGGACATTTTCATAGAGCTTTTGAATATTTTTTAAAGCACAAAATCCCTAGTAATAACAATATACAAAGCACTCTGCCCATTCACTACTACAGTGACAAGGATACAGGACATGGGGAGGAGAAGCACAGCAATATGCATCAGCAGAAAGGTGTTAAGCTGCGTTCAGCTGCCTCTTCAGTTTGCTTTTCAGGGAAAAATGTTTGACACTAAAGTTATTGATTGGGAAAAAGCAATTACGTGTAAAACCTGTCAGAGCTGCTTCCATATCTGAACCCTAATCCCACACAATTAAATTCCTAGGAACCGTGTGCTCTATTGAGGCAGTGGCTTGGAAAATGCATGTTGCATTGTGCCAGTGCTGGGAAAAAGCTGCTTTAGATACATGGGGAAACTGCTATACTTTTGCTGAAATAAACTTTTTTATTTTTTCAGTTTCAAGACATCATCAGACCCCCCAGACTTGTTAGTCCTACCAATAAAATACTTGCTTGGAAAATATTGCTGAGAGAGACCCTGGGTTTATTGCAAACAAAATAATAATAAGCAACAAAAACAATACAATTCATTTCCTGAACAAATGCCATATGTCTTTACAGACAGTAAAATTGTTGGCAAAATGAAATGCACATAAATATATACAAATGGCTGAGTGGAAAAGAAAGAGTGGTTTAATAAAGCAGAGGTTTGCTGAATTGAAGAAGCATTTATATTATTAAACTTTAGCAATGATAGGTTCTGTTGCTCTATTTATTCTTTGCTCAGCTAGGACATTACAAACTTGTGCTTTGGCTAACTAACCTGGAACATAAACACAGTATTTTGTAGGGTCTTTTTACCCCATGCTCAGTGTCTTTGGGTACCTCTTGGGGTTGGTAGACGTTGGGGATGATGGCGTAAGAACAGCAGTTACATCTGCCAGCAGTTTTTTCCACTTCCTTCTCTTGGATAAACTGAGCTGTTGCCTAGTCCTAAGGACAGCCACAGTGATCTGGCTAATGTAGTTACTAATGTGAGTTACTAAAGTCTTTTCTGAAGAATGCTCCCTGGGAGAAGGGAGATGTGTAGGGGTGCTGCGGTGTAACCAATACAGCACCCCGGATGCCATCCTGCCTTTGGCTCTTTCTGTGACCCCTATCACCAGGTAACAACTTTCAAAGGCAGGCATCATCAAAGGTATATCCATGGATGCTGAATGCTCTTGGTACCTGTGAAATTCATGGGGAGCTGAAAATATCCTCGAGCTTTTTCAAGACTGCCAGAGGACGAAAAGGCATTAGATACATTCTGCCATCAAATAAAGTATTTCTAAGTTTGCATTTCTAAGACCACATTTCTAAGATCATCATCATCACATTTCCAAGATCACATCTCCCATCTCAGCTTTTCTGTCTGCTTTATCTTGCAGTCATAACATAACTGTGTTTATGGCATTATAGACCACTTTTATTGAGGACCATTTTGCACCAGAGGGAAAAGTTTCTAAGTAAACACAGAGCAAGGAGGATTTTGCAAAACACGGCTTGAATCCCAATCTAGCTCCGAGTTAAAGATGTCTTTATTGTGAAAGCCTTTCTTTACCTCTCAGAGTTAATGAAGGGCATAGACTACCCAATTATGAAATGAATATAACAGCATTGGAGTGAGCATGCAGCCAACGTGCAGGTTTGCAGTGGAAAGGACTGCCCTTCCATCTAGCTTCATGGAGTCAAGATACCTCATTTCTTCTGCAATTCCTGCAGTGGTTAAATGCCACACTGTACAGAGCTATCTTGAACACTAATAGTAGTGGTGATGATAATAATAATAATAATAAATATTATATTACTGTGCTGGGGAGTAATTAGAGGCAGACCCAGGACCTGCACCAGAAAAGGACTATGCTATCATTTCTTAGTTGTTAGATCCATTTGCCTTTAGGTTATGACCAGTGTTTTTAATATTAACAAATCCTATTAAAATAATAAAAAAAGCCATAAGCCTTTGAAGGTCTGGATATAAATATTAAACGTGCCTGTGACACCGGACCCTAAATAATTGTACAAGATAAAGCCATTTCTAATGTATGAGAATAGCCACCAGCATCCGCTCTGTGATCCCAGATTTGCATTAATATCTTCTCATGCTCATTATGCCCATGAGTCTTGGAGGGTGTTTAGTCACGGTGAAAAATATTTTTATGCTGTTGCTCCTACCAACTAGGAATAACAAAGAAAAAAATCAAGGTAAGTGAGCAAGAGCAGGGGAACCAGATCCAAACCATTTTTGCCAGCTCTGGCAGACAGGTAAGTCGGGATAGGGGCTGCCCCTTGAGAAATGGCTCTGTTGGCAGCTGAGCCTCAGCTCCCAGGGTGGACTCGGCCACTTCCAGAGCTCCATATGTCTGGTCTCCTGCAGTTCCCGGGGGAAAGTCTCACTGCTCCAGCCCAGCTGTGTGCTTTTGATGGACTGCACCACTTGCAATTCATGGCTGTGTTTCCCAGAGGATGTGATATAGCCCCAAGACTGCGATATAGTTAAGAGATTAAAAGTTACAAGTGGCTGTGGGGTTCTAGGGCAAAGACGCATGTTGGCTGTGCAGCCAACAAGTGCTGCCCGTGGAGGAATAGCTGGCTGCCTGAGGATGGCAAAGCTCCTCATGGAAATGTCAGCGCTCGCAGCCAAAGCAATCCTGTACTTCCTATAAACCAGCACTTTCTAGGTTTGGAGGAAGTTATCAGCAGGTGGCATTTCAGCTTAGAGTAACAAACTATTTTTGCAACAGACCTTTTATAACGAGTGCAGCCAACAGTCTTGGTGGCAGCTAGGAAATATTGACAGGAATAGTTCAAAATGTCAGTACAAAAAGACGCAAATAACTCTACATTTCCATTTTGTGCATTAGCAACAACTAGGTACATCTGATTCAAGATCTGGCTTTAAATGTAGTGATAGCTTGGAGGCTGTATAGATATCTTTGCTCTTGGGACTCATACCATAGAATGTACACCCATGCTGGTGTACATTAAATTGCTCATTAGTCCATTTGATAGTTGATGGTGTGACATTGCACCTCACTTACGGAACCAGATCAAGGATCATCTTGATCATGGTTCATAGGAGGTCTAGGGGGGAATTGAAGAGTTGTCGTGGGTGCTTTTCTTTCAATTTCTCTCTTCTGCTTGTGCTGGAGGGTTCAGATTCCTACCTGTTTAATATCTCTGTGTTGCTGCAATAAGAGAGGGCAGTGGAGGAAAACTGCAGGATGTTGTGGGTACTCAAGTTTCCTCTCCTTTTTCATCACTTGACTTTCACTGTGCTCCTGATGTTCCCTAGACAAAATTGTAATGATGGAGCTGATAAAAAGAAATCCGGAGTAAGTGAAAGGACTGGTGATTGAATACAGTGGTGCAGACAGAACTACTCCCCTTCAGTCCTACCTTGCAGCATTAAGCACTCCCAGTCTTTAGTGCTGAGCATTTAGTTGCATCTCATCAGTTTTAGCTGGACGTGCATCTAGAGCTGGGAAATGATGGAAAAATTAAAGACTTAAGGGTATGTATAAAGGATCTCCAGTGAAACAGAAAACTTATTCTAGTCTAGAAAAACTTAATTGCGCTTGAAATGAAGTTTGGAAGTCCAGTCTACCCCTATCTTCCCCATGATAAGCATACCACTGTGCAGCTGAGCTTTTGCTGGAATCAACTCTTTAATCATCTTGACAAGATAATGGTTTTCCCAGTTTTAGGATTATGCATCATATGCCTTTCTTTCATGGCAAGCTCTGCTCTTGGCCTCTGCTGTCTCATTTGCAAGGGCAGGAATTGCTGCTACATGAGTCAGCTTCTTCCTCACTGAAGAGATGAGTGTGTCTCTCCCTCTCTGACTTTAGTTTTCATGTTTCCAGTAAAATAGAAATCTCTTCATGGCAGACTGAAACATAACTGTTTCCTACCCTAATTAAAAGCACTCACCCTGCACTGCAGGATTCCTCACAGCAGATCTCCCCAAGGCAAAGCAAGTCTCACAGCTGAGGAGTGTGATAAAGGTACCCCAAAGGCCATCCTCACTCATATGCTTTTTCCAGCTGATATTTTTTTTGGAAAATGCAAGAGGAGAGACTACTTTTATCTAGGATGTAAACCCAAAGGAATGGAAATCTTGGTCATTACTTTGGATGGTGATAGCTTGCATTGCTGTTGCAGCCTGTTTGTGCCCCTGAGGACAGACGGACGTGGCTGTTTAACATAGGAAGTGATGGGTTTGCCCATGGTGGGTCTTATGTCCTTTACTCTCCTTCTTTAACAGCTTCTGCAGAGAAAAATGGAAGGGCAATGCGGAAAAAGGTTCTCGGGAAACCTTTAAAAACTTCAAAGAAAACTTACTGAGAGCACTTCCAAAGAGTTTTGGAGCTCTATCTCTTAAGGTCAAGAATAAACAAAAAACTGTCTCTTGAATCTTTAAGATGTCAGTAAATAAATGATGTGGCTGTTGGAAATGTAAAGCATCTGATACCTTCTGCTGACTTCAGCTGGAGCACTGGGTGCTCAGCACTTCTGGAAATAAAATTGTTTGCTTGCCAAGCCTCAGAAGGAAAAGCTGAGAAGGCTGACTTCAAGTTCCTGCTCTTGCAAATATGAATATGAAACAGGATATAAAAATATGAACTGAATATGAATTGAAGCAGAATATGAAACTTAAATCAGTAGTGTTCCCTCAGGAGGATCATTATTTGGAAAAAAAAGAAAAAGCACACAGGAAAAACAAATTTGTAAACAATGTTGGAAAAGAAGAAGAATGAAACTTGCTTGACGTTATTATTTTCTGTCTTGGAGTTAGTCATCTCTGCCTTCACTTTATGATAGTTGTAGTAGTTTTGCATTTAAATAACTGCTTCCAGCCCTGGGGTCTGTCTTGAAAATGTAGGCAGTGTTAATGGCTTAACTGTTAATTAATGTGATAGCAGAATGGTTGTGGAAATGAGCAAAATGTCCGATGGCAGAGATAACCAAGCACAAAAACCTACTACTATCGCGCATTGAGGGACAAATATTGGAGGAGTGGGACTCCTCCATAGAGCTACGACAAACCCTTGTCCAAGTGCAGCCAGCACCGGGAGCACGTGGAGGATGGAGGGGCCCAAGAGCAAAAAATAAAATCCTTGAGAATTATGCGATTTTAATTTCAATTCCCAAGATTAGAAGCCCTTTTTTCAAGATTTGGTTACAGAAATGGCTTAAACTTTGGTAGCAACTTTTAGGCCAGAGGCATCTGTAGCTGGTAATATTTCATAGAGATTGTGGCTGGTTTTTGCCAGGTGTGGCACAGAAAGCATTAGCTCACTATATATATCTCTATATGACTCCTTCACAGTACAGGTGAGATTTTGAAAGATGCTGCTCAGCCCTTGGTTTCATGATTTATTTCAGTCAGGCAATATTCTCGAGAAATCAAAAGCAATAAGAAAGCAATGAGTAAGCAATGAGAAAATATAGAAATGGTGTCTTAGACCGCAAAAAGGGTCCAAAAATGTGTTTTATGGAGACTGACATTTTCAGAATGACTATTTTTTTCACCCATAATCCACTGGGCGATTAAATTCTTTGTCTGATATATCTGAAATATTATTTATTCGTTTTCCTTCCAATACGGTGTCTCAAAAATGGAGAGAAGCTGGAGAGGGCATAAAAGGAACATGGCAAAACATGACTGGTCTTAGATATCCTCAATCTCTGGGAGAGACACAAATTAATGACAGATTAAAGTACTGTGGTAGACAACATAAAAATAGAATCAGGGATGTTGGAGGCATTGATTCTTCAGTTCTGATTTGGAATGAAGTGTCAAAATTTGAGAACTTCCTATGATACTTTTTAAAAAATGTCTTCCTAAAACATATTTTTTGTCATTTCTTCAAAAGACTAATTTTCTCTTTTTTATTAACAATAATTTGAAAATTTTAATGTAAACATCCTGATAGAAAAATATTTATGTAGAAATTAATTTTCATAAGAGATTTAATAGCACTAATCTTCTATTACAGAATGCCATTCAGATTCATTCTATTATCAAATTTGCCTGGCAAAGCATTTCATCATGCAGGAGTGAAAGAAGCCTAAATGTAGTGTTCTGTTGAAAAAAAAGGTGGAAAAACAAGATTTTGAGAGATTTTGAGGCTGAACAAGATGGTGTGGTTATAGTGCAAAACAAAGGGAAATTAAAAACTACAGAAGGATGGCAGATAATGCAAATGGGATGATCTGTGATGCACTTGTGTAGAGTTTGATGTTTAATATATTGCAAAAACTTTGCAAAGGGAGGATTATATCTGTCCTCTATCTTATAGCTAAGGGATATGGAGTAGAATATAGAGAGTCTCTCTTACTTATCCTTCAAGCCAAGAGTAGAGCCCAGACTCTTCAGGCCGAAGTCAATGTGTATTTTTTCCTCTTGTGACACAACTTAAACTCTAGGATGCCTTTTCTCTTAGGACTGTCACAAGACATGAGACACGTGACGTTTTTCCTTAAACCAAGCTGTGTCCTGGGCTAATTTTACCGCAAACATGTTTAACAACATGTTGTAAAACTCGCAGCTGAACCAAAGATGATCTTTCAGAGCAAGGCTGCTTTGTGGTGCGTTTAAGGATGCAATGGGAGGACAAACTCTGTAGATGACAACAGTCCCCTAGTATTTGGATTCCAGTGTTTAATGAACGTTAGATTTTTTTGGAAAGTTTAATTCTCAGTCCTGCTTAGGCTTGTGTTTTCTTGCAAGTCTCCATACCAAGGGGAGCCCATCAATTTCCCTAGTTTCTCTGATGCCATGCTCTGAACTAATATGACATAAGGCACCTGGTCCAGAATTGCATCTTGTGAAGTAATGTTACCTCACTGCGAAAAACATTGTTGTATGTATCTGCCTTTTTTTTTTTTTTTCTTTTGGTCATCTATCCAGATTTATTCCTCTGGACTGAAAGCATTTTCCTGAAATGGGCCAATGCTTTTTGCAGTACATAGGTCAATAGACAGGCACCTCATGTTCCTGCCCCAGTCCCTTTAGGACCTCACAGATGACAGCTGTGACAGCCAGTGTGCCCAAGTGCAGGTGAAATCCCAAACATTTGTTTTTCTGCTTGCTAAAAAGGGAATTGAAGATGTTCCGCTTTTCATAACCTTTGACATCTGTCTGGAATGACTTCTGCTGAAGCTAGTTATGACAGTCCTGCTGGGGCATTGCTTGCATTTAAGCTTCTCACTTGCAAATCTGTTTTGGTTTTATTTCAGTGAACAAATTGTTTAGCAAAAGTTGTTCAGTAGCTTTACCATCCAACTAAACTTTGTTTTCATCTTATTTTCCTGTGCTGTGGGATTTCATATGATGCGTATTTTCATGGGATTAATAGCAATATGATGTGCTATATCCCTAATGTATCTCAACTCATTAAGTACCCTAATTCATTTTATAAGAATGTCTTTTGCTTTCAGTTCAGAAGTTATACCCATCTGAGTATCATCATTTATAGGCTGTTCTCGACCCCAGAGTGCAGAAGAATTCTCTTGCTATTTAAAATCCTACTCAAAAGTAATGGTGCTTATGCATACATGCTAATATCACTCTGGTAGATCAGTTTATGATGTGCCCACTGTATTAAGCAATCTAAATATTCAGCATCAGGCTGTCACTAATTATTTTTATATGTGTTGGTTACAATTACATTGGCCTCATTTCCAGTGTCTGTTTCGAAGCACAATATTAGTTCTTTTATTTCCTGTGCCACAAACCAATCTCACACTGAACATTGCTTTGTGGGTTTATTGTGATAATGTTTCTCAGGAGAGCTTTGTCATGTTGTAATATTTGCGCTTTTATTTTTTAGTGGTAGGAGTGGCACCATTTAGTAAAGTGAATGGCTTTGACTGCAAGTAGAAGAAATCAACACTTAGGCACATCCCACATGCATCCCAGGTGTCCCTATGGTGACCGTTGGTGATTGTTGCCTTGTTTACTGCTTAAGGACTTAGCCGCTCATACTTCGCTCCATCTGTAAGCCTGGGCATATGTTTTCAGCTAGATGCACTTCAGCACTCCTTCATGCTACACTTTTGTTCGGAAATCCCATTCCTCCTGCAATGATTCACTGGTCTGCAAAGTCCTGTCCCTTCCCAACAGGACCTTGTTACGTCCAACTTATTCTTAGTATCCGAAGTACTTTGAGTTCTCGGAGTCCATATGGTAACAAGGCTCAAATTATGCGTGTCCTTTAGCATGAGGCTCAGTCACATCTGGTGGTTTGTTCTGTTCAGCTCTGCAGATGTAGGTGTACTTGGAAATCAGTGGGAGGTCAGGGACCTGATTTTTTTTTCAATAATATTAAGTGCCTCATAGCCTCTCAAGATGCTAACATAACTTTTAAAATCTGTTCTCTAAAGGTGTAATTTCTTCTCACTGAAAAGAAAATATAGTTACTGCACACGGGAGGGTTTTTATCTGCATAGTTTTTCTTGGGTAGTTTTTAGGAAGACTTGAAAGAAAAGCAGTTGCCTTCTTGACTTCTCTGTCACTGGCTGTTTTGGACACTAGGCAATTCAGAGGACACTTGTTCCCTTTTTATTGTTTTTCAGAAGACCTACCTGGCTCTGGAGAAGCACAGAGGAGATGTGATGCAGTACAAGCCAGGCAGATGCTGAATGTGGTTCCTTCCATCCAGCACACTCTGTGTTGCTCTGCTTGATTTTTAACACTTGTTCTCAGAGAAATCTCAGCCCCGAAGGGGCCATTATTATATGATCTCTGCCCTCCATGCACAGAAAAGAGGCTTCACCGGGCTGCTCCTGCACCAAATCTGTGGCCTCTACTGCACTAGCAAATATCTTCTAGACAGATTCTCACTTCTGATTTAGGGATCTCTGCTGATGGGGAATTGTTGTATTCCTGGGTGTTTCCAGCAGCTAATTATTTTTGCCTAAAGATTTATGTGTTGTGTCTTGCCAGAGGCCATGTCGCTCTTTCCACAGAGGAAATTTGTGATGCTGAGGCCAGGAACAAGGTACCAGCTGAGACATGACTGATGGCTGGTCCTTGGCCCTTGTACTCAGCTGGTCCTTTCTGCTGCGCTCAGGAGAGTTTCTCTTGTGTCCCAGCCCGCTCCGTTCGTGGTACCTTTGCTGTCCCCTCGTAGGATGGCCTGGGTGGCAGCAGAGACTCAGCGGAGATGCCGTCCCCCTGCTTCTTCCCTTGTTCACCTCTGCCAGCGGACACATCTGCTGAGCATGGGAAGAGTGCACAGTTTGTTGTAGTGCAAAACTTTTAAACAGAATATCTTTAGGCTCTCATTAATACCCTGGTTTTGTAGCTAAGCTTAGAAGCATATTTATAATTTTCCGGTAGCCTGTAAAAAGTACTGAACACATGACTAAGCTAAGAGATGTATCAATGCCATGTGAGGCAATGATAACCTCTCTTTTCCCTTGGATAGACCCTCTCTTGTGCTGTGGGGAGCTGTTTGCTCCCATGCCTTCACACCTGGTAGTTTAGAAGAAGCCTAAGTGCTCCCCAGTGAGCTTTCCAAAACGCAGCTGCTCCTTCCCTCTCCCTGAAAAGTGACTTAGGTTCTTCATATCTTTCATTGGAACTGAAGTATTACAAGTCTGCATTGGAGTATCATTAGTCTACCAAGTGAATTCAGGTTATCAGAAGTGGGCTCTGTAGAGCATCCTTTCTTAACGAGATTGGGGCTAACGGCAAACTTTCACAGAAATACATCTTATGTTTGGCTAGTTCTTTCCATTTTTCCAGATTATTGATAAAGATGTTGAATAGTGTTAGCCTAGGAAGACAATTCTTGTGGGTGTCCACCAGAAATGTGTGGTTTCAGCTCTGTGACAGCAGCCAGCCTCATTGTGGCTCACTGCTGCTGCTGCTCATGTCCTGAATTGCTGAGAGAAGATGGTACTGTCTGAGAGTCTGGCTGATCTGGTTATGTTTTGGTCAGCAAGTGAGAATTAATGCCAGTTTGAGTGCTTTATCTACCCCTGCATGTCTGTTTCTACCTAGGAAACGTTGCCATCTCAGTAGGATGCTCCTGCCAAAGTAGAAGGTGGCAGCCAAAGGGCACACGTGTTCTGAAGTTTTAAAGTAGGTGAAAGAAAAACGAGTAGGGTGCTGCCCTCCTTACTCAAATCTTGGAGCAAAACGAGCAAGTGGCAGAGCAAAGCGATCCCAAACTACCCCTTAGCTGGAAATGGGCCAGTAGTCCTTTGCTTTCAAAGGCACAACTGTCAATTTTCAGAACTGGATTGCCCAATAACACAGTTTGTCCAAGCACGCGCTGGGACAGCACATTGCTGTGCACTCCGGAGCAGTTGCCTGGAGCTTTGCTTTTGCTTGGAGCTTTCTGATCTGAGGACTCACCAGACCCGTCCTCTGCTAACATCAGTGCGAGGCAACAAAAGCACAGCATGGTGTGTCGCTGATGGACCTGGCTGGGGAAAAGGGATGGTGGCTTTTTCAGTGCCACACAATGAGTCAGCCGCCCATGCCAGTGCGCATTTCCTAATTTAGATGCACCGTGCTGCTGTGCCTCTAGACATCCATCCCTGCTCCCAGCATCTCTAAATCTGCACCGGGGAGGCGTTTGCTTTATTGCCGGCTTTCCGGCGCACATCTGCGACGTGCTGAAGGTGACTGACAGCACTGCTGTGACACCAACAGGTCGGGAGGAGCTCTGCCACAAAAGGAAGCATTTCCACAGCGTGAGCAGGCGAGTAATAAGAATTGCTTTTGAAATATTCTTAACGCTGCTAAGCTCTCGAGCCTGGCCCACACATGGTGCTTGTATCATGAAGGTCTTCTCAAAAGCAGCTGGGAATCAAGGACTCTGAATGTGTCTCACCTTAATCAATACACCTAAAACTATACTCATGACCTATACTCACATTACTACTATATCCTGTGCGTTTTAGTAATAAGTCTTGATATTGTAGGTCACTCTTGCTAGCCATCGAAGCAGCAGATAATTATTTTCTTTTCAAATTGTAATCTGAATAATTTTCCACAAAGGATATAATGGGGCTCCTAAAAAAATTGCTTAATCACTGCTTGAAATATAACCATCACAGTGTTCAAAGGTCTAGCTTGTTTCCATCTCTGTCTGCTGTTTGATTGCTGCATTTTCATAAAGGTTCACAGTGAAGTTACAGGCTCTGGCAGAGCAAGACATGCAGGGGAAAAAGTCTTCTTTTATTATTATTATCAGTTATTTTTATTATCACATCTTCTAGCAGCACAGGCACAGAGCAGGTCCCTGCTGGGGAAGGCTTCGTGCAGGCAGAAGAGAAAGGCAATTCCTGCCCCGGGCAGCTGAAATATTAAGCCAAAAACACAGGAGGAGACCAAAGACTAGGTCTCAGTAACAACAAGCTCTATCTTCCTTCTGCAAGAGTGAAATCATGAAAATCAAGGATTATTGTCTGACAGGGGTTTCCATCCATACAGTGAACTGAGCAAGTAGGAAAACAGTGTTGCATAAAGACAGGAATTCCCCTTTGGATGTTCTTGGTTGCCGCCTCGCTGGGAAGTTCTTGGTGTTGCTCTCTGTCCCCCAACCAGCAACATTTCTTCTCTGTGAGAAATTTCTTGAAGGGGAAATGGAGGGGGCCTGAGGAGGGAAATCCCGGAGTCAAGAGAGCCTGTGGAGCCGGCTACTGGATCAGGTATCGCTGGTGCCTGGGCAACCCTGGCCTAGGGCTCAGGACTCACCTCCTGAGGAGTCATTCCTGGGCTCGGTCCTGCTCCTGACTGCGTCTTTTGAGTGTGAAGCCTCTGCAAAACATTTCTTCAATGATGTGAGTGCTCTGCACCCACAGCCAGCTTCTGTAGGGAAAAGGCTCCCAAAGGGCTGTTAAAATAATCAGCAGAAACAACTTCCCTGTTGTCTCTGAACTCCTGTGTTTCAGAATTTCTCTGAGTATTTTATTAATAAAGCCACGTCTACCTGTGGGGTAATGGTCAGGTCTAAAGGCAGCTCTTAGCCCTTTTGAACCAGTGCCGATGCTTATATAAGGGTGACTCATGTCCTGGGCAGCTAAAGCTCTCGGATATGATTTTCTCCTCAGTAGTAGCACATGCAGTCTGTGATCTGATGTTTGAGCTGAAACTGCTTATTTCATTCCCCAGGCACTCTGTGGTCATCTGGGAAAAGCCAGTAATGCAAATTTCTGTTTTGTGGTAAAAAAGGTGAAATGCTTCATTTAGTAATGTCTGTGTATTGCTTAAACATTTATCACCTTGCTCCTTCTTAGAACTAGTTCTCATCAATTTATTATGTGCCTTGCATTTTGCTACTTTGAGTAAATATTTTAGAGGTGACCTGGAAAGGTAAAGAACCAACTGGAAGCAACTTTGCAAGTTTGTGGCAGTGACCAAGTGCTTCTGCTTCTTGGTGCTTGGAAAATTACCCTAAAATCCTGATTCTTCTCTTCTGACAAGAGTTTCTGCCCCTGCCCATGGCCAGCACCCTTCTTCTCCACAGGGTCAGCCTGATGAAATGGGACAAGTATCACCTGGGTGCTACAGGGATGTTGGAGGATGACAGTGAAAGCTGCTTTGACTGTGTCCGCCTCCTCAGCCTCGCTTTGCCTGGGCATGCAGCCTCTTTGGGGCTCCAGCTGAGAAAGGGCTTCCCCATGGAGCCTGGAGGCAGCACATCCAATCTCCCCAGCATCCCAGCTCGTACTCAAAGGGCTTGGGGAGCACCACAGCCTCTCCATGTGCTCCCAGGTTCCTGCAGTGCCGGAGAGGCTGTAGCCAGAGCACTCAGAAAACCTCAGAGGAAGGATGGCCTCTGCCCTTCCTCAGTGACGGGTGCTCATCTGGCCCTATTCCCAAAATGCTGGCATCACTGGGACGTGGCGCTTTTCCATTGCTGATCCCCCCAACATGTTTCACACTGCACAAAATACCGGCTTTGAAGATTTAAGAGCAAGCAGGCTGCTAACCCCCACCGTGCAGGAGTTGTTTCTATACAGCATAAGTTTTATTTATAGATTAACATTAACATTTGCAAGAAGAATGACTTGGGCTCTGAGCTATTGCTTCCTATTAACCTGAAATTATTGAGTGTCTGGAATTCGTGAGGAAACCCAGTGAGCAGAAAGTATCTGAAAAATTTTCCTCTCCCTTCCTGGAAGCACAAAGAATGAGCAGCCTCCTCCCCTCAGAGGGCTGTGCAGTAACAACTAAATGTCAAATGCGAAAGCCAGGCAAGCATCTTGTGAAGGAGTCAGAAACATCAGCCATGCTCCAGCTCACAGGGATACAGAGCATCATATGCATTGTATATTATGCCTGTGGGATTCATATTTGCAATCAGCGATCAATTTTAGACCACTCAGAGGGACATCACAGTGCTGGATGCAGAGATGATCTCATCCAGAGCCAACGTGGCAGTCATAGGCTTTATTTTGGAGAGGTTTTGAGGTGATTGGGGTAGCAAGATATCTGCCCAGGTGATGGGGCTGGGGCCCCAGGACGATCAAGGACTGTGACCACTGCCTTGTCCTGCTGTCGTGGGGCTGTCCCCACTGAGGAACCTCTACCCCACTGGGATATGCCTAAAGCCCCGGGCAGGAACAAGGCAGCACAGATGGGCTGAGACGTGTTCCTGCCTTTCTGGGCTGGCAATGCAGGAGCTTCACTGGTCAGTTTTTAAGAGAAGTCTAATGTGGAGGTGTCAGAGCTACTCAAGGCGAAGCCCGGGCTGCCAGTGCATCTCCAGGACAGCCCTTGCACTTGCATGGAGGCCCTTCTGCTGGCTCAGAGCCTGGGCAGCCGGGCGGCACAACTCACACAAAACTCGTTCTCGTCATTTAACCTCCACCATCTGACGTGCAATATTTTTAGTGCCTCATTTCCAAGCATTCTTCCCCTTCATTCAGTCAAATCACAAATAATCACTTGCATTTATGTAGCAATGTTTAGACAGAAGTGGTCTGAAATGCTTTACAGATCCAAGTTGTCTGTTTACACTGCCTTTTATTTAATCCTGCTTACACTTTGGTTAAGGACTAACCAGTATCAATCAATTCTCTCTGCACTTATGAACCTTCACGGTCTGTGACTGACAACTTTAATAATCTTCTTTATAGAGCCTAAGCAACATCCAGACTAACACCTAAATGGTCCCCAGGAGCTGTAATTAAAATTAAGCCGCCCATCGGTTGCTTTGATTACAACAGGGCAGGCCAGCTTAACCTTCAATTTATGCTGACTTTGAAAGATGGCTCATACAGAGAACCTGTATGCCAGACATATATTTGAATTAATTATGCTGATTCATTTTATTTTACTTTCTGATTGGGTTTACTAGTGAAATCAAAATCTCATCCTTCGCAAGATCTCTTCCATGAGACATCCTGTCCTCTTTCCAGATAACTTGAACAGAGGAGCCGAAGGGACGGACTCGTGGAGCTGGTGGCCTGGGTGCTGAGTTATTGCTGGTTCCAAGCACACAAAACTCATCATTTCACTGCAAAGCTGATGGGCTGCAAATATGTCCTGAGCATTAGCAATCCTTGCAAACTACAGCCAAGCTTGGTCTACTGCTAAGAAGTCTTTCATTCTAGTTCTCAAAAATGGATCAGGTGTTTTGTTATTCCTTGCCCTCCAGCCTCCTAATCTGAGTCAACAATGGCTGAAAAACTCATCAGGATATACAGTTTCTTATGTGAGGATATTTTCTAACTGTTGGATTCCAGAATATACCTTCATACTGGGTGTTTTGCATAAATTAAGCTTAGTGTCTCTCATGTCACATAGTGTGAAAAGTTAGAACTGAATGGATATCATCCAGACTACATTTACTTCAAGCAAGTGTCAAAACAAAGATAAGAAATTTTCTCCCCCACACCAAACTTACCAAATCTACAGGTACAAGAAGAGTGGCATGGAGCATATTTGCTTGCCAGCCTCATTACATAATTTACCAGTGATTGTATTCTGAGTGGACTATTGCCAAAATGCCTGTAAAACTTCCTGAACTACATTTTCCATCACATATCACCATCTTCCTTTATACTGGCAAAGTGCATTGCAAGAAGACATTGGATCTCTCGAAAAAAAACCTTTTATAATATGCTACTTGCTTTGCTGCATCCCTGAAAGATCCAGCCTGTCTCTTACATGAGTATCTTATGATGCCTTGCAGACAAATCCTGCGGTGACCCTTTATTGGTATGGGTGGCATAAAATATGGCTGTGCTCTCTTGCTTCTTGCTCATGAACAAATGCGTAGGCTGAGAATAGAAAATACAGTTTAAGTAGAAACTACTGGTGTCTAGCATTAGCTCTGCTTTGCTGTCAGTGCTGCAAACCCCTGGAGCAGGCAGCTCGTGTGCCACACTTGATTCCTATAGCTCTGCAGCAATGAGACCTCCTGATCTGGCTAAATGGAAAAGGAGCAATCCTAAGCCCTGTTGGTATCTGCAAAGCAGGAAGGATTTGGTCTGGATCCCTTGGGAGGGTGAGCGCATTCTGGGAGCAGATTGCAGCTAGAGAGCACCAGCTCCCTGACACACAAGACTTTGCATGGAGTAATGACAAGGCCCTCCTTGCATGCAATTTTTAAAATTTCTCCTTAAAGATTAAAGGCACTGCTCTTGCCGGTTCTTAATGTGATAAGTTCAGCTGGTGCCATGTTGAACTAAAGCTGTCCTGATGGAGGAAGCCTTCCCATCTGCTGCCAGGTTTTCAATCTCATTTGAAGCTTTAGAGTCCAGCACTCAAACTGCTCCTTAAAATGTCTGCCATGAAATTGGCCAGGACACTGAGTGTCACAGTATTTAAAGAGTTTAAGCCTAAAAATGATTTTCTTTGACAAATTCTGGCACTGAACTCTACTAGTAAGTAATGGGGCTAGAATAGGAATAAGTCTCATTCCAAAAATGAAGAACAAAAATGCGCCACACATTTGGCTTGAGCTTATTCTGCACTAGTATCTCCAGTGTTTTTCCATTCTGTCTGGGTGTTCCAGGAAGGCCTTGTATACATTATTGGATCTTTACTTCTTCATTCCACCAGTTATTAAACTGTCAATCTTCATATTACTAGTGAAATCCTATTAAAATGTTTCAGATTATCTTTACAAATTGAATCTTCTCTAACATGTCTCATGTACTAAGAATTCTATTTTATTAATGCTGCAATATTTCAGTTCTAGAATTAAAGCCAAAAGGATAGGTGGTAATTAGTCCTTGAAATAATTTTATCTACACTGCTTTCATGCCATCTAATATTCAGTTAGTTAATGACTGAGCTCTTCCTGGTAACATTTCTGTCTCTGTATTGTTTCATGGGTGTTTGAAACAGGAGCTGGTTCAGCCTGGAAAGGGCTGGAGCAGGATTCTCCATGAGAGCTGCAATTTGCTTTTGGAAGATTTTTATAAAGACAAGGCCAAGGCAAGGAGCAGGCTTGCACCTTCATTTGTAGAGCCAGGGACACACGCTTGCCCTCACCGCATTATCCAGTCGCAGGAAACCTTCCAGTGCTACAACCCAGATGAAGTCCCTCCCCAGCAACTCCAACCATGACCTAGCTCCCAGCACAGCTCCTTGTGGAATCACCATGCTGAGACTCACTGAGCCTCAGGGACAGAGGTGGCAGAGGTGGCAGAGGTGATGGCAGTGATGGCGTGGCTGTGGTGGCGGCTGTGAGTGTAAGGAGACAGCAACTTTGGATTAGGACAGAGGCAGGAGATGGCAGTAGAGGGAAGATAGGAGAAGGAGAGCTCTGGGAGAGTCTTAGGCCAGTCAGGGAGGTTGTCACTGGGACTCAGACATGCCCTGTGCTCCGTGAAAGCAAGGGACCAGCCTGGGGATCGTCTTTAACTTAGCTGTGTACAGCCTCTCAAAGGCCCCTCTCAGCTACCAAGTACAAGCCTGTACCTTCTGGGACTGCCCTACCTGCATATATTGCCTGCAAATTCCTGTCCATTGTGGCTTGGGTCATCTCCCATTTCTAGGGAAACTTATCAGAAAGCTCCCTCAGTACTGGCTTGACCTCTTGAAACCCCAGCTGCTGAATCACATCTTCTTGGTGAGCAATGCAGAGAGTCAGAACCCACTATGAATGTGCACGGAGGAAGAGAAAGAACCACCACAGCATCACACCAGTTTGAGAAATGTGAACTATCCCCAAAAGGGAAGTATATTCCCCAGTAGAGTACTCGGCAGAAGAGTTCCCTTCCACAGACTCTTGGTGTTGCGTGAGATAGGCAGACACTAACCCCATTCTCTGCTCAAATCCCAGTCTTGTGTTGAATTCCTGGGAGTGGGAAACTGGCTTAATAGCTCCACAGATTGCTGGTTGGACTTCTGGAGGTGTCTGGTCCAGATTCGATCTAGAAGTCGGACTCAGTCCAGTCTAGCTGGATCCTGAGAGCCTCCAAGGATGGAGGCTGACCGTCTCTCCAGGCAACCTACTCCATTGCTGCACCACTGTCTTGGAAAATAATTCTTTTTTACTCCTAAAGGGATATTTGGAATCTAGGGCTCTGCAGCCTCTTGCAGCTTTTACTAGTTATCTCCAGGGAGAAAGTCCTCACTAGAGTTGACATGCTGGCCAGTGGGCTTGGAATGTCCTATGCCCACAGCAACGACTAGTGCCACTGGAGTTACCTTCGTGGATGGACTGAATAGTGAACCCCATCAGGGATGGACTGCTGAATCCATCTAAACTGCTGGTGTGAGGCACAGCTCTTACAGATGGTCAAGAACTACTGCCTTGTTGTTGTTGTCAGTAGAAGCTAAAGCTGCAGCTGTTATCATTAATTACCAGAATATCTCTCTTATGCAAGTAGGTTAAGTTTTAATTTACCTCCTGCTGTGTCAGTAAAATGTCAAGAATAAAAAATGCATTATGAAGCACCAAAGTGAGCCTAGATAAATGTGGGAGGTCAGTTAGTATTTCAGGTCCTTTTGGAACTTTTATCTCTCCTATTTATAGTTCAAAAGAATATGGCTGTTTTCAGATGATTTAGCTGTATACTATGTTGATGCTTCCTTCTTAGTGCTCTTAAAGCATTATCAGGGTACTGGAATCAACCACTAGAGAAGAGTTTATTAAGATTATTTTGTCCTGTTCTCAGCACTTATTGGAAGCTGGACCGGTCAGACTCACCCTGGCTGTGGAGCAGTTTTGCCCTGGGATGCCTTCACAAGAGTGCACTGTGTCAATCAGGCTTACCATTGTAGACTCCCTTTTGCTATTAAATTAATTATTTCTAACCATGCCATAACCTGGATTTATTTTTGGCCTGCAGTTTGTCTGCCTCTCTGTCCATATCCATACATATATATGTATTAAAAAAGGCTATTTTGACAAGGTTCAGACAGGCAGTTTCCAGTGTTTTCAGAACTAAACTGTTAGAATTAGAAGCAGCCCTAAGATTCACTGAACTATGGTAATTGTATCTGGATTTTAAAAAAGACTACTTGACTGTGGTCAGATCATCGCCTGCATAGTTCTCCTCTAAATCTCAACAAATTGAGGACAGTTCTTCAAGGGCAAGGCTCTTTTTCCTTGTTGGTGCCTTCAAAGAGGCTCCCATGTGCAACCTTCAGCTCCTTGGCCCTACCCGGTGGTGGAAACGGCTGCCACTTAGATCAAAATCATTCTTGGCACATACATGTGCAAAAATGTTCTTCCACCTCTTTGTGAGGTCTGTCTGTGTCTTGCCAAGATGTATGTGTTGCTCTCTTCCTCTGACTCATGCGCTGGATGAGTGCCCTGTGATGATTTTGGGGATATGGCTGTGAGCCCAAAGGAAGGGTGAGTGCGGCGCATTTTCTGCTAGGGCAGACAGCGAGCGGTTCAATTTGCTGAAAATCTTTGAGGTCTGCCTGCTAATGGAGGAAATATGGAGAATAGATTAAAGGAATTAGGAGTCTTAAAAAATAATCAAAGCAGGGGCTTAGTGGAATGATTCATACCAGCTGAAATGCTGAAAAGCAAAGGTGAAACCTGTTTGGGAAGAACAGATTAGGAAAAGAAAAGTAAGACTGAGGCCTTATATGTTAAGGTTATATGTTCCAGAAGGAAGGGGAGATGTGGTTGAGAGTTGTGGATAATGATAAAAGGTGAAAAAGACACTCTCAGACACAAGAATGAAGCACAAAGGTTGAGCATTAGGTCAAGTGATGCAGGGTGGAGATCAAAGAATAACATGAGCTTTCGGGAGAAAAGGAAATGAGGGCAACATAAGTGACAGTGACCAAAAATGGTTAAGTTAATGGCTTTTAGAAAAAAGTGGGAGAACAAAATAAAACATAAAGAAAACAATGGGTTTCAAGAAGGCAGATTTCAGTAACTGAATAATAGATAATGGGTTGAGGGTAACTACTTAAAGGAGAAATAGTTCAGAAGAATTGATAGGTTCCTGCAGAAAATGATGTTAAGATACAACTGGAAACTTTGTCAGCATGCAGGCAGATCGGAAATTGCAGCAAGAAACCGGATGGGATAAATTCCAGCTCTTCAGCAAAGGCCTACAAAAGAGGAGTACAGAGAAAATGAACATGAGGTCAACTGAGTAAAGGATGAATAGAAAAGGACAGCATATGCTCGAGGGGGAAAAATCAAATTGAAGTGAAAAAGAAATAAAGAATAGCAAAAACACAGCCCACTGAGGCATCAGTGGAAAGCAAAATGTCAGAGGATACACTGGTCCACTCTGTGCAGAGGAAAGGCTAATGGCAAATCATACCAAGGGGGTTGAATTGCCAAATGTGTCTCTTGACTCCGTTTCCACCAAAGACATCAGTAGTGAGAAAAAGGGAAACGCTACAAACTCAGGTTAAAAAACAGGAAATGAAAAGATGTTAGAAAGTACATCAAAACTTCAAGGATTTAAAAATTGTTGGAGTCTGATGAAATTTGAAAGTTGGATGCTCTCTGAATATACTTTGAGAACTGGCTTAGCAATTTTAGAGTAGGATAAGGGAGGAATGAAGAAACTCCATAAAATAAAATTGTATCTGTCTCTAAGGAAAGACAAAAGGAGACTCTGGTAAAGTATACATCATTTAGCTTAATTCTGATGCCCTGGAAAAGTAGTAATAGGAAAAACATCCTATTTGCAAGCACTTCAAAGACAACAGATGCACAAGTAATTGCCAGTGTAGATTCGTCATGAACTAATAATCTTGAGCCAGTCTGGTCTGTTTCTGTGATAGGGTAAATAGCAGAATATGGCACACAACAAGATTAGAATAAGGTATTTGATACCATCTCACATGAGGTTTTTGCTAGCAAGCTAGGTGGATAGTATCTAGCAAAAAGTTCAGGGTGAGTGCAAATCTGATGTGACGATCAGCAGCTATCACTGAGTTGCTGTCAAAAGTAGCATACAGATCTGCAGCAATACCAGGACAGTCTGTGTGGGGCTGGGGACTCATCACTATTTTCATTCATGACTTCGATAACAGATTGCATTAAAGTTTCAAAAACAGCACCACGGTGCAACAAAGACTGAAGGAAGGTAGCTGAATCCAATGTTATATCTCAGCAGATCTTGAAAATGGCCTGAAATTTAGGATTCAGTCAATCAGAAGGAAAATTCAGGTAGATTTGGATATCCAGGTAGACTGAGTCAACTGCACAAATAAGCAGGGAATGGTAGATTAGGTGGGCCTTGCAGAAAAGGCTATAGGGTTTAAGAGGAAGTGGAACAAGACCATAATATTGTTCTGCTTTGGAAAAGATGCTCACATGGGGTGCAACCTGCAGGAAGGATGCTGGGTTAGGTTCTGTGAGAAGCCTGCCTGCATTAAGAAATGGATGACCTGGGCTGGCCAGGAAGATGTGCAATCACCATCAGGGAAGGGCTGTGGGAAGAGGTTGGAACATCTTTTCTTGAGTGCACCCCCCAGCCTCCCCCAGAGCCTGGGAAGGAACAAGGGACATGGAGAGGTGCCTCCCACCTATGAAGCCTGTTGTAACCTCTGGCTCATCTGAATTCAGCTGCAGGTACCTCTTCTGCACTGAGGTGCTGATATCATCTAAATATCATAGGATCATAGAAGTATAGAATGCTTAAGGTTGGAAGGGACCTCTAGAGATCATCCAGTCCAACCCCCCTGCACACGCAGAGCATGTGGCTCAGGACTGCGTCCAAGCGGGTTTGGAAGATCTCCAGAGAAGGAGACTCCACAACCTCCCTGGGCAGCCAGGTCCCCTTGGCTGGCAGTGCAGCCCTCTGGGCTGTCAGCTACTCTTCCCAGTTTGGTATCATCAGCAAACTTGCTGAGGGAGCACTCTGTGCCTTCATCCAGGTCATTGATGAAAAAATTGAACAGGACTGGACCTAGGACTGACCCCTGGGTGACACTGCTAACCACAGGCCTCAAATATCAGTAACAGCTGGTGGCAGCTGTTAGGTGACTTTGATAGTTAATGTGTGAGTTCCAAGGGGGCTGCATTGACACTTCCATGCTTGCACATCCTTTACTATCTCATCCCAGGCTCCCACAAGGAGCTCCCTCCTGCCCTCCTGCATCTTGGCTGCAGCCAGAGGCAATGGCACAAACTGCAACGCGGGATATTCCGCTTGACCATGAGAAAACACTTTGACCCTGATGGTGGTGAAGCACTAGAGCAGGTTGCCCAGAGAGTCTATGGAGGCTCCATCTATAAAGGTATTCAAAAGCCAGGATGAGGTCCTGGGCAATCTCTTCCAGCTAACTCTACCTGAGCAGAGTTTTGGAACAGATGATCTTTGGATTTTGCCAAACTCAACTCTTCTGCAATCCAGGGACAGACGTAGGCAAGTTTTCCCACTACTGACTAAGGCAGGAGCAGGAAGAGGCCAATGCCATGGGGCTGCCCTGAACCTGTGCACACCAGGGGAGTTCTTAGTGAGAGCTGGATAACCGTTAGAGGTGAATCCCACAGTTTTGTTCCCAGAAATACTAAACAAATCAGGCAAGAAAAATGTGAGCAACTTGACATGGAAGTAGATGATACTGAACCAAAAGCATTTGCGGGACATGAAGGAATTAATTCAGATCATCAACAAGAATTTTAATGTTGGAGGCAAAAACTGGTTTACAGGCAGCCTACTCTAACAAGTCTTAACATGTTGGCCTTTTCTTTCTAACTGAACTTTAAAAGATACATGATTATTCTATCTTTGAAAGGTCCTGGAGAACAGGGGAGGTGCCGGAGGACTGGAAGAAAGCCAATGTCACGCCAGTCTGCAAAAAAGGCAAGAGGGAGGACCCAGGCAACTACAGGCCAGTGAGCCTCACCTCCATCCCTGGAAAACTGATGGAACAGCTCATCCTGGCAGTTGTCTGCAGGCACGTGGAGGACAAGAAGGTGCTCAGGAGTAGTCAGCATGGATTCACCAAGGGGAAATCCTGCTTGACTAACCTGGTCGCCTTCTATGATGGAATGCCTGGCTGGATGGATGAGGGGAGAGTGGTGGACGTCATCTACCTTGACTTCAGCAAGGCTTTTGACACCGTCCCTCATGACATCCTTCTGGGCAAGCTCCGGAAGTGTGGGATAGATGAATGGATAGTGAGGTGGATTAGGAATTGGCTGGATGGCAGGGCTCAGAGGGTGGTGATCAGTGGTGCGGAGTCGAGTTGGAGGCTTGTGGTTAGCGGTGTCCCCCAGGGGTCAGTCCTCGATCCAGTCCTGTTCAATTTATTCATCAGTGCCCTGGATGAAGGCACAGAGGGCTCCCTCAGCAAGTTTGCTGATGATACCAAACTGGGAGGAGGAGCTGACAGCCCAGAGGGCTTTGCTGCCATCCAGAGGGACCTGGACAGACTGAATAGCTGGGCAATGAGAAATCTTATGAACTTCAACAAAGACAAGTGCAAGGTCCTGCACTTGGGGAAAAATAACGCCACTCACCAGTAGAGGCTGGGGACCGACCTTCTGGAGAGCAGC